>MU183441.1:0-109325 GCA_016904865.1 Pissodes strobi
TATATATATATAAATATTTGTCATGAATTCTCGTAATATTTTGAGCTTATGGTTGAACAGGACCGAGACATGCAGAGCGAATCGGGAAAGTTGGAATAAATAATATGATTGGGAAAAACTTTGGTCATGTGGTTCTGAGACGCAAAGACAAAGTACTGCCTTTGAGAGCAGTGAACTCGAGTATTCGTATTGATGATAAAGTGGTGCTCATTTTCCAGAGACTGTGTGTTGCAAAACAGAGCGATGAAGAACTTGAACAGCATCTGCAATATGAGTTGGCTCCGTACCCATTGTCCTTGTTTTCTGAAGCCCGAATGCGAAAAACAGCGAAATCCCTACTGTACAAAGCTTTTTCGCTAGTTACAGACATTGACTTTGGACATAACAAAGTGTACATAATTCACGGTGGATACTTGTCGCATCGAGTTGTTTGGAGCCGAAATGAAACATTTGGTTCGATTTGCAGCAGTTACGTAAATTATGTACAAAGACACTATCAGTCAAATGCGGTTGTTGTTTTCGATGGCTACCCTACAGACGCTGCAGAAAAAAGCACGAAAAGCGCAGAACGACAGCGAAGATCACGAAAAAAAAAGTACAGCAGATATTTGTTTCATGAGTCCATGACCCCCACAATCTCACAGACTAATTTCCTATCAAACGATGCAAACAAAGGTTGCTTTATATCCATCTTGAAACGGAAATTTGAAGAAGTGCAGTTCACAGTGAGCCAGGCTACAGAACACGCAGACACATTAATAATCATAAATACGGCAATCGATATGTCATCTTCATATGAAAACGTTGTTGTTGTTAGAGAGGATGTCGACCTCATTGTTCTGTTGACAGCACTGTGCAAGGCTCACCATAATGTATACCTCCTGAAGCCTGGAAGAGGAAAAACAGCCGACAGCATCTATTCGTCGCAGAGTTTAAATGGCGTCGAAGCGATGAAGGACAACATCTTGTTCCTCCACGCAATAAGTGGGTGTGATACGACGTCGGCCTTATTCAACCAAGAGAAGCTGAAAACTTTAACAACTCTTGAAAAACGTAGAGACTTACAAGCTTCTATAGAAGCATTTCAAAACAAGCATGCCACCGCTGACGAAGTTGCTATTGCAGGTGAGAAATTTCTTCTTGCTCTCTATGGATGCAAAGACAGAGAGAACATAAAACCTGGATAAATATCGATACCACTGTTTTGTGAAATCGGTAACAAAAAGTAAATTTAATTTGGCATCTTTACCACCTACGAGAGCAGCAGCACGACAGCATTCATTGCGAACTTACCACCAGGTTCAGCAATGGTATGGTTGTACCAAAGACGCCGAAGAATGGGGTTGGAAGAAAACAAGAACAGGCATTATTCCAGTAACAACGTTGAAAGATCCAGCTCCAAAGTCCTTATTGGCATTTTTATCCTGTAAATGCAAGACAAACAACTGTGGTAAAGCCTGCGGATGCAGAAAAGCAGGATTAGAATGTTCAATAATTTGTGAATACTGCAATGGAAAATCCTGCGACGTCATAGAAGTGTCACTTGACGAATCCGATGAGGAGTTAGATTTGTCTGTGGATATCCCTCTGGTGGCTGAAGATGAAGAGATCGACGAATTGAAAGATCATCCTGAGCCCAGCGTAGCAGACACAATCGAGTTTGACATCATTGAGCCAGGTCCGTCGGGCTTGTGCGATAAGTTTAGGGTTTTTATTTACCTAGTGGATTAGGCCCCCAGGGGAAACCACGTTAAAAAAACGCGCCATGTACTTTACCTCTTGGGTGGTGTAGAAACAAGTACAGCATTTTCAATAATTAAAATTAATTATTCATAAATTTATAACTTGAGCTAATTAATGATACGTCACGGTTTCATGACAAAATTGTAGAAAGCCTCACAAAATAGTGTTAGTGAACCATATACTAGACATTTTTTAATTTCGAAAAATCGGCTTTATATGATACTTTACGCAAAATTGCAAAATTTTCAGAGATTTTGTGCCTAAACAGTTACTTTAGCGAAAATTTTCATAAAGGCTTTTTTGTAGGAAATTTTATCTTCTTTAATTTTGCTCTCTACATATTTTGCTGAAAAATGCATAGTTTTCGAGATATTTGCAAAATACCGATTTTGGCCGCCAACTTGGCAAGATGCCGGCGCCGCGCCGGCGGCAAGTGTCGCATTGTGCATTTTACGGATTTTAGTTAGGGACTGAAACCTACAAAGCTGGAAATTTTCAAAATTTCCCGACTTTTTTCCCGGTAAAAATCCCCAATGACTGAATTATTATTTAAATATCAGCTAAGTATGTTTATATTTTTGAAATCAGGAGGAAAAGAGCAAACTAACCCTTGCCCGAACCAAGGCCCGAACCATTTCTCCGGAGATATATTCAATTTTTTAATTTTTCGCGAAATTCTAAATACTTATTATCAATAACTTTCGAGGTACCTATTGACGTTGGATATTTGATATTTTGGGAGGTTAATAGAGCTGTAGCAAAATTGCGCATTTAAAAAATAAATAAATAAATATCTGACACCGCTGATTAACCGTCTGGTACAAAATCAACCCCCATCCGTTTTTAATAATCGTAGGGTTAATTCCGGATCAAACGGCAATATCAGCGTTGTCGGATCTTTAGAATTTTCTTTGAATTTCATTTTACCTACCTATTTCCGTGAATCCCGTCTCGGTACATCTATCTAAACGAGCCGTATGGACAGCAGTTTGAGTTTAATATTCCCATGGCCAAAGGATGAAAAACACCCTCGGTTTGGAATCGAGGAATTCTTGCATTCTTGGGAGATCATCTAATGAGCTTTAAAAATCAGGTCTTGAAAATAAGGTTTCTTCTCGGGTTTCTTATCAATGCAATAGAGCCAATTTTGAATCCTTATTTTCAAACTTAGGGGAAAAAGTACACAAACCGCTGTTTTACAAATTTCATATCTATAGAAACAGGACTTTAGTGTCACAGAAATGTAACATATATTGTTACACTTTTAAAATATGTGATCATAGTCAAGGTTGCGTTAGCTGCTTGAAATCGGCGTTGTAATTTCTCGAGTTTTTTCTCAAAAAGGGTCGGCCCTTTCACCTTGGGTTTTGCCAAGGGTTTTGCACTGTCTGCTTCAAATAGAGTGCACAACTTTGGCCAAAGTAAAAACGCTTATAAAATGTTGACAGTTTGCTGACTTATAGGTTGGCAAGCATTTAGGTAAGTGCAAAGCTCAGTATATAAAAGCGACATGCCTATATGCAAAATACGTCAAAATCTCGAAAAATGAGTTCAAAACAAAAATCTGACTGAATATTATATTAAGTAGAGTTCATAACGATGAATGATAATATGAAATTTTCCACAAGAACCCAGATATTTCCTAGATATTTAAACATAGGCCTTTACCTGGGCGTTTACAATTCAACTATATTTAGCACCGTATACGTTCGTACTTAATGGGTTTTAATTGTGTGTCCAAGCAGACAATTAATAAACTGCAAGAAAACTGTTTAATTTCTCAAATTTAACCACGCCTTTAACCAATGGTATTATTATTGATTTATTGTGGGAATCTAGCCCATTAATGTATTGTTTTAAACGCGCCTATTCCAATTTAGGGAGGTACCTAGGCCTTATTTATAATAGGTGCCTTTCATGTATGTGAAGCTAGCGCCTTAGGAGCTGGCTTCTAAAATTTAGCACCGAACCAAAAGTAAATCGGGAACGTACCTAAATTGAAGGAGCTGTAAGGAACTAGCTCCTAAATAATTAAACAATCAGTTAGTACCTTCAAATAAGGCATCATAAAGCAACAATAAAAATTCTAATAATCTCACTTTGTAACGCGGATACATTGAAAACAAAATTATATAATGTTGTATGAGAAGAACCTTACCTATATCTCGGTTAAATCACAGACAATTCGATTTGAATTTTTAACATAAATAAGGCATGAATAGACAAGCTGAAAATTAATCAAAATGCCATGACAAACGCTACTTACACCGACAAAAAGTATTACTGCAAACTGCAATATGGGAAGAACCAAGAACCTTACATTTCACTTAAATCCCACACAATTCGATTTATAATTTTAGCATATATATAAAGCACTGATAGGCAAGCTGAAAACCAATATAAAAATGCTGGGACAAACGCCCTACTTACTGAAAAAAAAAAATTATTTTAATATGGAAAATATCTTATATCTCCAGTAAATCCCAAACAATTCGATTTATATTTTTAGCATATATGAAACATCGATAGGCAAGCCGAAAACCAGTATCAAAATGCCGTGACAAATGTTACTTACACTGAAAAAAAAAATTCTAATATGGGAAGTACATTATACCTCAATTAAATCCTCGATTAAATCCCAAACAATTCGACTTATACTTTTACCCAAGCTTTTGGCATATATAAAGCATGGAATTTTTTAGCTAAGCTAAGCCAAGCTAAAAATCATTACAAAAAGTCCTAACACTAAAATAAAACAAATAATTGTATATAGGAAGTAGGTACCCTATAAGTATCTAAGTTATTATTAACAACTTCTATGCCAAAAAATGCATTTTTTTCGTTTACTAAAACGTATTGTTTTATTTGTGAGTGCTTCAGAATTACTGGGTCTTTTATGGTACTTGAATAAACAACAATTTATAAAGTGTTTTTTATTCAGTATGTGTTGCAACTGGAAATTGGTAATAATTTACAGTTTCACATAATATTAGGTACTGCATGCAGAATCATTAAGTTCCCTATGACACTGGGTAAATACATTATTGTATTTGGCCAATGGCATGGAAACACCTTTCCATCATGGAAACTTACATTTCAAAATCATCTAAATGTTTATCACTCCGGTGACCTAAGCGACTGTTTTAGGAAGTCATTTTATATAAAAATTTCTCATGAAGATAGATGGGGTGCAATGTAAGTACAAATGTAAAAAATAGGTAAATAATATCAAACTTCTCTAAACACATCAATAGTGAAGGAAAGTAAAATGTATTTAGGTGGAAAAAGATGATCTACTGATAGATCCAAATCAAATTTAAAAAAATGCATTTAATAATAATTTTTAACACCCGGGATCTATTCTTCATGAGAAATTTTTATAAAAAGTGACTTCCTAAAACAGACCCTAAGATGATCCCTAAGGTCACTGGAGTAATATAACATACTTCTTTGGAAAACCTGAATATTATCATTTTTAGATGATTTTAAAATGTAAGTTTCCATTTAAAACTTGAAAGGTGCTTCCGAGGGTTATTCCATGTCATTGGCCAAATGTAATAATGTATTTACCCGATTTCATACTGAACTTAATGATTCTACATGCAGTACCTAATATTGTGTGAAACTGTAAATTCGCACCAATTTCCAGTTGCAATTCTTAACACATACTCAATAAAAAACGCTTAATAAATTGTTTTTTATCTAAAAACCATAAAATAGTCTGTAATTCTGAAACAGCTCGTGAAACAGTCACAAATAGGTACCTAGGACAATACGTTTTAGAATTAAGTATAAATAAAAAAATGCATTTATTGGCATAGAAGTTGTTAATAATAACTGAGATATAGGATGCTTCCTATATACAATTATTTGTTTTTGTTAGTGCACCTAAAGTTGCGCATAGGACTTTTTTATAATGGTTTTCAGCTTACCTACCCAACTTTACATATGCTAAAAATATGTCGAATTCCTTGGGATTTAATCCAGGTAAGTACTTCCCATATTATAATAATAGGTAGTTTTTTTCAGTGTAAGTAGCGTTTGCCACAGCTACTCCCCATAAAACAACAATATTCTTTTCTATTGATTTTCAGCTTGCCTATCGTTGCTTTATATATGCTAAAAGTATAAATCGAATTGTTTGGGATTTAATCGAGATATAAGATACCTACTTCCCATATTACAATATACTTTTTTCAGTGTAAGTAGCGTTCGTCACGGCAGTTTGACATTGGTTTTCGGTTGGCCTATTCATGCTGCATTTATGATAAAAATTCAAATCAAATTGTCTGTGCTTTAGCAGAGATATAAGGATTTTCTCATAAAACACTAAACTCGTTTTTTGCAATGCAATTTACAAACTGAAATTATTCGGGCGTTCCTGATGTACTTTTGGTTCGCTGCTACATCTTAGGAGCCAGCTTCATATACATGCTTCTTTCTGTGTTGAATATTTAGGTTTTCAGAGAATACTACAGGTAATTTCTTGTAAAAAGATTTTGATTCTACACTCCTACACATAGTATAAACTCTGCGCAATTGTGCGTTTCTTTAGAGATTTTAATTACTGCGTTTCTTTAGAGATTTTAATTACTGAAATAACCCGTGTGACGAGGCGCTTAGTAATTAAAAACGGAAATATATTAAATAAACAATTGTGACTTTGAATTAAAAATAGTACCTAAATACATAATCCTGGCTGTTTAAGACTTCCAAAACACTTGAAGCGAAGTAGGTAATCCAATTTGAAAGTACCAACGTAGTATTTACGACCCGCACTACATCACTACTAATTTACTACCGATTTTCAAAAAAACACTATGCAGTCCATTCATGGTCCATTCACTATTCACAGTATAATATGTTTACATGTAAAATTAGTAATAGTAAATAGTCCTCAAAGCATCAAGTCGTCGCCACTGGCCACAACATCAATGAATATTATTATGATGAACCAGAACAAAAGACAATCTGACTGACTATTACCGTCCACTACACTACCGCGGAAGGCAGCTGACGTGATTCATATTTATATTTATGAAAGGTAGATCCACATTTCCGTAACAGCCCGATTTTCTGCGTTTACTACAAAAGTTGTAAACAAATTCGGGCGCAATACTCGAAATTCAAGTGTATCGGCCGAAACCCACCGATGTTGTCAGTCGTCAGAAGTTCCGAACACCAAGCATGACAAGTATGTAAAGTATTGTAGGAATTATAGACACATTGCTCGACTTTCGGCTAATATTTTCTCAAATACGCGTTCAGCACTGTATGAAACACATAGGTAGATAATTAGGTACTTACCAAAATTAAAACCTGGAGCCTCTGCGGCGACTTTCACGATAATTAGGACGGATTTTGGTCCGTTAATATGAAGAGTTTGTCTGTTTGTGGTATGCCAGGAATGGTACAAAGAATCTAGACAACGCGAACGCTACGGCGCACACTGAACGCGCATAGCAAGCGTTCAGAAAGCAAGTTCTCTTGAAAGTCCCTCTCCCCGCGAACAATGGACAACTCCATGAATGTAATTGATGGTGCTGCGCCATCTTCCAGTGAATAGATAATGTTATGCGTAAAGGGAATAGAGATCTTTATCTAAAAGCTTATGCATCAATATCCTTTTTAAGATCCTTTACAGGCGTAGGCGACTATGTGAAAATCGCTCTTCTATTGGTCAGCGTTTTAAGATCCTTTACCCAAATAGTGCACTATGTAAAAATCGACCTCTCCTATTGGTCGAACCATCTCGTATTACAATATATGTCTTCGTGATGCAATCAATTTCTGTGAAGAGCTCTCGTGGTGTGGAGGTTTAGATAGCTGGGTCTCACCTGGACGGCCCGGGTTCAAACCCCGTTTCTTTATTTTATTATTTTTTTTAAGATTATGTTTCTAAACAGTTTTTTCTTGATGTTGGGTATGTCTTGGGTTAGTTTGGGTTAGCACCTGGTTAGTTTCCTTTTCTCGAGCCCCCGTAGCGAGCGAAGGGCCATGCGGATCGACCAATAGGAGAGGCCGATTTTTATATAGTGCACTATTTGTGTAAAGGATCTTATAACGCCAATTATCCCGACGGGAATTGAACGCGGGATGTCCACGTTCCAATCGCAGAATCTGACCACTAGACCATTTAGACCTGGTAGAATAAACTGACTCGACCGAAGATAAAGTGAAAGTGACGTTAATACAGCAATCAGAAGCGACTGATCACGATACACTTACTGATATAGCATAGTGGCGTATGACAGTAAAGGATCTTAAAAAGCTCCGGAGGGTAGCCCCAAACACTCTTAAAACCTTTTGAGAGTATTTGGTAGCCCTCCGTAGCCTATTAAAATCCTTTACAACTCGATGGCACTATGCTATATTAGCCGCTTCTGACTGGTGGTTAACGCAACGTCAGCGTCGGTTGCAAGATATGTTTTTTTATTTTTGAAGTGTATACTTCTTTGGTTTCATGAGAGCATTGTTTATACAGTAAATGAGAGTAATTTTTCTAGGCCGCGTCACGTCGCGTCACGATTTGCTGCGTCACGGCACGATTTATTCAAAAAAATACAACTTATATAGGCAACCACATAAACAGAATATCCTTAGACTCTGAGTACATGGAAACCAATCAATAAAACTCCGAACCCTTTAGAGTAGCAATCGCAATATAGAAGTATTCATTTCTCCGACTTGTACATGCATGGCTTGTTTTAAGGTTCGAACACCACCGGCTGGACGTTCACACACATTTAAATCTTGTACATGCACGTGGCTCTAACTCCCGCCGGCTGGACGTCCGAATCTTCCTGGGGGAAACTACCCGGTCCCTGAAAGTTCACCCTGAGTTCCCAAAACTAACATATATGTATATGAAGCTGGAACAAAATGGCCGATACCCGACACGTGCATTCTCGACCGAAGACGAATCGGAAGTCTTTTTAAGGTTATGTTTGTGTCTTTTCGTAAATTTAGGTTAGTTAGAGCTTGTTTTGTTTGGTTGTGCCCCGGAGCGAGCGAAGGGCCATGCGTAAAGAGTAAACAAGGTGGTTAATGCAGATCTTAGACCATTATGCGTGTTTATGGTCCAAGATACAGACCCAACAGAGAGATGTAAACAATGGTTAGAGTTATATAATCCATAAAATCTCTGCCATAAAGAGCGCTTGTCACCGTGAAGTCCTATTATCCCGTAGACGGCCAGAAAAGAAGCCTTCCGTAGTACCAGAACCAAAAGCCTGCCCGTCAGGGACACAAGACGTTACCCCGGACACATTAAGATTCTTTACAGTCCTACGGCACTATGCTCTATTGCCGCTTCTGGTTGATGGGTTAACGTCACTTTCACTTTATCTACGGTCTACGGTCCAGTAAATTAATTCCAACAGGTCTAGTGGAGCAGTGGTCAGATTCTGCATTTGTGATACGGAGGACCCGCGTTCGGTTTCCATCGGTGGCAAGACTTGTTTTTCTTTACTTTTTTTAAGGTTATGTTTGTTTCTTTTTGTAACTTTGGGTTAGTGTGAGTTTGTTTTGATTGATTGCGCTCCAAAGCGACCGGAAGGCTATGCGTCAAGAGTTAACAGTACTCTAAAGTGACGTTAACTCACCGGCTAATATAGCATAGGGCCGTAAAGGATCTTATTACGGTGCCTAGACCACATCACAACTAGCGGATAAATACAGCTTGCGAGGAGCCTTCCACGGTTTCACCGTTCCACGAGTCCTGTTTTTTTGTCCACTTCACGCATTTCCTCCGCTCGCTTCGCTCGCTCCGGGGCGCAACCAAACTAGACTAACCAAATCTAACCCAAACTACCCGAAATTTAAAAAAGATACAAATATAATCTTTAAAAAATTCTTGGCTACCGACGGGAATCGAACCCGCGGCGAACCGTAAAGACATCTGTTTGTCAGGGACTCGTGAAACGTTTGAACACTCCTCGCAAGCTATATTTATCCGCTAATCACATCACAGGGCTTCAGAGTTGCGCGCGCATCACATTGTTGACAAACACGACAAGAGTCTTGGGAACCGACTAATTTTTCTATGCGAAAGCTGTGGACATGCGTAATGGCGATTCAAGAACAGGTATTATTATGGCTTTGCATCGCCCTCCGCTCGCTATGGGGACGCAACCAACAACAACTAACCAAAACTAACCCAAGTCTTGCCCAAAATTAAGAAAGAAATAAAAATTAATAAAAAACAAATGCAACCTTAAAAAAATTATGTGTGGGCTTAAAACCACCCGATAGAGGTTACAACTTCAACAAGCGGGGTCATCGTTTGTCAGAATTTCGATCCGAGCCTTCGTCGCAGAGATGCGGGCGAAAAACGCTTTTTCCCCCAAAATCCCCCTTTAAATTAGAGCCCCGGTCCCCCTCCCGTATGGTGTAAGGTGGACTTCATGGGGCGCACCTACCATAAAAATTTCGACCCCGTACCTCTTCCCGTTCTCACGAAATTAATTATTTAAGTTTTTCCTTCTCCCCCCTCCCCTGACCAAACGGGGGGGGGGGGAGGTACGCTACAAGTTCCCGTTTTCGTCCAGGATCTTCTTTTTATCCCGGCTACATCCCCTGAAAATTTCGGCCCTCTACCTATCCGGGAACATGCCAGTAGAAGGAGTGTTACGTTACATATCTGAGCGTGACAGCTCGGTCTCATTCTACCCCCACATAAAAACGCGCGTGCCTAAAGAAGTTTTCACTTCAAAAATTAAACAAAACATGCGTTGCGACCGACGGGAATCGAACCCACGTCGTACAAATGACAAGCAGAACGTCTAACTACTACACCACCGAGGCCTTGAGAGCATTTCGCTAAACCGTAAAAACATGGATAATTCTGATACATTCGGCCACTACGCATGTCCGCAGCTTTCGCATCGAAAAGTTTGTAGGTGTCCTAGACACTTTATGGTCCAGCGAATTGCTTTCAACTGCTCTCATAGCGCAGTTTTCAGATGCTGTGTTTGAGATACGACGGCCTGGGTTCAATTCCCGTATTAGGGATTTTTCATAAAATTAAATTTGATTTTTCCCATATTTTTTTCTGGCTAATGTCCTTGTAGACACTTTAATCATTGTTGCACCATAACGATATGTTGTGCAGCTATCAAGGAATAGGATATTTATTTCAGATCGTTAGGCCATTATGAGCCTAATGAACTTCATAACTATGTGTGTTGCTAAGCTTAGAACATGTAGTTTACTGTTTTTTTTTGTGAATTCTGACTGAGATTAACATTTTAATTGGTATCTAGAAAATCTAAACTGATTCACAGCCAATGAAGCAATCACAAATTAATTTTAATTTGACGGTGTGCTTAAATGGGGACTCTATATATTCTTTAGAAAATAGAAAGCATGTACTTACCCATAAGTCCTCGAGACGCAAATCTTCATCACTTGAGCTCTCTGAAGAGCCCAAGAATTCTTGCCTGAAATATTGCTAAATATATACACAAATCCTCTCTGCGACACATTTATAAAACCACAAATAGATGCGAAAAACCATGATAAAAATCTAAAAATATCAAGTTATAAACCTAAACCACTTGCTCGACAACCGAAACCGTGCCGTATCGAACCGGGGTCATTCTGGGACCGCTCCGGTTAACCCGGTGTGGAAACGGAACACGCCTTCTAGTTCGTAGACTTCGTGGATATGGTTGTCAAAGTCAAAATTTAATAAATAAAGACCATTGAAAGGCACATACCACCTGTGTTATGTGTTAATTTTCAAAGGTCGAAACAGAAACAGTATTATTATTATTTGTGTGATTGTGTTAGTGGGAAATTACTAATCCTAAATTTTACCATTCCATAGAAATTCAGTTATTAGTGATAATTTTAAATCAGCAAGTGGACCGATTTGAAACAGCATATCATCCATTTAGTGCAGGAAAGTCTATAGTTGTACATTACATGAAATAGTAGCACAAAAATGGTGAAATTATATTGCATTAGTGTTTTATACAAAGGATCGACAACAGCAACATGGCTAAAATCAGCATATGACCTACATAGTTTTAGCTTTTTCCAAAGAGGGTCAGTTCAAGAATTTATGTTGTTTTGTGTGAAAACGATTGTTGAGAGAACTTTACCTGCTTCAAGGCAATCTGTTAAAGAAGGAGAGTATTTTTGTCATGTGTATGTTAGGTCAGACGGCCTTGCAGGAGTGGTTATTTCAGATCATGAGTATCCTTCAAGGGTATCGCATACGTTACTAACTAAAATTCTAGATGAATTCGCAGATAAGATTCCACCAACAAATTGGCCTAATCTACAAGAACGGGATGTGGCCTTTCCACAGCTGAATACATATTTAGCAAAATATCAAAATCCTAGAGAAGCTGATGTATTGACAAAAATTCAGGATGAGTTGGATGAAACGAAAATAATATTACACAATAACATTCAAGCAGTTCTAGAAAGAGGAGAGAAAATAGATGACTTAGTAGCAAAATCAGAGGGTTTGAGCATACAGTCAAAGGCATTTTATAAAACTGCAAGAAAAACAAATGCATGCTGTAGTTTTACTTAAATTGTATATTCATAGACAAGGCTAATATCCCTATTTATGCCTACGTTATAGGTGATTGCTATATGTGGAAAGACTATGTTAATATTTATTTAGCTATATAATTAAAATTGTGTAAAATTTTGTGAGTATCATAAGTGTTACAGCTACCAAGTAAACATACCCTGCTAGATGTTTTGAAAACCCAATGCATCTATGTATTCAATATTCAAATCTTATATGTTGTATGAATTTCTGTAAAATGTATTGTAGTTTGAAAATGTCCAATTATTACTTTATTCTTGAAAAGTATGAAATTATTGTAAGCAATATGTTACCTTCGAAAAGCCAAGGACTCTGGGAAATGGTGACTTAAATATACAAATTTTCTCTGTCTTGTTGAAAATATAAAAATATCTCTTTGACGCTTTCATATGCCTACCTATCATCCTATGTATGAATAATAGTGTTACCATAACATTCTGAACATATATAAGATTTGACAATTGTGTTGTTTGCAGTGGCGGCTCGTGAGGTTTTAAATAGGTAGTGCGCAATGTATGTAGGTTTTTTCGTACGCACAGTGGGATGCCCGCTGCAGGCGCCGCCGGAGGTTTACCCGCCGAAGGCGGAAAGTTTTGGGGGTGCCACGCCCGTTTTTTACCCAAAACTCGTTAAAATCGTTTAAAAAACATGAATTCGGCGCCCTCTTGAATGGTAATTGTTGCGCACTAAAAGAAATTAATAAGTAGGTACTTATCGATTCCAGAAGAGTAAACCATTAAAACAGTTTATTGTAACTACAAATCAATAAAGTTCAAAAAAAAAATCAGGAGAAGTTCGAAAACGTTAAAAAATATATCGGTTTGATGGCAAAAAAGTGTTATTGTACATCTTTTTGTCGATGGTTAGCCCTTCGACTTTGCCGTTTCCTAGCTTTAAAGTGAAATTCCATTCGCCACAAGATTTCGGGGGTTAAAATGTCTGGTGAAAGACCGACCATCCTTTTTCTTGGCACATGTTTGGTCTAATTTTAAAACCGGCATCGGTCGCCCTAACCTCTTTATTTCAATCTTTTTATTCAGATCCAATAAAAAAAAGTAATTTTTAATAATATTGTCAACTGAATTTATGCCCCCACAGCAATTGTCAGAACCCGAACTACTAGCCATGACAGTAGAATAATAGTATATAAATAAAAATATAAAACACTAAACAATATTACGTCCACTAAACTCACGAGTTTATATGCAGCTAATTAACAAGCGTCAACGAACCGAACAAAACAAAAATAAATTCACGGCTCGACGCTCGACTGGAGTATAATACAGAATAATACTTATAATTTATAATAGTAGTATGTAATATTCGCTCTAAAAAACGATTTACCTCCCACTTTTTCCACACAAGCTGAATTTTTCAGGACCTATAATAAATGTGTTGCATCAGCCGTAGCTTGAAGGCGAAGAGGCTGGACATATTTAATTAGGGCGTAAACCCATGACGTCTCTCATTGTTTATTGTGATACCTTTGTTAGTTTATAAGCAAAAAATATGGGATTCGCTCTATTACCTTGTCAAGACATAAGCGAAACTTTTATAAAGAATATTTTTTTTTCATTTAGGCCTTCCCTTTTTGTTAATTGAGTGTTATATTTAAAAATAACTATTTTTTAATTAAATTTTTGCACGGTTGAAACCGAGATATTTACATTTAAATTTTTTTTCGGCCATATGGGCTAATGCAAATGATTTTTTTTTGAATAATTATCAAAAAATACTTCCTACAAAGACCTTATTGTGCATTGGACCAAAAAATAAGTATTTTTTCCTCTATACGATGGTACCAATATCTCGATTTTTGATGATAGTGTCCTTTTGTGGAGTCTAATTTTGTATTACCTCCGGAATAAGGGTTATCTTATCATGTACTTTCATCCCTGAAAAAATCAGCTTGTGACACCATACTATATACGCAAGAATTGCAAATTATCACTAAATTAAGCTACAAAGTGCGGATCTAAATAGCGCACGGATGAGCCTTGACTTCTCGTGATTTTACGGACATTCCCGACCGTTTTGCATGACGAAAATGCATTTAACAAGAGCGCCGAACACTAGCGCACGGCAGATTTAGACTAGTTGTGGTTACGGACGGAGGCCGCCGTTGGACGCTCTGCGTTTTGATCGTCGCCGTCGTGCCTCGATTTCGCTCTTATAAATAATGTATTCTGCGGCCAGTGGAGATTCAAAAATATGTAAATTCGCAAATTATAGTTAGTTTATGTTAAATTGTATGTAGGGAAGATTTTATTTTTCCGTTTACTTTCGCAGGCAGTGCGCGCGCACGGGCGCACTTATTGACAAGCCGCCCCTGGTTGTTTGCTGATGTTTCGATGTCTGATTTTAGTTGTGTATCAAGGGGGTCATATTTATCACAAATTACACACAGTTGTTATACTAATAGTTCTTTCTATATATATTTTTGACAATATCTGATTCTACTTTCAATGGTGCTTTAAGTAATATGATTTATATATGAGTATAATTATAAAGTTATATAGGGATACAAAATTAGCATACCTACAATACAAGGGCTATTTTAATCTTTTTCTTGCACTATTCAGTAACAAATTGTGCTGCTGCTGCTTGAGGAAACTGCAGTAATAACAACCAAATTTCATATTTGAAGATATTTTCTAAATCAGTTTCTGCTGCCATTACAACATTTTTGGCCCTTAAGAACCAGTTTAACTTTGGTCCCTTTGAAGGTGAATATAAACTTTGTTGCTGATGATTTACTTTAATGGTGGCATAAATTTAAAATATGTTTGATGGGTTTTGTTACCCATTATAGGTATCAAGGTCCTTCTTACTCTAAAAAATGCTCTTATAAGAGGCCAAATTGAATGAGTTGATTTTATGGCAGTATAATAGTCTAAACTATTTTTGAAATTTTATTGCTTTTGCTTGATTAAAGCTGATAGCACATTTGACCTGTAACTCGCGAGAGTGATGTAGCCCTTGTAAAGACAGAATAAGTAAATTGTTTTAATTACTGTTTTCAAAATTAGTTTTTTATTTATATTATCTGGTTAACAGAGCCCATTACTGTATTTCCATACCCTCTCGGAAGGCTTGTATATTAGGAATGCTAAGTACTGGAATATGAATGCTTGTTATGTAAAATATTAATAATAATATGTTAAATATTAATAAAATGTAATGAATTCATATATTACGGAGTGGGTTTTAGTGTTTACCCTCAATGAAATGTAGATTACACTATGTCTTGGTCATTTTACAGTGTTATTCCTTGTAATTCAACACCTTGTAGCACGTTTATTAAAAAGAGGCAGAATGAAATTTCTTATATGATACAGGATTTAGCGAGGGATTTAGCAAGCAAATAAATTACCATTAAGCTTGTTGGTTGGGAATACGCTGTATATGGTTAACTTATCCGATAGTCCGTTAGTTACTGATTCCGAATATACCAGATTTGATACCTATATCTTTAAAACTAACTGAAAAAAAAGGTCAAAAACCGTTCGATTACATTAATGTGTCAGAAAGAGAATGGCATAAAGTGATGTGTTGGTCTAATGTAATGCATTGATGATATGCCACATTTTTGTAATTTTCTCAGTTTTAAAAACACTGTACATTCGGGATCAGTAACGCACGGATTATCCGATAAATGAACCATATACCAGGTGTTCCATTTAGAACAACAAAGTTGATGGTAATTTCTTTACTTTCCGAACGTCATTTCAAATTCAAAAGCTTTTAATTATAAAAAAAATTGTTACAAATCCAATACATAACAATGATTCAAATGATATTAGAAAAAAAAAGTATTTATATATGGGAATGCAAAATCACAATTCCATAAGTAAATCACTACACTACACTTAACATATAGATTTAAAAATAAAATAACAAAAATTCTCCGATTGTATAAGGCTCAATTTCTTGAAGAAGTTTAATGGTTTTCTTCTTAAAAGCTTTAAAAGATTGCTCAGCGTTTGTCATCCGGCAGTGCATTAAAGAATTTTATGCATGCATACATGGGACCTGTCTTCGTTGCAGTAAGCCTATGAACCGAAAAGTTTAGTCCTACATATCTAGTGTTAAAATTATGATGAATTTCATGTTCAGTGAGTTTTTCTCTGTTTTTGTGAAGAAATATACGACGCTCACAGATATATACCCCTGGAAGTGTCAAAATGTTTAAATATTTGAACCTTCCTCTACAGCTTTCTCGGTACCCAAGGGGTAAAAGGATTCTGATGGCTCTTTTTTGGACAATAAAGACCATGTTGGCATTGATACTCCCTCCCCAAAATATTACTCCAAACCTAAGCAGGGAGTGAATGTTAGAGAAGTAATCAATTCCTAGGTTTGCAGAATTTAAATACCTAGACATTATCCTCAGTGAGTAGCAGGCAGAGTTTACTCTGGTGGATATACTGGACACTTGCTCAATCCAATCCAGATTCTGATCTATATGCAACCCCAAGAATTTGGTGCTGGTGGATAGGGTGATATCACCAGAGCCCAGGCAGACCTCTGTTGGAAAACCATAGTTTTTCTGTTTTGTCCTGAAACACACAAAGTTTGTCTTATCTTTATTTAGTGACATACGATTTTGAGGAACCATTCCTGAGCAGCTTCCAACCGATCACTGGATAGACCAAGGACCTCAGACAGGGTATTCCCCAAGACAAGTAGGTTTGTATCATCCGCAAAGTTCACCAAAGAAGTGTTGCTGTTTAGAATATCTGATGCTAACTCATTTATAAACAGTAGTGGACCCATAACACTGCCCTGGGGCACTCCCCATGTTGGATCACCCACTTCTGAGAGATATTTCCCCCCCTTTTTTCAATCACAACCCTCTGTGTTCTCCCCGACAGATAGGATCCAATCAAAGACAAACCAGGACCCCTTATTCCAGCTTCTCCAGAACAATTCGGTGCTCTAAACAATCGAAAGCCTTCGACAAATCCAGAAACATTCCAAGGGAGTACTCCATATCCACGCTGGAAGTCACTGAGAAGTCGGTCTTGATAGAAAAAGTTTAAAAGTTTACTACACATTGCTGCCTCAAGAACCTTGGAAAAATTAGAGATCAAACTTATTGGGCGATAATTCTCCAACAGGGTCTTATCTCCCTTCTTATGTATAGCAGGTTGTATGAGTGACAGTTTCAAATCCCTGGGAAAAATGCCATGCTTAAATGAGTTGTTTATAATATGACATCAGTTCATCAGCACATTTTTTGAGGATGTTTGAAGATATTTCATCATGTCCAGCACTCATTTTGTTTTTTAACTTTAGGATGATATTAAGTACTTCTGAAATAGTAAACAGGAGTAAGAAAAAAATGAAGTATTATTATAAGGAATGCTACATGATGGCACACTGCTTTCTGAGGCATCACCCATTAGATTTGAAACAGTATTGAGAACCAAACCATTGAAATCATCGGCTATATTTGAATTTCCCGGAACTTGGCAATTTTTTTCTGTCCCTTGATTTAATGAACAATACACTTAGATTTGTTATCACTATTTAAATTACGATTAGAATATTGGGTATTACTAGCCTCTGCAAGCGACACATTATATTCATTCTTCTTTTCTTTATATGCCTTACCAAACTCACCACGACCTGATCTGCTTAGGACCAGCGAAGATGTCCAGTTCTTTTTTACACTTATCAACTTTTTTCGAACGTTAGGTAAGAAGAAAACATAAAGCGATTTAAGTTAAAAAGTCCCGTTTAATCATATGAAGATTTTTTTAATATCAACAAAGTGGTCTTGCGATTATCTTTTCACCATGATACAATATAAAGTCGACCTTTTTGCCCTAACGTCAAAGTACTAAGGATCCCTTTATATATAAAATGTAAGGTAAGTATTTTTACGATGACATTGTGCAAAAGTGATCGACATTTTAAATTGGAAAATTTACGTCTATGAAAAGGGTGCTGATACTAAAAACAACATTTATTGGTTAACATATTTGAAACTCGCGACAGCTTTTTTTATTATTTTTCAATGTTCTCAGTTATTTCGCTTGTTTCTTCAGGTGCCTCTTTTTTATGAAGCAGCTTTTTAACCATTTTTTCCTCTCTTGCTTTCTTTCTAGCCTCTTTCATTATCTTCTTTTGCTCCTTTTCTTTTTTCTCTAACAATTCCTTGAAACGATCATCTTTTGGATGAACTGTGTAGCCAAAGTGTATCCTTACTTCTTCTATTAGTCGATCCCTTCTTAACTAGAAATAATAATAAAGCCTCAAAATATATTACGAATTTTATATTTTCATAACATTATAAAAGTACGACTTTCCAGCATTGTTCTGAAAAAATGTATTCTAATCCATTGTGCAAAGCAGTAACTAACTAGTTTTGATTGGATGCTAACTTCTCTATAATTCGCAATATGCTCCTATTACCTGACTTAAATATGAGAGTTAGAAAATCAGGATTCCATAGATAACAGACCAAGGGTTCTGACAGAGAGGAAACACAGTTTTTTAATAAAAACAGACGGCACGTCGTCCGTAAGAAAATTTTTTTTTTGGGCCCAGATATTACTTCGAACACCTGGGCAAGTGAAAGATCAGTAAGCTCACAGTAAACAAATCTATTAGAGGTAGGTACATCTACGTCAAGTTCCAAATCAGCATAGCCCCTAGAGAAATGCTCCGCAAACATGTTAACAATAAAACATCCACCCTCTGCTGAACAGCTAGTATAGTATGTTCACGTTCCACGTTATCTAAATACACGAACAGAACTAGACGCTAGACCTAAAGGTTTTGTTAAATGCCTTTCTCTATAGGAGAAGTATTTATAGCCTCTTCATCATAAATTCATATAATGCTAGCAATCATTTCGACTGTTTGACTATACAAAACCTTTTCTTTCAAAATGTTATTTTCCTTAATAAGTTCAGCTAGCACCTGCAAGGCAAGCGTCATGACGCACATTAAAAGATTCGGTTCTGCATGTCTCTACCCGTGAAGGGAAAATATTTGAACTGTTGACTTACAAAACGCCCTATACATAACACAAAATGAAGTTTATATAGTATCGCAGTATTGCACATTAAAACAAGGAAGAAAAAGTAGAGAAATACAAAATGTATGTGGCAAATCGTCACTTACATTCTTAGATAACTAATATATACAGGGAACATTCATTTGATCCTCACTTGTTTTGCGGATTTTCTATTTGCAATAAAAAAACAGTGAAAGAAATGTCCCTCACATATTTTCGCAATGCAAGATTAATTTTATTTAAAAAAAAAAACAAAATATTAGAGTCAAATTAAAGAGATTATATTTTTGAATTAGTTCTTTTACCTAATTCGGCTAAAATATGTAGACATATTATTTTTGATATCTGAGATGTCAATATTACTACTAACATCCAAAATGATCATATCGTGAATTATAAACAATACAGTATTTCAAAATAAACCTGGAAAATAATCTTATAAAATTATCTCATATAACGAATCACTGCACTTGACTATACTGATTGATCACTAATCCCCTGAAACAAAGCACTAAATAGTCAGTTTGCTTGTTATGAGCCAATAGCATACAAATGACCCTAGCAATAATATAGCGGACTTAAGATTATCTCTAATAACTTGTTCAACAAATCTATATTGACATATTTCCTTTCTTCCTCAAACGGGATCGATCCCTGGATCACGGTTAGGTCAGTCCCGGGAACCTGGAATTGAAGTATATTCAGTCCCGATATTTTCTAGATTAATCCTATCTATATGTCAGAAATGCTTGAGGCGTTGACGCGTAGCTCTGGCGACGCACCGCTTGATTTTCGCTGAGATCGGGCTTTCCCCGAAAGGTCGAGATGAAAGTGAAAATCCCACGTTTTCCGTAGATAAACCAGGCAAAACAAGACACTCTTTGAAACCTTAAGAACAAGGCTTCTATATCCTAAAGTTATATACATATACCTACAAGTTGTTCCTTTTAAAATAACCCAGTGGTGTTTCCTACAAAATTTTTAAGTAGCCCAATAACACAAACTGCTTAATATAAACCGTATCTCAGTATGTAATACTTCAATTTTTCTTTATAGTTTCGATGGCGCTGCCCACAGAAAACTACTAACGCTTCACTAGTACAACCCTGACGAGACCACAAAATGTACATTTAAAAATAGCAACTGAAAACGTTGATAATAAAATAAGCACAAAAAATATCGACACACCAAATAAATACCAGCCAATTGCTATATTGTAAATAAAAATGGAAACCGGAATTAGCATACATTTCTCAGTTCATATACCGGTATTTTAAGCCCGACGAGTTTTAACTGAACAATTAATTAGCAATTCCTTTTTACCTTCCAAGTTTTTTATCATAGGTCAACCGTAATAACATATCGGTCCGGACTACAACTAACACATTCTTTTAATTTGGATTTGTAGGGACACACACTGCTACCCAATCTCAAATTAAGTGATCAATTAGTTGAATACGCCTCTAGCCTTCTACTTTCTCTTTTAATTTGATCTTGCACAAATCCCAGACTCGGCAAAATAAAAATATTAGTGACAACGTATCCATTTATTATTAAACGGTAATGTCTGTGCATAAATAATAGTGATTCATACCTAACAGGATAATTATTTTAAAGACGGATCTCTGGTAAGCTACTCGTTGACACATTTAATACAAAATAGAATCTCTTTTAGAATTATTTCCATACATTATACCTATCTAGGAAATTATCTCATGCCGGGTTGCATTTAAACTTTCAGAAGCCTTGTAAATTTGATTGCCCTATTTGAAATAATAAATAAATAAAAGAACAAGAGCACAAACAATATAGCTTTGCGTAGCTATATTGTTTGTGACAAGAGTGTTGAAATTTGAATTAAATCAGTGTCCGAATGCACGTCGGAATGCAGCATATTTTTTGTCGGGTTAAGCACTTCTTGAGATATTATTAGCTGTTACTGGAACACACTAGTAATATTGCCTGACATCAACTATTTTATTCCAAGTTAGCCCTTAAAATTATGTTACTATAGTCTCATCTATTTAGACCTGCATTAAACATTCATATTATAGTAAATACAATTGCCACGTTCGTGTGTTGCTCTGACTTATTCTTATTTGTTTTTTTTTTCAAGTATAAGCCAATTAAATTCGCATATAGACAGCGTTAATATACACTAAGTTGCTGTAGCCAAGGGAATCTATCTTAACCTCAAAATATAACTATATACTTATTGACAAACATACTGGCTTTATTATCGTGAGGCTGCTAGTAAAAATTAAATATCTGATTTTTTGAGACTAATGAGAGGCGATGCTGTTTGGATATACCCTCAACAGATAATACAAATCAGACTCTGGCCATTGAAATGAAAACCTTGTCTAAGGGTATACATTAATGACCTGATTGATGAAACTTATATAATTTTAATATTATCATAAATATTAAACTGACAACTATAATGCCATAAGTCTTTGCCGGAAAGAAAACAATAGCATTCAACAAAAATATCTTCTGTTGAAGAGCTTGTGCAGCAGGTAGCATAAATATTTTAGCTTTTTAAAGTGAACATAAATCTGGCATTGATTTTTGAATAGCCCTTTACACAAAAAGGCATTGCTTTATTATCACTAGTAAAATTGCGATCTAAAATAAAATAAATAATTGCCTGGAAGAGACAAATCTACATTGAAAACTAGCTTAATTCCGAAAATTAAAAAAAAAAATGAAATAACCATTCTTTAAAATCAGATTTTATGAGGCTTTAGCAAACGTAATTATCTATCTATTTAGATAATCTAATTAATTTTATTAAGCTGGAAAACTATTTCATTTTTTATTCAATGGAAATAGGCGATATTAATTAGTTAAATATTGTTACGTTTTTCCCGTGGGTTCTGAACGAAATTATAACTTTTACTATTTTAAACTAATACTCTCTTTATTCTCTACCACTGTATACAATTAAACACACTACTCTACTCTTATAACTTTACAACTAATAGCTCTTTACAATTCAACACTCAATGATGCACTCCACAGGCTTTCTGCCTGCTATTTATATACAATCTAAAGTCTAACACGAATGCTCCGGAAAAAGCGAGGCCACTCTATATGATTCTCGACCAGGGCATCTAGAGAATTTCACAGTTCCTGAATCTTCGCGGCCGGCAATGACTCATACGTAGACGCGGCAAGGCCAGTTCTATAGGGTAGCACAAAAACATTCGGATGGTTGCTAGCCGTGACATTGCCTCCCTCTTAATCCTGATTGTCCCGATCAGCTACTTCTACTTCATGTCCGTGATATGCTTTGAGCCTGTCGTTGAATTCTATACACTACGTTATTAATTCTTTTGATGAATGTATAAGGCCCTTCCCATACTGGCGTTAGCTTGGGAGATCTTCCTTTCTTCCGTTGCGAATTATATAACCACACGTTATCGTTCATCTGAAATCCCATAGACTTAGCTTGGAGATCATATCGAGCCTTCATTGGGTCACTGGCGAGACGTTCAAACGATAGTCCTGCATCATTCTGTTTCATCTTCCCACTAGATCTTGTCTGGGGCCCTTGACTTGAGGCACAGGTTGAACACTGCCGGCACCATGATTTCACATCCGGGCAGTAGTTAACCCAGTAAAATCTGTCGCGGATCTTGTCAATTCTTCTGTTAACTCCGAGATGAGCACCAAACTTTCCATTATGTACTTCTTCCAGTACTTCCGATACCCTCTTCCTTGGTACTACTAACTGCGTCTTCACTACTTTCCCATCGGCGCTTTCCCAGGCTCGTTTAAGAAGTCCACTTTCAACTACCAGGGAGTCCCACTGAGCCCACAGAGATTTATAAGTAAATCACTTAGTTGAAATATCTCTCCAGCTTGGTCTTGGTTGACCTTCTTCTTTGGCTATTAGCAGTAGTGCTATTTCACTATCCTCAAGCTGATCTTTCTTTAGTTGCTCTGTGGTCCACTGCTGATCAACTTTAAACTTGAGTTGCCTAATGGGAGTGATTCTTTCTCGTTGGTTTATTCTTTGGCAATGTTTATAATTATCCTCGCGTAACCTCGCATGACCTTCTAAATAAAGCATCTGTATTATTATGACATCCTCCTTCCCTGTGCTTAGCCTTAAAGTTATATTGTCTTAACCCTTCCTGACTTGACTTTGAACTGCTAGCGTCTCTGGATGGAGATGTAGACCGTAGTTGTACTCGGCAGTCTCTTTTGAAATGCCCAGGCCTGCCACATATATATAGCACTGATTTGAAACATTTCGGTTACGTGGCCTATCTTCTAGTGGCTCCCGGAATCTTTGTACTCGACAGTCTCTTTTGAAATGTCCAGTCCTGCCACATCTATAGCACTGATTTATAGCATTTGGATTGCATGGTCTAACTTCTAGTCGCTCCCGGAATCTCTGTACTAGACAGTCCCTATTTAAATGTCCAGTTTTGCCACATCTATAGCACTGATTTATAGCATTCCGGTTACATGGCCTAACTTCTAGTGGCTCCCGGAATCTCCCCGTGGCCTGAAGAACTTCGGTTAATTTCTTAAAAATTTCGCCCATCTCAGTTAATTCACAGCTGTTCGCCGGCTTTTCTTCCTGGATGGATACGGCCCTGAATTTTGGCTTAGAGATGTTACAGGCCGCCTCTATTTCTAGGGCTCTACCCAAAGCTTCACTGCTGTTACCAAATTTGGCTAGATTGGCTAGACGTAGCATTTTCTGAGTTTCTGGATCTCTGATACCATCCACGAAATATTGGGGAGCAAGTTCCTCTTGAAATTCTTCTGTTGCTCCCGGATAGGCCAATTGAATGAGACGTCTAACGTCTGCCTCAAACTCTTGCAGGTTTTCACCAGGCTTCTGTTGTCGGGACTTTACTTGGGCCTGATACAGTTGTCTTCTGTGTTGGTCTCCAAATTGTCTCTCCAAGGCAGCTACAAGTATGTCATATTTCCCCTGTTGGCTGATGGGAGTGGTCTGTAGTCTGTAGTAGTTCCAGGGCAGATCCACGAAGCGCTACACTAGTGATGTAGCCATTTCTTCATTATTCCAACCGCTGGCAGCAGCAGCGGCTTCAAATTGTCTTTTGTACATTCTCCAGGTTGTTTGACCGTCATACGTTGGAGGTTTGATATTCTGTCCTGTGGCGAATACCCTCTCGGTGGGTCCTTGAGTTTTTTTTTCTTGTAACTTCTGCTTGTAAATTCTTCATTTCTTTCTGTACACCTTC
Organism: Pissodes strobi; assembly: GCA_016904865.1. Lineage (NCBI taxonomy): Eukaryota > Metazoa > Arthropoda > Insecta > Coleoptera > Curculionidae > Pissodes > Pissodes strobi. The sequence continues at coordinate 24,566 of MU183441.1, forward strand.
TACTTTTTGTACATTTCCAACTTCTTTTTATACAGTTCCAACTTCTTTTTGAATATTGTTTACATCTTTTTCAAATTTCTCATTTTGCCCGTCCAATATTTTCTGCAATTTTCCTTGCTCGCCTACAATCGCATCCAGCATCCATTTCTGAAGCTGGTCCTGTTCTGCTTGCCTTCTATGTTCATCCTCTTCCCGTTCCGCTTACCTTTTATCTTCTTGATCTTAAAAAAAATTCTGAAGCCGGTCCTGTTCTATTTGACTTTTATCTTTTTGGTCTCGAAAAATTTTCTGAAGCCGGTCCTGTTCTATTTGACTTTTATCTTCCTGGTCTTGAAAAATTTTCTGAAGCCGGTCCTGTTCTATTTGCCTATTGTCTGCTTGTTCTTAGCATTTAGATTTTCCTTGAAATCGGCCAACATTTTATTTATTTGCTCCATTTCCGCCGTTTGTTGCCTTGTATTGACCATAGAATGTTATAAAATGTTCACGAATCCACGAGTCAAAACGGCCTCGTTGACGCACTTGTACCCTCTCCTATCCTCGAAGAACACTTCCCAAGTCCCATCTCTTCACAATCCGACTTCTGACACCAAATGTTATGTTTTTCCCGTGGGGTCTGAACGAAATTACAACTTTTACTATTTTAAACTAATACTCTCTTTATTCTCTACCACTGTATATTATTAAACACACTAAACTACTCTTATAACTTTACAACTAATAGCTCTTTACAATTCAACACTCAATGATTAACTAACTCCACACGCTTTCTGCCTGCTAAAGTCTATCACGAATACTCCGAAAGAAGCGAGGCCACTCTATATGATTCTCGACCAGGGCATCTAGAGAATACCACAGTTCCTGAATCTTCGCGGCCGGCGATGACTCATACGTAGACGCGGCAAGGCCAGTTCTATAGGGTAGCACAAAAACATTCGGATGGTTGATAGCCGTGACAATATATTTGGGCTGCCTCGGTTTTCCCAGAATCTTTTAGGCATATAATAAAGTTATTTTGAGAGAAGCTATAAAGACTTGACACCAAAAAAGCAAAACATGCGAAATAGCAAGCAATTTTAGCTTCGTTTAGTAAGTTCTCAATTCGCTCTATTGTAAATCAACTATTGCGGCCAGATTTTTGTTCTCCGTAACGACATTCATTCGAGTAAAAAACCGTTTTTGATATTAAATGATCGATAGTAAAATTCGGGAACTTAAAGTTTAAGGGCATGAATTAATGAAGGAATTTGAACGCAGGCTGGAGATCCCTTGCATGTAGGCCACCAGTCTGGGCCCATTGTGCGCCCACTCACATATCAATTCAGCCCGGTCTCCTTAACGAAGGCAGACAGCTTTCTCAGGGGTATCTTTCTTACGTCTTCCGGGTTCAGCACGCAGCTTCCAAAGTGTACCTCTCTCTTCCTAGCCAACGCTGGGCAGTCGGCAAGAACGTGAGTGGACGATTCCTCATTCTATAAGCACCACCTACACTACGCAGCAAGTACAAATGCCTGTTCAAGTGACAGTACCCTGTGAAGAACCCTATCACAAACCTCATGTCCCCTTCTTCAGAACCAGAACGGCCATCAGACTTAAGAGCCGACAGAGCAGCTCTGCTATCCGAGCAGATGTAGATATTCTTTCTTTTCTCTGAAGGCTCTTGACAAGTTTCCATACCCACATTTGAGGATCGCATACTTCTCGGCCTGTTGCAAGTCTAAAGGAAAGGGCGAAATCAAGTCACGCCCTATGGTTTCTCCATCACACCCGCTGTGGCTTAGTTTATAATAATCAATCGGGTAACAACTTCCAGACTAAAATAACATAAATTAAGATAAAATATTCATCTAGAAGTAATGCACACCTTGTGGCTTCGCAGGATCCATACCTAAGTATGAACAGCTTTTACTCGAAATACTTTTTTCAATAATGGGGATAACGAAAATCGCACATTACTTAGGCACACTGTATGTAAAAAATTAACAAACCTTGGCTTCCGTAGCTTCACTCTCTCTCTTCTCAATTTTAGCGTGCAGTTCCTTCTCCCACTGCTCCAATTTCTGCATTTTCTTGACAATATCTTGTTGTCTCTGCAACTTACTTTCTTGTTTTTCTTTCCTTTTAGCCTTAGCTTCTTCGATAATTTGTGATATGGTGTAAGGGTATTTGACTCTTTCATACTCTAGTTCATCTTCTAGTTCTTCCTATAAAAAAGCAACAAGCAATCTGCAGAATCCAATATAAAGCGTGAGTTAGAAGTATTCTCTTGGATCGAAAAATATAGCAATAATATTTGCGACTTAATAGTTTATATTACATAGGTTATGCTAAAACAGCACAATATACCAAATACAAAATATTGCGATTCTGTTCGGCCATGAATAGGTCCAATATGCTGCAATTATTTTTTCTTTTTTACATAATATGGATAAACAGGTGAAATTTATAAAAAGGGCAATAATAATTAATAAATAATACCCATATAGGCAAATAGACAAGTCAACTGGATGAATACAAATAGTAAAATATTTTAAAATATAATATTAAACTTAATTGACGTAGTTGCAGTACCAAAGGAACAGGAATTTGTTTACAAAGGATGCTGTTAAACAAGAAAAATAAATGTGAAAACAGGTTAAATTTATAAAGAAATCAATATATGCAAATGATCAAGTGCAGTCAATAAATACAAATAGCAAAGCGTGTTAAAATGTATCATTAAAATGAAAATTCAACATGGTAAACCTATCAAAGGGGCAGGAATTCTCAATCTAAAATTTAAAGTTAACCATATGGCTTTTAGTCCGAAATTTTGAATGGATCCAATTCATATACGTCATAAAACAAAAAACTGTCATCACTGTCATCAATGGAATCAATACTTCTACTTCCCCATGACATTATTAATACAAAACTATTAAGACAAATCTAAACTGATATCTAACTTTATGCTCATCCCATGAAAAGTTAGTCCTTGCGGTTATTCCAAGAAGCGAAAGATTGGAGGATGGAGAAAGGATTTCCCCCTCCATGATGATGTCAAGGTAGTTTCCCTTAGTTTTTTTCCGGGAGAACACAGCAGTCTATGTATTTTTGGCGTTGAAGGTTACAAGATTATTGGATCCCCATTCAAGAATAGTGTTTAAGTCTCGATTCATTGAGTCAGCCTTAGTTGTCCCAGAGTGGCCGATGATAATGGTTTGTCAGAAAAGGATGACACAAGACTGCTATCGTCTGCATAGCTGTAAATGGGGTTTTCAGTAAGCTTTAGTAGGTCATTTATGTGCAGCAGGAACAAAGTTGGAGACAAAACCGAACCCTGCGGAACACCAGCATTGATGGCACATGCCTCGGACGAGACACCATCGATAGCGACCTGAATACTTTTATCCAAAAAACTAGACAATAGTGTATGCAGAGCCGGTGGAAAGCCATAAGCTGAGAGTTATGTGTGTTACATAGGACAATAGATCTCATGTTGAGCGCTTCGCTAAACCCATACTGCCTATCAGATATTATGTTGTTCTGTTCAAGATATTTTAGGATCTCGGTATTAATGATGTTTTCCATTACCTTTGCCACTACCGGGGTTAAAGATATTGGACGGTAGTTACTGGCAATATTTTTCTTTCCCTTCTTAGGTACAGGTTGCACTCTAGCGCGCTTCCAGAGGGCTGGGAAAATATCTCTATTGTAGTATAAGGTATATAGTTTGATTAGAATAGGTGTCAGCTCCAGTGCCCACTGTTTGAGAATAATGGGGGGAATTCCATCCAGTCCAGCGGCCTTTGAGCAGTCAAGACGACGAAGTAACCCTCTTATCTTTTTTTACTTGAAAACGATTTCTGGCATTGTTGTGGTGATCCTAGGCAACATTGGTGGAGTCTTTCCTTGTGCATCAAGGGTGGAATTTCGTGCAAACATTGAGGCAAACAAGTCTGCCTTTTCCTTTGCAGTCACTGCAATGGAATTGTCTTCACGCAATAGTGGTGGAAAACTTGAAGATGAAAAGTTTTTCCTGATGGTCTTTGCAAATCCCCAAAATGATTTTGAGCCGTTCGGACAGTGCAAAAGCTTCTTGCGGACTCTCTGATCAAATTTAGCTTTGGATTGATCAACAATTAGTGTGCAGCTATTTCGTGCATCCAGAAAAGCTCGGCGCGAAACAACCGAAGGGTTGTTGCGCCATTTGCGGTAAGTTTGGTTCTTTTTGGAAACCGCCTGAGTACACCTTTTGTTGAACCATGATTTTCCAGGATAGGATCGTTTATTAGAAAAAGGGATTGACGTCTCCATCCCAATGAGAACGACTTATGTAATGGAATCAGCAATTACAGTTGGATCGCTGGATTTAAAACAGACGTCCCTCCAAGGGAATGACAGGAAAAAGTCACGAAGTTCACTCCAATTTGCATATTTATAATGCCACACTTTGCGAGGAAACGCTTTAGAGGACGGTGGAGTTGGACAGGTGGACAGAGCTGATATAAGCCTGTGATCAGAGTTACCCAGTGGCGATGTAATGTTTATCCTATAAGAGTTTGGGGATGTGGTTAGGAACAAATCCAGTAGGTAAGCCTAATGGTTTCCAATATCCGGTATCCGTGTTGGCTCGTCCACAAGTTGAGCCAGGCCGCAGGTGATTGTAAAAGCCTCAGCTTCTCTGCCCACATCATCCGTTCGGGAAGAAAACTTTAGCCAAGGGATGTTGTGAACATGAAAGTCCCCCACGAATGTTATTTCAGCATCTGGGTGGATGGTTTGAAGTTTGTCGAACGTTAGTGAGAGATAGGAGAAGAGTTGTTTATAATTGGGTTCATTTGGAGAAAGATAAAGGATGCAGATAAATTTAGTGGCATCCTTTAGTGACAGCTTAAGCCAAAGAACATCAAAATTTGCCGATTCCAAACTCTCTTCTCGGTGACATGAGAGGTTACTGCGGACGTAAGCGCTAACACCAGACCTCGTTTAAATCGGAACTTGGTGTGAAGTTCGTAATTGGGGCAAAGCATATGGACTGGACAGTGTCCGTAGACGAGCTGACTTGGGTTTCCGTTAATCCCAAAATACTAGGTTTTTTCTGTCTGGAGATGGTGATGGACAGAATTAATGTTGGCATTAAGACCTCTGATGTTGCTGAAGTCAATTATTAAGTTGTTTTTCTTCGATGTGAATCCACCCCGTACACTCTCCACCCCGAGATCCGAATGGAAGGGTATTTTACCTCCGGAATATTTTGTACTGGGTGAATCCATCATCATTATATCAGTTGTATAGGGTAGCCCAAAAACATACAACTGGGCGCGAGCCGTGACAATAATATAATGCATACTAATAATATCTGACGTCTTCTATCTTCTACCTCATCTGTTAAGCTAGCAGTCGGTTCCTCGTAAGTATTTGAAAAGCAAAATAGAATGGGTGAAGTATTTATTAATTAATATTAACGTTTCTTTATTAAATATTTTTAAATTTAATAAACAATTATTAGACACTTTTCCTTTTCTTTTATTCTACTGATAAATTAGGTAGAAATTAGTTTCTAAATTAAATTAATAAGGTTTGTTTGTTATTTTGATTATTTATTTTGACAAACTTTTCTGCACCACTTGGGTTTTAATCATATTTTATGTTAGGTTTATAGTTTATAGTTTGTTTTTTTTTTGTTAATTGTGTTATTAATTATTATGACTTTGACGTGTGTAAAAAATTATATTTTGTGAGCATGAATAAAATCAGTATTTCAGTATATTTTGTTATTCGGTGGTTTTATTTGCTTTACTAAGAGATATTAGTTTCCTAAGTATTCATGGATTTAATGACATTTAACAATTAGGTAAATTCTTAGCAAATTTCTTCGTCTCATCTTTCCATTTTTAAAAGGTGGTAATCCTAATTTTCGCCGAAGTTTTCAGTCGGTGATTCGATGAATGGTGCATCGCCCGGCCCCCCTCCAGTCCCGATTACGAGCGGCTAAAGCACAAGTTGCGATCCAAAATACTGCGGGCGATGCGACGTTATGAGAATTACCCAAAATTTCTACAACGCCTCGGTGGTGTAGTAGGCAGAGTGCTTGCCTGTCATTCCTGCGCTGCGGGTTCGATTCCCGTCGGTCGCGACAGATGTTTCCTTTATTGTTTTTCATTAATTTACCTTTTTCTTTCTTAATTTTGGGTTAGTTTCGATTAGTCTTGGGTTAGTTTTGGTTAGCTCTTGTTGATTGAGTCCCCGTAGCGGGCGAAGCGAGCGGAGGGCCATGCAAAGCCATAATCGTGTCGGTAACGCGCGGATCGCAACTTGCGATTTAGCCGGTCGTTCCCGATTCGCGTCAGTGCCAAGCCATGTTTTTATTTTTTTTAAGGTTATGTTTGTTTCTTTTTTAAATATGTGTTAGTTTTGTTTGGTTGCGCCCCGGAGCGAGCGAAGCGAGGGGAGGTCTTTGCATTAAGTGAAAAAAAAATACAAACGTACATTGAGATGCGCGCGCCAACAGAAAAGTAGAAAACAGACCGCTGACTGAGGACACTAGTCTTCGAATCGACCTTGAATCTCAACTCAGCTGTTGCTACGTTTCTACCTACACCAGTTGTCAACCATGAATTTACTTAAAGAATGCCCCTTAATAGGAATGCGGACGACATATCGATTTTTTTTAACTCTTCTGTCTTCGATTTTCGATGCTCGTCTCGAGATTATTTTTGCGCCATTTTTTACTTAAAATAAATATTTTTTAAATACTTATAAAATACACAAATTTGAAATTTGCAAATCTTCATCCGTTTCGTTTTCAGCTTACTTCTTATTAAAGTTTTTCTTATGGTTCGCCAGATTTGCTTTCATTACTCAAATATTTAGCAATATTTTTCAACAAATTTATCAATATGTTCATGATATATTCATCTATAGTTTGCATTGCAAATACACTGCGATAAATAAAAAAAAATCCGAAATAAATCTTTTAATTTAGTACTTTAAATTACGGAGTTTATCAAAGATTTGACTTGGAAAAATATCTCATATTTTTTGGATAAAACAGTTTTGGTGATTCAAAATCGTTTTGTCGAGAATATATGATTTCAAAAAAAATATATCACTCTATAAAATTATGCAAACTTCAAAATATCGATATTTAGAAAGTTTACACATCTCTAAACAGCACGCTTGATGTTCCGTGACTGATTGCGGGCAAAAGCAAAACTAGACTAAACACCGGCTTCCGTCCATCAGACATTGCCATTATGAAATTTTAAATTTGACATATTTTGTTTTGTAGGTTATCTCAAATCAAATTCGAAACAAGTCAGTATACGATTATAAAGGCCTGTATTTTCTTGTGGTCATTTAGCATCTTGATAAAATTACCATGGATTTAACTCTGCAAAAACGAGTTACATAAATTAGGATTACTTAGGTACTTTTAGATAAAACAGTTTCTTGAGTTCAATAGAAAGTACCACGACAAACAAATGCCGCAAGGACGAAAAAAGACTCCCTTTAGTGGGAAAGCCAAAAAGGAGCAACTTAAAGCGAAAAGAGAGCGAAAACTGCAAGGTGGAAAGAATGTGCCATTTCTACAAGGTTCTGGTGGGCATGGTGAAGATGGATGTGGTTCTTCAATTCAAAAGTTGAACTACCAACCAACAAAAGCAGGGGGATCAAAACCAAATCGTTATGCACTTCAGTTTTTTAAGGAATCAAATGAAGAAATTATGAAAAAGAAAGAACAAGCCAGAAGTACTTTAATTCAACTTGAAGAAAAAGACTGTGAAATTGACGAAAGTAATTTCTTTGAGGATAAATTGGATTTCCCAAAAAGACCTGCTTGGAATTTTGACTTGTCCAAAGAAGAGCTGGAATTACAAGAAAATAAATATTTCCAAGAATATCTGAAGGACATTGAGCGAAATTACAATGTCAAAGAACTTAGCTATTTTGAACTTAACTTAGAGACATGGAGGCAGCTTTGGCGAGTATTAGAAATGTCTGATATTGTTCTTTTCATAGTGGATATTCGATTTCCTGCAGTGATGTTTCCGCCCTCCTTGTATGAATATGTGACCAAAGATTTGGGTAAAGACTTCATTTTGGTGCTAAATAAAATAGATTTGGCTCCTGCCTCATTGGCCACAGCCTGGAAACATTATTTTGAAGAGAAATATCCTCTGCTGAAAGTGTGCATGTTTACCAGTATCCCCGGCTACAATTTGGTGGGTCAGATAGCTGATAAAGGAGGCTTACAGGTACGCCGTAGAAAAGGCCGCATACATATGGCTGCAGAAGGCACCCAAAAGTTGTTTGAAGTATGTAAAAGTTTGGTTGGGGAAAAAGTAGACCTTACTTCTTGGCAAAGAAAAATCAAAGAGGAGATGCAACAAAACTACCAGGAAGAAGATAAACTTGAAGTGGGGGAAATATTGGAAAGCAGGAATGCAACTGACTATTATGAGTATGAGAGATTCAGTGGAGGTATTTTAACTGTAGGTTGTTTGGGACAACCAAATGTTGGAAAATCATCGCTCATGAATGCTATTATGGGCAAGAAAGTGGTAAGTGTCTCCAAAACTCCTGGCCATACAAAACACTTTCAGACAATTTTCCTGACCCCTAATGTCCGCTTGTGTGACTGCCCAGGTTTAGTATTTCCTTCAAAAGTGCCTAAACCTTTGCAAGTACTCATGGGTAGTTTTCCTATTGCCCAATTAAGAGAACCCTACACTACAATTCGATTTTTAGCTGAAAGATTAGACTTGGTGAAGATGCTAAGGATTCAACACCCTGAAAATGATGAAACTTGGTCAGCGATGGATATATGTGAGGGTTGGGCCAAAAAAAGAGGATACTTGACTGCTAAAGCTGCTCGCTTAGACTCTTACAGGGCAGCCAACAGTTTGCTGAGAATGGCTTTAGATGGAAAAATTTGTCTATGTTTGAGACCCCTAGGATATACTAAAAAGAAACACTTTTGGCAAACTCATCCTGATGTTGAAATGGTGAAATGGATTCAAGCTGTCAAAAACGAAGATGCCAAGCAGTCAGATGAAGTTCATCTAGGTTTTGCTAGCAGTCTTTCTAGTGATGAAGAAAATGATCATCAGAGCACAAATGGCAATACAAGTGAAGATGAGGACCCCAGTGAAGAAACTTTGTTAAGTGAAGATGAAGAAGTCACAATTTCTTGTAATAAATTTGCGGCATTAAGTGACGAAATTTAACTAATCACTAATATTTATTTTTGATATTATTTTTAGTTGTATTGCTAGATAATATGGCTACATACTCTGTTAATACACTTTAGAGAAAATTAATATTGTATGGTATTTCCATTATTTTTAAAGTTTTAAGGCCTAACTAGATTTAAATTAAAAAGGATGGATTTCTGAACATCTTAAGAATAGAAAAGTTCTTTCACTGAAAATTAGGTGTCAAATTTTTGACAGCACCACTGATATATATGAGTACTAAATATGTCATCTAATCTAATGATGTTGACGCATACTGGGCAAGCTCAAACATTTCAAGGAACAAAACCATATTTAAATTGTAACTAAACCCTGGAACTTGATGTGTAAGTATTTAAAGGGTAACTATATGCAAACCAGGGTCTTAATTGCCAAAAATCAGTGAGGTGTATAATAAGAAAAACATTCTATAAAAGTGTGCACCTCTAGAAATAAGCTCGTGAATATATGCATACATAATTAAAAAATTAAAGAAATCTACTGCCCAAAACATTCACCTGTTTCTTGCCTTTTCAAATGCCGTCATTGCTACAGACAAATTAAAATATAAAGGGGCAAATCTTTTGTGTGCAGCGTTCTAATAATATAGACGATAATAACCTTTATAATCAAATCAGTTTTTAAACCTACCTGATCCGACGCTGCTGTATATATATTTAGACAATATTTGTTTAAGCAAATATGAAATCAAAAAATACATATTTAGTCGATTATTTAAGGAAATATGATTTTATTAGCCTGAGAGACTATGTTTTGGCAAGTAGTTTTTAGTTATTGGCAAAGCATTTATAGTGGTGTTCTCATTTATACATGCAGGAATTTATAGTACATAATATGCTTCATTATATTTACGCAATATTCATTGCAAGTAGACATATGCTGATGCAACTTTCTTTGCATTGCCTCAAAAGAGAACTTAATTTGATTGCAGGCAGTCTTACTGATTTTTGGTGGTCAATATGAAAAATATTGTAATTGTAAAGACAGTCATAACATAATTTTATTTATTATAAATAGATGTTTAGAAACCTAAAGGCACTACTAATTATTAAAATAGAAAGCGGAAGAAATACCAAAAACATTCTAGCCTGATAAGTCAATAGATAAGGAAGTAAGTACCTGTTTAAAATTTAAACCATAGTTGCCTAGTAGAACATATTATAATATACATTAAGTTACTCTTTTAATTAAACAAATATAATTATTATAGTATAGGTGGGCCTCACTCTGGAAGAAAGCTTTCTTGTATCACACAAGAAATTACTCTGAGAGTCCACAACTACTACTACGTCTTTTAAGTTAGTTTATCAATAGGTATTCCTAGTTATGCATATCATATCGCTCCTCTTTTTCAATACAAAATTATTAACACAATCTAAACTAGCATTTAACTTTAATAAAATCAGTGTAAAAGATATCTTTTAATGTAACGATAATATTACATTTGTTCTGATTACTTTCAAGAATCGCCTCCCTTTGGCATAACAATAATACATATTGCGATGCCAGCACCAAAATAGCAAAATGATTTTCTATTCAGAACTTTTTAGGTCTTTTAGGTAAAAATAAAAAAATCTGAAAGGAGTTAGACAGGATAGGTTTACTAGGGAAGTAACCAATATAATATTTTATTTTAAGTTGTTACCTATGTTCCGATCTCATTGATACTAATGAAAATGTAATGGAATGTTGAAATAAATTTAAACTGAAGCGTTTTCATCCCTTAGGTATTTGAACATTTTGATATTATTTTGCAATTGCTATTACGTAACATGTAGTTTTACCAAGAGTTTTATGGCATTTTAATGCTTGATAAATTCATAATGGAAAATACTAGTTCTTGAACTGACAATTAACTGAAAATTAAAAGCTCCAAAGAATATTGTCAATCTTCAGATACTTAATACTGATAAGTTTTGCGATTGCTACGTGAATTACAGCCAGTTTAAGCTACTATACCTTTACAGGCCAACAAAGCATAGGATCCACTCCAGAGGCAGCACCATATCTTCCATAAGTTCGCCTCATATACTTGAGAGTTCCGTGATGCCAAAACTCCGCCTCAGGGTAAGGATTTTGTTCATGTAGCATTCTATAGTCTGCTATTTTTAAACGGGATTTGTTCCTTTTGCGCTCCAATTCTTCTTGCTTTTGTAGAGTTTCATCATCTTCAACAACTAAAATATTTACAAAATAGTAAATTAAAACTACAGTGCAACTTGCAGTGTTGCATACACTTAATTGAACTAGTATACTTCTTACCTTCAGTTGCTTCTTGTTCACTTTCTAACTTCTTAATATTTATCTGTGAGGAGCTAGATCTATTTGTAACTAAATTTCTCTGAATTTGCAACAATTTTCGTAATATATCATTTCGTATCATGTTATTACAAAGCTTTTAACGAAAATGTATTCTAAAATCCTTATAATTTTAATAAATCACAAGAGTAATGAAAAAATGGGGTTAAATACACAAAAGTGGTTAAATAAAAATAACTTGGAGCTAGACCTAGCGCGGCACCTAATCAGCCGAATGTATTATTTCACTTCACGCATGACCCTCCGCTCGCTTCGCTCTCTACGCGGGCTCAAGGATCAGAAACTAGCCAAAACTAACCCAAGGCATGCCCAAAATGAAGAAAAAATACTTTTTACAAACATAATCTTAAAAAAAAATATTAAACAGGCAGGATTTGAATCCCGAGCCGCCATATGAGTGGTCCAACATCTAACCACTGAACTACCACAACCATATACGTTTCTTTTATACGTATATGACCACAACACTCCCAGACAATTTATTGCACCGCAAAGACATCGGTAAACTGTAGCACGGCCACGGCACAATCGCACAATGTAGGGTGATGAGTTACTTGACGATACTCCGACAATACCATTTTCATTCCTTCGCATATTTCACTTTTCGTATGGCCCTCCACTCCCTACGGGGGCTCAAGAAAAGGAAACTAACCAGGTGCTAACCCAAACTAACCCAAGACATACCCAAAAACAAGAAAAAACAGTTTAGAAATATAACTTAAAAAAAAAAATTACACCGACGGGGTTTGAACTCGAGTCGCCGAAGTGAAGGCTAACCAGGCAAACCCCTAGACCACCAGGGCACATACAAACGACTGGTTGCATCACGAAGACATGGCGTTGGCGTGCACGCAGGAATGAAAATGACATTGTCTTATTATCCGCAAATTGATTAGTTAAGAGCATCACAGACACTTCGCATAACACTGTAGCATAAGAGCATAAGGTTTTTCGACCAATCACAGCCGAATGAACGCCATATCACTTTTGCATAAGAATTATCCGTAAGAATGAATAATTACGGAGGTTGTGCTATGCGCGGCGCTTGTTTTAGTCACATGTCCACATGTCTTGTTTTAGTCATATATCGTCTGTGATTGGTCGAAACCCTTATGCTACGGTGTTATGCGAAGTGTCTGTGATGGCCTTTACCCTGCTAGATCTAGCTCTAAATATAAAAATAGTGTCCTGTTCCTGTAGTTCCGATATTCTGAACAATAATTGCAGCCAAGCAACCAGTGCGCTCCAAGCGATGTAACAGCAGCACACCTGATAATACATGATTAATAGCATATATTTACTATTTGGAGTAATAAATATATATCGAGTCGGTGACGCCATGGTTGTTAAGCATTAAAAATATATTAGTGTTACCCAAGACTAATTATCTGGTTTATTATTCTTGGATGTTATCATGGATATTAGATTATTCGGCATTCTTGTGAGAAAATATTACCCTAGACTAAGGAAACTAGCAAACTAGAGCACACTGGAAAATACAATGCAATTATGTCTAGAATGGGTTTCGGTTGTGGTCCGACTGGGTTTTCAACTGTTCTTTTTTTCACTTGTGTGGGCTATTCCCATGATTCCAGAATCCTCACCGACCCCGCCACAGAGTAGGGCGAACTTTTAACAAGAACGTTTTGCCATTGCCTATTAATGTCTATATATAGACAATCAGGGCCGTAGATAAGGGGGTGTTTAGGGAGTATGAACCCGTGGCACTAAAAACCCGTGGTACTAAAAACCCTGAACCCATGGCACTAAAAAAATATTTGCCTCCGGCAACCCTGCGGGGCTTAATTCGCTACAAGTTTTCTTCCTACCTAACCTAACCCGGACGATTCGCCTTCGGTCGAGAGTGCACGTGTCGAGTATCGGCCATTTTGTTCCAGCTTCATATACATATATGCATTGTATAAAAAGAAATATGTTAGTTTTGGGAATTCATGGTGAACTTTCAGGGACCGGGTAGTTTTCTCCCCGAGGAAGATTCGGCCGTCCAGCCGGGGGTTTGAGCCCCGTGCAAGCATCAGATTTTTATGTTTGTGAACGTCCAGCCGGTAGTGTTCGAACCTTAAAACAAGCCGTGCATGAATAAGTCTGAGCCTCCAGGAGTACATACTCGACATACTGGGGGTTCTAAAAATAGTATCCCTGTCCACCAAGGTGTAACTTATCTGGGATGCGTCGCCCCAGCTCTAACTAAGCCTGGACAGGGGTCGTTTCTGGGTAAATGCGTAACCGCGAAGCCCATAACTAAAAACTAACTAACCTAACCCAAATTCAATTTTAATCATGCCATAGTATAGAAAAGTACTTAAATAATCAAACACAGTTTACAGTACACTAGAATAAAATACTTATACAATTAAAATAAAATCTATACCTAAGACACAAACTTATTAAAAACACATATTAAAAATCACATTTTATAAATTCATCTATATTGTAAAATGCTTTATCAACTAGGAGTCTTTTAAGAGTTTGTTTAAATTGTTTAACTTCCAAGGTTTTAATATTTTCTGGAAGAACATTAACAAGTTTTATGGACCAGTACGCAGGACCATTTTGACATCTTTTCAGTCGGCGATAAGATGGTATAAACTTATGTTTACGCGTGCGGCGTATCATAGCCATGAACCTCGCTGTGCAGCCTGTAATCCTCCCCATGGAGCTTTATATACATAAGATTTTCCAAAATATATTGAGACGGAAGTGTCAGGATTTGCATTTCCTTGAAGGATTTTCTACATTCATCCCTAAAACCTAGACCCGCTAAAATCCTGATTACCCTTCTCTGGAGTTTAAAAACCCTTTCGTCTTGGGCAGCATACCAACACTCCATATGACATGACAGGATGAAATAATGCATGATATGCAGTCCTCAAGACATCCACTGAAACAGACCTGGACAAATTTCTTATAGGAAACACAGCACTATTTAGTCTCTAAAACAAACAATCTATATGTACATCCCACCTTAATAAATTATCAATTTGCAGGACTAGAAATGTTACAGCTGGTGTCCCCTGAATGTGATCGTCCATGTTTCTCAATGAGATTATCATCATATTCGTTTTTTGCTCATTCAGAAGCAACTCGTTTGCAGCAAATCAGGCTTTGGCGCTCGATTTTGCATCCCCCAGCCTGACCATAACTTCATTGACACGGTCTGATGACAGAGAGATTGAGGTATCGTCTGCAAAGAGGGTGAACTCTTCTGTACCACCGCTACAAGGCTAATAATTTACGTACATATATTAGAAATAAAATAGGCCCCAAAACAGAGCCTTGGGAAATGCCTATGTCGATCACCCTTTCGGCATACGACACCCCCCTACCTTGACCACTTGGGTTATGTCAGTTAAGTATGAATTGATAAGCTGAATACTTGTTGCAGAGAAGTTTTAAAGTTTCAGTTTTATTAGTAGCAGGCTGTGGGACACACAATCGAAAGCCTTGCTTAGATCGTAAAACAGGACAGCATTATGCTCCAGTGATTCGAAAGAGTCCATTATTTCTGTAACTATTTTTAGTATACCCAAGGTGGTATTTATCTTTTTTCCCCTCCCCTACCCATGGAGAACGCCTAGCTACGGCCCTGAGACAAAATATGTTATTCCATTGCAGCTTTGGTATCTATTTACGGGGCGTCCTAGGTGAGCGATTTGCAGCGAAGCGCTGCCGTACGAAAAATATAGTCGCACGGCATCGCCACTGATTCGCGTTCGCTGCAAATCGCTCACGTAGGACGCTCCGTAACGGGTGAGCGATTTGCAGCGAACGCGAATCAGTGGCGATGTCGTGCGAATACATTAATTTTTCGTACGGCATCGCCAGCGCTTCGCGTTCGCTGCAAATCGCTCACCTAGGACGCCCCGTAACGCCCGGTCCTACGTGAGCGATTTGCAGCGAACGCGAACGCGAATCAGTAGCGATGCCGTGCGACTATATTAACTTTTCGTACGGCATCGCCAGCGCTTCGCGTTCGCGTCGCCTGTAAATCGCTCACCTAGGACTTGGCGTAAGTGTTTTAACAAACGCGGTAACAGCTGAAACACGTGCGTCGAACATTTGCGCGCGCCGGGGCTCGGTTGCGTGCTCGAAACTCTACGCTGGAAAGCGCCTCGCCTCTTGACAGCAAAACAGCTGATTTTGACATTCGCTTGGAGGATTCCGGTGAGTGGAGGAGGAAATCCTTCAACGTGTCAACAAATAAACATAATTATGATTTTCTTCATGATTTCTAAATGTGGAAAAAATAAATTCTTAAACCGGTGATATTATCTGATATAAATAAATTATTATCTAACAGTTCCTACGATTATTCGGATATATCAACAGATAGGTTAAAATTTAAATTCTTCCAAGATCTAAGTGCATGTTCTATATTTTTAACTTATTTTAGAAGAGTACTTGCAATACTAGTTCTCCAACTCAGGGCGCTGGAGTGAATACTTTGAGTAACAAGGATTCTGCACCCAACGTAATGCAGAAAAAAGGTAAGATGTTTCAAATTGTATCACTTCTTTTCAAGTTTGTATATACAGTAGACTTTCAACTATTCAGCCTAATGTGACGGGCAGTAGTCCAGATAACGAAAAATCCGGATAAGCCGAATGTTGTTAAAGTATCTACATACATACATATGCACATACAGTGCCTCCCAATTCTAATAGTGAACACTGCCTTCTCATACAGTTATCGATATGGATGTATTGGGGTATAAAAAAAACTATTAAACCTTGAATTGAGCAATAAAATAATATGTGAAACAATGTTACTTCAACATTTTTTGAACTACAGTAAGTAATGTTCAAGACTTATGCATAAATAGTCTTTCCATGGGCCCTTTTATTTTTAATGTCCTCTACTTATCTCAGTTATCCTGCACTCCAGCATGCTGTTTAGTCGAGTGTTTATTGAACTAATCTCTTGGTACCAGGAATTTTTGCTCCAAAATTGACTTTCTTCAAAGGCCCTAGTTGGCCAGTATACTGACATAGCCAGGAATTTTGGCTCTGGCAAACCCAAAAAAACATATATTTCGATGATTATGTACTACTCTTCCTCTTTGATTGGTGATACTAGAAAGCAAAGTTTGTAATAGACATCTTTAGGTATTAAATGACATATCTAGTGTTTAATTACAGTGGTAGTATATTATGTATAGTGCATGAATATTTTCAGTTGAGTTGTCAATTATTTAAAATGTCAAGGTAAATTACATCATCAAAACATTGCAAAGATATACCATAAAAAGTAATTTAATTTTGAATGTTAACCTTGGATTAGTGAAGAAGCTAATAAATGTCTTGATATGATGCAATGAGTAGTCATTTACAATTATACCTAAATATTTAAGAATTATTACAATACATTTAATTTAATTTGCAATTTTAAAATTATTAGAATTTGTAAATTTTTTGAAAAAGTACTTAAAATAAAACATTTTTTCATTTGTATTAAGAAAAGGGACTAGTAACTTGCAATAAAGTGCTAAACTGAAAAGTGTACTTAGCATTCTGGTAAACCCTAGACTTAACAAAAACCTGTAAATATAAAAATTGTAGACGTTTGCGGCTTTCATCTTTTAACAATAATTTTAAATATACGACATGGATGGTTATCTTAAATAGAATTCCCTGTATATTCTGAGAATTCTGCTTAAAATTCTGTACATATTTGGTATAACTCATATGTCTAAATTCTGTTTTTAAAATACTGACATGTAAAATACTTTATCCAAAGATATTAAGGTTTGTTTGGACTTGCCAGGACCAAACTGCGAGCAAACACTCCAATAAACAGCAGGCCATAGAGTTCATTAACTGGCACAGAAATAAGCAAAATTAAGTAACTTTTGTATTTATCTTTTTGTTATAATTCGGGATTATATTATGTTTGCTTTAATACAATTATATTGAAATAAATATGTACCGAATTCGCAAATTAAGGGAAGTCCAGGATACAACAATAACTTAAATTCTAGTCATATGTGAGTGGATGTTTTTTTTACTATGTAATGGGTTTATGTTTAAGTTCAGTTTATTCCAAACACAACACTCATTCTCTGTATCTAAGTCATCCTGTAATCTCACAGCATTAGGCGAGCAAATATTGTTTTTATCATCAGTAAAAAATAGTGGTTGTGAGAAGGGAATCTCCTTCTGTAGGCCACTATTAAAGACATTAAAAATATAAGGATCTGTCACAGAGATCTTATGTGATACAAATCGTTTACTTTTTCTTTTAAATAGTATCCTAAACTAGAAACTTATTTTGCTTTTAGGAGATTCTAATATCACTTTAAAGTATGTAAGCTTAATAACGCTGACATTGCAAAATGCAATTGTTGGATTGAGCATGAGATATGGCAGAACCAGAGGTGGAGATATGTTTATATCGTCAACAGGCAAGTTTTACTATATTTCACACACAATCATCTTTATTTTATTATAAATGTATGTAGGTTTGGTGCACAATTTATTATTTAATGAGTTTGTTAACACACATATGTCTTAAATACTTGACATTTTATAGGTGCAGTGCCAGAAAATTATAGTGATTTAGTCATGAGTTGCTTAGTTTTTTGTTTTTAAACCTGAGTTTAAAGTATGACAGGTTGAATCACATTTACTTTGGTGGTTAAATAATGTATTTAGAGGCTGAATATTTGCAAGCAAGAATACATTAAGGAGAAAACGCCTTTGAAGATCGCGGTAGCAGCGCATCGCGCTAGCCCCAATCTGTCGTGTAGGAATTGTTGGCTCAAGATCTATTACAAGTTTTTCAGATATATCCGTCCTCTTTCCTGAAGTGCGTTTCATCCTTTATAAAGTTTTCTACATAAGGTTTAATGTCTGAATATAATAAATTGTAAAAAATGCACTTTGTAAATTTTTAATTGTAATATTCTCATAAAACTATTCTCTAAGTATTTTTTTTCCAATGAAAATTATTCCACTTCTTAATCAAATCTGGGTACAGTGTAGATATGCTGTTTTTATGAAGTCGAGCTGACAAGTAAATGTATGTATGTATGTGTCAGAACCTTGATTGAAACTAGCCCACCAGTTTGGGTCTGTACTTGGTGGAAGCGAAAATTCAATTGTAAGCAATGATATTTAAATACAAATACATTTATTGCTATTCTGGTGACAAATAACATTGGGTCGTCAAAAACAAAGATATACTATTTATAGCAATCCTATTATAAATAGGTACCACTTGACATATTTTAATTTCTCTCAAGTGTGACGATTTTTAATGTTTATCACATTTCTGCTAGAAAAGTTAGATTAAAGATAACATGTATTTTTCTATGTTACATGTATGTTAAATATCATCATGGTTTAATGAGCTACACCATGATCATATTGTAAACATCATTCTTGATAAGATCTCATTATGCTCAGTATAAATGATATCTATTACAACCTGCAGGATTAGTTTCAAAAATATAATAATTAATTATCTACGACACATTTCTTACATTGCAGGTAGACAACTGGATACAGATAATTTTTAAAGTTGACATATGTTCTTAAAATGGCGATTCAGGAGCCATTTAAAAAAAACGGCTGCTTAAGATAATGCTTTAAATATATGTAATGTGTAATAAATTTTTGAAAATTTAAAAAATGACCCAATTTGAATCAAGAAAACAAAAAGCAATATTGCATTAATTATTAAAAAATTGCTGATATTTATTAAAAATCTATTGTTTTGGCGTTACTGAAAACATCCTGAGGCGCTAGTGTTGTAACAAACACACACAACATTTATATCTATGTTTTTCTTTTTTAGCGGTTTTGATGGCAGAAGTAGTAAAATTAATCACTTGCATAGCATTAGTATATTTTGAATCAGGGGGCATTGTTGGCCTCTTAGACACTCTAAATAAACAGATCATTAGACAACCCATCGACACACTGAAAGTATGTGTCCCTTCTTTTGTTTACTTGGTTCAGAATAATCTATTATATGTATCTGCTTCGCACTTAGACGCTGCAACTTATCAGGTAAGCATATCAATTAATGTTTGAAAATAAAACTAATTCACAGATTGTCAAGATAATACACAAACTCGATACAATTGAAATAGATTTATTTGCTAAACTGAAATCCAGAAATGTTACTTTACTTGATAACAAAAAATATAATTTTTCTTAAATGGCAATCCCCTATCTGATAGTTGCCAATATAATTGCTTAAAAAATTTGCTATATAGTCACATGAAAAAAAGACAGAAAAGAGAAAACCCCTAAAAAGATTAGGCGCAGCATTTCCAAATTTGGAATTATTTTAAAAAGCGCTGTTAAATTAAAGCACACTCAATCCCAAATAGCACTATGCTATAACCCTAGTTCACGATCACGACAGCGAATTTTTGAACAGCGCTTTCGGCGTATTAAGCTACTGAAGTACGATCGTTCTTTTTCTACGACATTGAACATAATTAAAAGTTGTTTATTTATTTATTTTAGGTAACCTATCAACTAAAAATCCTGACTACGGCATTGTTTTCAGTATTCATTTTAAAGAGAAGTTTGTTAAAAACGCAATGGATGTCATTGCTCACTCTAATTATTGGAGTAGTTCTAGTACAACTAGCACAAGGCCATGAGCACTCGGCCTCTAAAAATGCTGAAGGCCAAAATAGGTTTGTCGGTAAGTTATTAGGATTTTTTTTATCTCTTCAGGGATTCCATTTAAGAGCGGCGATTTAAAAGATTCGATACTGAAATAGTTATTTGTGTATTTAGAGCGCAAAGTAACGGATTGCCGCTTGAGAAAGAATGTTACTGCGCGACGCGTAGCGAAGCGCAGTAATCTTTCGAAAACGGCAATCTTACTTTGCGCTCGAAAAACACACAGAACTTTTTCTACAGCCGCATTTTTTAAAATTAAATGCACATTTTTCTCTATACTTATTCTGAAATTTGCAAATGACTGTCAGTTTTGACATATATTCGGGCTTCGGGCATATTTAGAACAGGATTGCCAGCAACAAACTGTAACAAAAGCACGACTGTCATTTATTTATCTTCAGTTTCCATGACCATTCATAGCACACTCGACGGAAAAAGTGAGATTTTTCTTTTCCATGTTCGCGCTAGAGCGCAAAATAAGGATCCACGGCATTCGTCGATTTTGCGATTTCATTTCAATTTAGTAATTAGTTATTTTGCGCGCGGCTGTAGAAAAACTAATTTTCAATTCGAATATTGTCATTATCTAAGGACATAGAATTACCAAAATTCAAAAACACGCTGTAACTCGTAAACAAGTCTGTTTTGCTCTAACTTCCTCAGTTGTCTTTACCCTCAGGGTTCATCGAAAAAATGCCCCCATATCCTGTCTAGGAAACTATCGTTTTTAAAACTTCAAAATTGTTTTATATTTTCATTTTCTATGAAGGGAATAGATTATATAGAAATTTTTATCTTATCATTTATATAGTTACAATAATACTTATCAGATTATGATTTTCAGTTTTATCTTTCTCATTAGTGACTTCTGTAATTTATTGGCATTTTTATATGATTTTTGTTATCTTATAGCTGTTATGCTGTGTAAATGAAATGTTTTATGCATTAAAAGTATTTTGATATTTTTGGTATTCAGTGGCAGTATTACTTTTCAAATTCTTTATTTTCAGGTTTTATGGCTGCTCTTACCGCTTGTGCACTCTCGGGTTTTGCGGGGGTTTACTTCGAAAAGATTCTGAAAGGGAGCGACGTCACCGTTTGGATGCGTAATGTTCAGCTATCCCTCTGCTCTATTCCGCTAGGCTTGATTTCATGTTACACCTATGATGGAGGAGTAATATCAGAAAAGGGATTCTTCTTTGGCTACGATAAATTCGTTCATTATCTGATAGTATTGCAAGCTGGGGGTGGCCTTATAGTCGCAGTCGTCGTGAAATATGCCGATAATATATTAAAAGGCTTTGCCACTTCTTTAGCCATAGTATTCGCGTGTATAGGATCGATTTATTTATTCGACTTTCAGTTAAGCTTACAGTTCGTGCTGGGTGCAGCCTTTGTAATATGTTCGATATTTTTGTATGGGTATCAACCTAAAAAGCTTGAAACGTCTAGTACTTTTAAAGTATAATAGTTACTGAACAAAATTGAGATGATGGTATTATTTACGTAATAGACTGACTTTCAGCAAAGTGAAAAATTGAATCTTGTACATATTTATATAGATTAGGTTTAATGTTTCTTAGACTCTTCCCAATTAGTTTATTGGGGAGCCATATTATGTTAATATACAGTCTATAAGTGTAGCAAAGTATCTTGATAGTTATAAACATGTCAAAAATAGCTTATCTTAGCTTCCCACTATTTTAACTATGTATTTTTAGATTCAGTAACTTTTTATCGCTAGTATATTATCTTTCTCGAACTATAAATGAATACTTGGGATCTTTTTACTTTTCTTTTTTTAAAGGTATATCCCGAACCATGGCCTGTTATTTATAAAAAAATATAATATGGGGATTTAGCGAATCCAAATTGAAATTGTATTAGGCCGAATATTCGATTTGAACACCGAATATTCAGTGTTCTATATGTGGATGGGATAATATATTGCTAATTTTTCCTAATTTTTGTTTATCCAAACAGTCTAAAGAGTTACAATGTGCATTTAGAATAATTAATGCAACAGTCGAAAGTTAAGTAGAGCGATGTTTATATTATAATATAAATAATAATTCTTATTATTTATATTATGGTCTAAAGAGACCAACAAAAATATCAACATTTATATTTATACATATTTATTTATGTAATTGAACAAAATCTAAACAAATAAAATAAAAGGCAACTTATTAATTTTTATTAATATTCACAATCAATTAATAAGATGCAAAA
Source organism: Pissodes strobi (assembly GCA_016904865.1). NCBI lineage: Eukaryota > Metazoa > Arthropoda > Insecta > Coleoptera > Curculionidae > Pissodes > Pissodes strobi. Next base: position 47,016 of record MU183441.1, read on the forward strand.
ACACCAGGTATTTCACGCAAGTTAATTCCGATACATTTTAGAAAAAAAAAAATGAGCTAGTCTGCTAGTACTCGAGACACTGATTTGTAAACATATCCTATATTGACATGCACAAATATTTGAGCAGCCCTCATAAAAATCACAGCGCATGGTTATCATGTCACAGCCGTTTACACACTTCCGTCCCCATCCGCTTGCATATTTCCGTCCCCATCCGCTTGCACATTTCCGTCCCCATTTGCCGAGATTTACCCTTATACCGCCGCGTAAGATGTTTACACATCAAAAATACAAAACAAAAATAGATCGTGAGAGGGCTTCAATTTCGCCAAATATCTATTATCGTGCTTCAAGTTTCATTGCGACCGTTTAGAACCAGATACGAATGGTGGCGCCATAATGAGGCATCCAAACGAAAGTGGTTTTAGTCCTCGTCTTGTATATTATTATGATAACTCCTAGATTGTATATATAGTATATCCTATGTGTCTGTAATTTAAGTGCCTAAATATCGGACTTCACTTTATATAATAGATGGAGAACTGATTAAATGGGCAGGGATTTATTAATTTATTTATCTGAGATAATGTTTTTAATTTTAAAAAATAAAATGCTTCAACAGTTGCTACTATATTTAGATTACTATGGCCATCTTAATCTAATCATATACCTGAATTTTTGTATCTACAAGTTGAAACCATCGGAATTTGATTGTTTTCGTTTAATGATTTCTAATATTATTTTACATATATCGCAAAGATCTAAAGAATCCTAGTATGATTTTGACTAACCGATTCGCAGGGCCAACCCTTTTTCGAAATTACATGGCTTATTACATTTTTATAAACTCTTCCCATTTGACCAATTAACTATCTAGGGCGGCCCTAAGACCGGCACTATTTTTATTGCTTATCAAATTATATTAAACAGCCAGTATTTTTAAGATACTTATTGTTATTAGAGCTAAGCATATGTACTTAAGATTTTTGCCTTGAAACTTAGACTGAAAAAATGAGTTTCTCTTTTATATGTACTTAATTAAAAGCATTGAGAAGACAAACTAGTATATTATTATTTTTTCATTATCAATGGTTATGGGGTGCAAATAAAAATCTCACTAAACTATGGTTCTTTGTTTAGGATCATCGCACTTCTAGGGCACATTAAGGCATAATTTGAAAAGGGACATTCCAAAACGGGCTTTAAGTCTTTACAAACTGATGAGAAATTGAATAAACACCTTTAATTAAATCTTAATTACCATAAGATAAACCAAGGGTTATGGTGCAATAAAAACCTCCCAATACTATGGCTGTTTGTCTAGGATCATCACCTAGGGTACATTATGGCATAATTTGAAGAGATTCCGAAACGGGCTTTATGTTTTTAGAAACTAATGACAAAACGAACAAACACATTTAAATTGAATCATACTTACCCTAAGATAAATCAAGGGTTATGGTGCAATAAAAACTTCACGTTATGGATGTTTCTTTAGGATCATAACACTCCTAGGGCCTAGGGCAGTTAGGGCACATTCAGGTATAATATGAAAATACATTCCAAAATAGGCATTATATCTTTACAAACAGATGAGAAACTGAACAAATGCCTTTAAATTAAATCTTCCTTACCATAAGATAAATATATTATAGGTGGAATTTTACAATAAATCAAGTTTAATTAAATTTGAAAATACAAGAAACAATTGTCATTGTTTAAATAAATATAGTGAAAATTGGAGTTTCAATTTATTTTTTCTAAATACGTTTAAAAAACCAAGTATCAGTTGATTCTATTCAGTATCTTTTTTCGAAATATGAAATAGGTACATTATTTAATATAAGCATTCATACTTTGATTGTATGGTGTGATAGTTAGCAACGTTTTTACAGAGCATTCATGGTAAAAATGACAAACCATCCATTTACTAAATATAGTTCTGCAAAAATATAATCCTATTTGGTAAGACCTCTTCTCGACAAACTGGACATACCTTTTGATAGCTTAAAGAGTCATGTAAACAGTCCCAACAGAAAATATGCCCGCATGCCGTTGCAGTGGGGCTTTTTATATTATCAGCACACAAAATGCAGCACTTTCTTGATTCACTAATTGATTTTGTAGAAGCTTGCCTATTACTAACGAAATTAAAGTCTTGATATAAAATTGTCTGAACAACATTAAATAAGATATAAAATAGCGATAATTCGCCCAATAACTTGAAGCTACCAGAAAATGAATCATTTTGCAGCCATTCTCGTAATAAGACCTAAAAAAAAACTCGGTGAGTATTTTTAATTCACATTAAGAAACAAGGCTTCTTTATTTCTTTTTAGGTATAATACTTACATACTTTATTCCAGTGAGCCTATTAGATACATTGTAATATTTTCCATTAATATAAAAGAGTGAGTGATGAATCCTTCTCAAAATCCATTTCTGCTCCTTAAAAGACTGTATACATTTTAACAATATATCTTTGGCATTTTGAGTTAAGGAAGGTGAATTTTTTATCTTTGCTTCAGTATGAATTACAACTCTATCTAACAATGGTTCACCTCCAATGTACAGAACAATCCATATTAACTGCAGCTAAAATTCAAGGTGGCCCTTATATTATTTTAACAGGAAAATCACCAGCCAAATATTTTACTTAGCTCAATATTCAAAATTCCCAAATGTCACAGAAATTCGTTGCTTTCATACTTATTCAAATTACATATGTACATGCAAAATATAAAGTTGCATGCACATGTATGGGAGAAACCTTTATCTAGAGTCTATTACTAGTAATATTGTACATGTTAATGATTTTTATGTTTAGATGTTCCTTCAACAATTATTACTTTACCAATCAATCAGTTTAGGATAGAAACTAAGATAATATTGTTAGAATTAAGTTCCTACAACCAGAAAGAGTATTTTGATATGCACCTTATATCATTATAAGAAACTATGGAAAGCTACCATCTTTATTTTTGCACTGGACTGAACACAGCAAGGCAGAGCATAGATCGAAGGACTCATATAGTTACACAATCGAGACCGCAGAAGAAAACAACAAAATAACTGGAAGAGAATGAAGTATTTGCAGCATGTATGGTGAGAGAAATTAACTGTTAAGATTTGTTAGTTGCAATTAGTATGGAAACATCAATTATACATTACCAATTTTGGAGGTACTCTCTGAAATCGTGTAAGCCTTATGATACCAGCGTATTCCTCTCCTAGAGTTTGTAAATTCCCTAAAGACGTCATAAAATAATACCAAACGTTTGCTATTATTGGAACAGATTTTCTTATTCTGTGGTAAGTATGGCCACTTAAATATTTAAGGAAAGAATGCAGTTGGCTTTCCAAGTCACTCACAAACGCTTGATCTCTCTGATTACATCGCAAAATATCTGCAACTGCAGCTTCGTGAAAATTCATTTTTAATTTGCTTGCTGAAAAGTGTTATTATCTAGGAAAGTATTTAATCCACGTGATATGCCTGAGACATTATTGTTACATGAGTTGAATTAATATATGAAATTACTACGTAAAAGTGTACCGGTATTAATTTAGTCAAGCTCTGAAAATGTATTGTATTTTTAGTATTTTATTTTACGTATCTGAATCTGTACACATTTTCAAAATATCAATATTTACGTAGCCAAAAGAAGGAAGCTGTCACAAATATAGGGTTATGTGTGTGTGCCTCTTGTCTTCTTTTTTTGTGTAGGTTGGTTTGGTTTGGTTTCTTTGATTTGGCTCTGGTCCTAAAAGGCCAATTTGCCAGTGCACCCTTCGTCCGGCGCTTAGGGAGAGGTAGAGCAACCCTTCTACTTCCATTACACGTTATTCCAGTTTGAAGGGCTTTGTATTCGGGGTGGTGACCGCGACGTTGTCGGGCTCTGGACCCTGTCACGACCACCGACTTTTCACACACACAAATAAAAATCTATGAAAGGCACGACTGACTAATGCAAGGTTTCGCGCACTGTAGGTATAACCTTTTCTGTGTAGGTTTAGTCATAGATAAGGCACAGCTTACCAAACAAGGGTTATCCTTGTTTGTTCAGTCCCCCTTTCGGGGAACCAATGGCTTTGCTACTAGGCAATACGCCAGCACCGCCCTTCGTCCGGCGCTTAGGGAGAGGTAGAGCTACCCTTCTACTTCCGGTTTGAAGGGCCTTATTCGGTAGGAACCTCCAGTAAGACGGGCCTGTGCCCCTGGTGATTCCTGACTTGTATGTAAATATAAGCAAATGAATTGCACGACTGAGTTCCTATGAAAGGGGGCTTCGCACACTGCAGGTATAACCACTTTCTGTCAGAGACTCCAAATCCCCGAACGCCCACAGGCCACGCTACCGCGAACGGAAATAACCCTGGAGTCCTAATAGGAATCACCCCCCGACCCACCCCTTACACTGTCCAGCCGGCACGACTTTCCGGACTTCCCCCGCAGGATTGAAACACGTTTTTTAAGCAAAATGGCTTCCACTACCCACACACTGTCACAAAATATCCCCCCACTGTGTGGAACGAAGGCAATACGACTCTTGCGGCTCCGGATGGTCTGCGCACCTTCGTTCAACCCAGGTACAATATTTTGTTTCGGCGCGTGCGGCTCGTTCGACTCCGGCCAGTCTGCGCTTACCCTTAAAGCAAGCTTAGTCAATATTATTGTTTTCGGATTAAACCATAAAGTAGGGCAGGGCGCCCACTGAATCGGCACAGACCGTCCCAGCACGGCCGGCAATTTTTGCCCCTCCAAGAATACGAAGCCGAGCTGGCGGGCGCGTCTCGTTTAATAACGTAGATAGAACTTATGCCGGCTGTGCTGTGCCGTGCTGTTCCGATTCAGTGGGCGCCCTGCTTTATGGGCATTAAAATTCTTTGAGGCAGTGATTGCTTTTTCGTAACGTTACAGATTTTTTTGTTATTTCTACGTGACGTGTCACGTGGATACTTCCTTGTGATATCACGTTACCGTACCAGGGCGCTCCAATCAACACATGATAATATATGCTGTGACAGGGTTGCCATGAATTCTCGAATCATTAATACAGCCCTAACGTCGTGTAACAGGGATGTAACCATGCATTTTCGTACAATGGGAATAATCGCATATTTGAAGAATACATTACATGCCTAATTTCTTGAACTACACCTTCTCTTCCCACCAGTGTTGCCTAGGGATGGCCAGAATCGAATCAACGGTGAATCGATTCTTTGAGCCGATTCATCGAAAGAATCGAATCGATACGGGAGTTAAGAATCGAACCTACGAATCGATTCTGAGTCTCAATCCTATATAAGAGGAGTTGCGCGACGCTCGCTGTAATTCACTGCTTTCCGCTTTGATTTTGGGTATTTTGTTTGCGTGTGCATTGCATAGCCAGCAAGAACTTCGACGTTATGATTTTAATATTCTTCATCTGACTGTCTGCTTGGGTATTTATTTAATTAATAAATAAAAAATAAGATGCCACCGAAAAGTAGTAGTATGTGGAAACATTTTATACGTGATGTTTCTAAATCAGTTCGGTGTAGATACTGCAGTATTGCTTTAAAAAATTCAGGAAAAACGACTAAGCTGCAAAATCATTTAAAAATAAAGCATTCAGATAAACTAAAGAAAGAAATAGAAAGAGAGACAATGTGAGTATCAGTTTTTCTTTAATTTATCGTAGATTTAATCTTTTTTCCATAAAATTTTGTTGTGAATGAGTTGAGCTAACAACTAGTAACTCGATTAGTATCAGATTCATGATTCTAACGCGAATCGAATGAATCGATTCATACTAACCGATTATGTTACCGAATCGATTACCCGATTTCTTTTAATTTTTGTGCATCCCACTGTTGCCAGGTCCAGTTCATGTTTTATCGGAAGACACGATCGTAAATTTTCGGTAGTTTAATGCAAAATTCGGTAGATTGTAAAAATTTCCGGTTTAGAGGTAGCCAGAATACTCCAAAATGAAATGTTGTACCAATAGAGGACGTCACCACAGAACACAGAATAATAAAACAATCAGAATACGAATAGAAAGAGAGGTCCGATACCGGCCGCTATGACCTCGACCGCCTGTGCTTTGCGAAAAATATGGATTTGTTCCAATACGTTCTTCCAATTTCTTCCAAAGCATCGCTCCCTATCTTTCTGTCGGTATTCTGATTGTTTCTTATTCTGTGGCGTCACTACTACCAACTGCCACCATTATTTTTTTTTATTTAATTTTCTTAATCCAATTAAGTTATAAATGGATACTAGATAAATAATAGGTATATAATATTAGGTAGAAACTGAAAATATTGATAACAATAATTTTGTAAACTTTTGGGTAGAATTTTATCTTAAATCGGTAGAATTGGTAGAACATTACGAAAATCGGTAGACCCGGCAACACTGCTTCCCACGTGAGAAATGCCTCGAGAATGCTAAAGGCCGCTAATTGTAGCCCCAAGATCCAAGAATGTTTACATTTGAGATGTCATATTGCACTTTTCGCGTGGCCCTCCGCTCGCTACGGGGGCTCAAGAAAAGGAAGCTAACCAAGTGCTAACCCAAACTAAACCAACGATACCAAAAATTAGGAAAAAAACTGTTTAGATTTAAAAAAAGCAACGGGATTTGAACCCGGTCGCATATCCGTATCAAACGTACAGGATCGCACCTTGTCATAAGGCGACTATAATATAAATGTTAGCTAGAATACCCCCTTTACGTTTTATCTTCAAGTATTTAAACACCATGCATGGCCCTACGCTCGCTTCGCTCGCTACGGGGGCTCGACAAACAGAAACTAACCAGGTGCTAGCCAAAACTAACCCAAAATATGAAAATCCTGTACATTACATTACAGTCGCGCTATAAAATTTGCGACTCGTACGTCCGATACGAATAAGCAACCCGGGCCGCCGGATTGAGGCCCAACCATCTAGACACCTCGACCACGAGGGCTCTAGCGACAAACGGATTGCATCGCGAAGACATGGCGCGAATGCATAAGTTTGACAACAGTCTTGGATCGGGAGCTACAATTAGCCGCTTTAAGTATGCTTGCCCCGTGCGTGAATTCTCAAGCTATTGGAACAGCTCTCCCAATACATTCGTATTTTCCGAGACCAGAGACCACGCCTTCTTTTCTCAAGTGAGGGCTGTTCTAATGAGTCGGGAAGATGATAAAACTCTACAACATGCGGGACATTCCTAGCATTAAAAATACAGGGCATTACCTAAGAACACTGAACTAATTCAACATCTTTCGACTACCATTGTCTTTCTATACGTATAATCTAATATTGTGATGCAAAATAGGTCGGGTCTGGGACGAACATTTAGATATCCTGTTGTGTTGGAATCCGCTGGCACGTTGTGGAATAGTAGAGCTTGAGAACTTTCTTTCTTTCTGGGATGCCCTTTTGTCTTAACGAGAAATGGCAATGGCTTCTGTTGCACCTGCGCAATTTGCCAGCTCATTCAGGGGGCGACCGTGACCTTCTCTGGTTCTAAACCATGTCACGACCACCAATTTTTCACAACAAAAACTTTTGAATTTTTACAGGCACAGACAAAAAAGATCCCACGGGAACATCCGGGTTCCTCCGGCCTGGGTGCCGGCGTGAATGAGGATTTTTTCTGGCTAGAACGCCCGATTCTTCCTCCTATGCCAATGGCGACAAAGGAGCCGCTATGCGACGTGTTGACTCAACCAAGACGAAGCGGAAGTGAGAGCTGAGAATGAATGGCCAAATGATGTGACCAGGGTGAGAATTTTCGAGTCAGTGGAACAGTCCTCACGTGTGACGAAAGGAGACAGGTTATAATAGGGATTGACTATCTTGCGATGTTAGGTTAACAATGACATATTTGAGGAATGCAATACATCACTATTTTCTTGAGCAGCACCTTTTCTTCCCACATGAGGGAGGCTGTTGTTCCAATGAGAAGACAGCCTATATAAACTGAACTGAATTTCCTAGTGTTGCTACACAAGACGTTGCCCCTACCGCTTCAAAGGGCTTCAGAGTTTCGCGCGCATCACATTGTTGACAAAAATGTTTAATATCACACTTCACGCATTCCCATCCGCTCGCTTCACTCGCTACGCGGGCGGTACCAACAGAATCTAACTAAAACCAACCCAAGGCATGCCCAAAATTAAGAAAAAACTTTACACATATTAAAAATAAAATAAAAATGAGCGAGTCTGCTAGTACTCGAGCGAATCATTGATGTGTAAACATATCCTACATCGACATGCACAAATATTTGAGCATATAAAATCACTGCGCATGGTTATGATGTCACAGCCGTTTACACATTTCAAAACCAACCGTAATAGTCAACGCGAGCGAAGCCGCGGGTAAAAGCTAAAGTGTCCTATGTCCTTAACTATACTCTTGAAAATATCTGTACAAAATTTCAGGATAAGTAGTTTACGCGTGGAAAATAGGATTAAAACTAACCGTAAAAATGAACGCGAGCGAAATCGCGGGTAAAAGCTAAAAGCATCCTATGTTCTTTCCTATATTCTTGAAAATATCTGTACAAAATTTCATGATGATCGGTGATCGGTTGAGTAGTTTATGCGTGAAAGCGTAAGAAACAAACAAACAAACACATTCTCATTTATAATATTAGTTTTGCGCATTTATAATATTAGTTAGGATTCTAATTAATAATACTTACTGGCAGCTTCAATTGAAGTGGATTAATTAACTGCACAAATTCGACACGAAAATCTAATGCCACAAGGAATAACATCAATCTATGGACACAGCTTATTCACTAGTCATCTTGGGCCGGCATCCTTTGATTTGGGAAAGTCAATAACCAAATTTTGCAAATTTTAGAAGAGGGCCATGACTCAATATTGTTTTAGATGTCTGGGTATCTGAATATTACTTTTGACAGTTCGTCTAATTTAAATGCTTTTTTTATCGTCTAAAATCCGTTTAAAAACCATTTTAAATGGCAAAATTGTATAAAAATCTGAAATTTCCAAGGGACGTGGCTTCGGACGAATTTGTCGTGGATTTTGAACCGAAAATTTATCTTAAATTCAACCGTCTATTAAAAATAAGCTGTGCTATGGATCAAAATACACTGCGAATATAATATAATGAAAATCTAATACCACCCTAGCGGCTAGCTTTTTAGAAGCGCCATTTGAGTCGTTGCAATCGCGGTCGTCCTGGATTAGCTGGCTCCTCAATGCGCATGGGTTATAATGTCACATCGGTTTACACCTTCCATCCCCGCATTTCCGTCCCATTTGCCCTCATGCCGCCGCGTAAGATGTTTACAAACCAAAAAATATCTTGCCACTGGAATCGAACCCGGGCCGCCGTATTACAGACTCAGCATCGAACCACTGAGCTACGGACTAGTTGACGGCAATTCACTAGACCTTAAAGATGTGGTGTTTATCAACAATGGAATGCGCGCGCAACTTCCAAGCCCTCTGATGCGGTACGGGCATCGTCTTTTGTGTTGCTACTCGTCTTTCCTTCGTAAGCCTGGTCTTTGTTGATTACTGGTTATTGGGTATTAAGAAGATGCCATTACTACAAAATTAATTCAAAAAAATAAATCCAGAATTCTTCCTCTTATAAATGTTAGCTTCTGGTCCTGGAAGGACAAGTTGCCACCTACTTGCCCTAATAATTTTTTTTGCGACAATATGCCCGTGCCCTGCTGTAATATCGATAAGTTTACCCATTTCTAGATACTATTCGTAGAATTACTAATTGAATCGGTCATTTCTAAAACACTAAAACAACAGTAGCAGTAGAGTCTAAAGCTAGCGTTTGTTAGTTCCCGGATCCCGGCACCCTACTACCGGCACTCCGTTGACTTCCATGTCTTCGCGATGCAACCAGTTCTTTGTAAGTCCGCTGATGGTGTAAGGGTCTGCATGGTTAGCTTTCACTTCGGCGACTCAGGTTCAAATCCCGTCGTTTTTTTTTTGAAGGTTATATTTCTAAACAGTTTTTTTCTTAATTTTGGGTATGTCTTGGTTAGTCTCCTTTTCTTGAGCCCCCGTAGCGAGCGGAGGGCCATGCGAAAAGTGAAATATATAAGACTTCTGGGATCCGGGAGTAGGGTGCCGGGAGGCGAGATTTCAGTTCATATTGCACTTGTGAATGAGAGGCGCGTGATTGGCTAGCTACGTGAGGTGAGTCCATGTCTTTGCGATGCAACCAGTTGTTTGTAAGTCAGCAGATGGTCTAGAGGTCTGCATGGTTGATCTTCACTTCGGCGACCCGGGTTCAAATCCCGTCGGTTTTGTTTTTTTTAAGTAAACAGTTTTTTTCGTGATTTTTGGGTTTTTCTTGGGTTAGCACTTGGTTAGTTTCCTTCTCTTGAGCCCCGGAGCGAGCGAAGAGCCATATCAAGGTCTGTAATATAGGTGACCAAAAGTCTCATAAATTAAATTAAAAACTCAATAGCAAAAAAAAGTAAGTACTGTTTCAAAATCGATCTTGGTCGATTTTCTAAACAAACAGAGATGTGCTCGTAGGTACTTTGATTTACCATAGGGGAAACGTTCAATGTTCAGCAGTTTATCTTCCAGCACAGGGAAAGTCACTTTAACACTTACTAAGTCTCTGTTGTAGCTTCTATATACAATGAACTTCAATTTCTTGCAAATAAGAATGACTTGAATGTAGTAGTTTGAGATGGTATGCAGTTATGCATATGGCATGACATGGTCGCCTTGTGTAATGCGGTTCTTATACACGCAAAAAAGATTACAAAATATGCTATGCAGGTAGCATAGGTAAGCTGAAATCCGTGTAGGAAATAGCATTTGTGAGATCTTGAATATTGACAGACAAGTGCCGGTAATCCTTATATTAGAATAAGGCCAGAGTATAACAACCCAGTGTTATACTTTGATAAAACATAGAGAATGTTGAACACCAAGACCAATAGCACAGCGATGGTACCGCGTTTGAGATGTTGAGAGAATGATTGTAAACGTGTGAGTTTACTTACTTGAGATTCGAGACAAGACTCGATTAATATTGAGAACCCATGGACAAGACCAATGGGAACGCTAGTACAGCGATGGTACCGTGATTGAGAGAATGTGAATGTAAACGTGTCTTTACTTACTTGGGTTTCGAGACAAGACTCGATTACTTGTGGTTCGAGACAAGACTTGATTGTAGAACTCCCATGGACAAGATCAATGGGGACGCCAGTACACCGATGGTACAGCGTCATACTGAGATTGAGGATAATGGCAGACAGGGTGCCGATAAATACCTTACTTGTAGGCTTGAGACGATGAAGACTATATGTCGCAATAATGGCAGGATAACACTATGTCACTTAAGTAGATATCTTGAAAGATTAGGGGGTCTCAAAACGTGAAAACTCTCCGGCATGGCGGCTTGACGCCAAGCCGGCGGAAAAGCGCCTTCAGCGCGACTTACATGTTTGATTGAACCTGTGAACATGTGACTTTTTACTAGAACATGAGAACTAGATCAACTTGAAGAAGTTGTCAACGCCACTTGTCACCACTTCTGGGGGTGACAAGGGGACTCCGGAAATAGAAAGGTCAATAATGTAAATATAGAGATATTGTGTAAAAACTTAGCATGACCGGTTGTCTAAATTAATTTTATGAATTTTAACGCAAATCTGGTTGAAATCTGCAGGCTAGTTTACATGAAATTTGATTATTAAAAATCGGAATTTTAGGGCCCCCTAGAAAATCCTAAAACTTCCTAGCTATAATGCTAGGAAGTTTTAAGTTGGGTGAAATGGCTATCCTGTAGGATGCGCTGTGATTGGTCGACTCGGCGTAGGATACGAGAGGCATCTCGCGACAGTATTCATTATGGCTGCCAGCAAGGTCGAATGTTACAAATACAGTGGCTATAAAGCCACTGTAGTTACAAATGCATATTAACGCCATCTAGTGTAGGTGGAGTGACTCGAGCGATTCATTCGCGATACAATCAATTTGTAGCATGAGCCGTCGTGGTCTAGAGGTTTAGATGGTCGGGTCTCAATTCTGTGGCTATCGGCGGCGGCTCGGGTTGATGATGATATAATTTATTTCGATTATTTATATAGGACAACTGCAAAGCTTAGTATAAGCATGTCTAGATACTATATTATACTATACTATCTACTACTACTGGTTGTTACGCCTGACGTTGTTCTTTCAACGTCGTGGCCAACCTGTATGACACCCGTAGGGGGCTGTTCTTATAGCCTACTTAAAAAAAAAACTAAGGGTAGCAGTACTGCTGGAAGCTTGATCGTTACATGGGAGTATACCCTTCAACGTCGCTTATTTCTTTAGTTGGCCGGAGCTGGAGTTTCGTAGTACTTTATTAGGTATGTAATATATTGTCGGGCTGTTTATGTAAGGAAAAGTTACATAAAAAAACCTTACTTGAATTGCCCTCAGGGAGCAGGAGGTCATGATTCTAAAAGACAGCACACTATATACATTATATACAAGAACTATGTACAAAATGTTAATGGCTTGTATTATACAAGTCAACTCCAGTATGCCATCATAACACCAAGGTACATGGTTTGAATCCCGCGGATCAGGCTGCGGAATTACGGATGCTTCGGTGGTTATAAGTCAAGTGATACAGCAAGTGCTGGTTGCTGGTGCATATTTATAAGAGGAGTGGAACCTCTAGCAAGCCCCGCCACCATGTCCTAACATGGTCGGCTGGCCAATCAGGTAGCAGGGGTGCTCATTGCCCGCGAAGACAATGAGCTTCTGCTTTCCTGATGCTTACTGATTTTCAGAGTAATGTAAAATTGGGCTAAAAGGCTGTAAAAGTTATGAGAAGGGTGAAATTTAAGTTTTAATGTTGGGATTTAGGGAATAATGAGTATTACTGAGCTAAGGCGGTCTTAGTTGCCTGTAATATAAGGAAATCTCCTTATATATTGGGCCGTGGGTGGTGTGTTGTTCGGGGTCGTACCTCATGTCGGCAATATGGGCCGTCAGCGGCGATCCCTTAATCTGATGCGAGAAGAATCTGCATGCGAGGTCGTTGATGTGATCCTCAACGTAGTCAACTCTAGCCCACGCATGCAGATCCGTAGTTCTAACGCGATCACGCAGAGTAAGGGAGAACGCCGCTCTCAGGTATCTATTTTGTATAACTTGTAGTTTTCGCAAATGAGCCCTGGCCACCGAACACCACACCGGGGCACCATACAGGAGCGCAGGCCTTATTACTGACTTATATAACGGCAACTTGTTTGTAGGGCTTAGGTAGGACTTGCCTGCCACTAGCAACTTCAGACCCCTTTTAATCCCTTCATTTTTATTTATAATTGCGGAGACATGCGGCTCGGGTTCAAACCCCGTTGCTTTTTTTATTTTTTTTACGGTTAAGTTTCTAAACAGTTTTTTTCTTGATTTTGGGTATGTCTTGGGTTAGTTTTGGTTAGCAAACAGTTTTTTCTTGATTTTGGGTATGCCTTGGGTTACGTTTGGGTTAGCACCTGGTTAGTTTCCTTTTCTTGAGCCCCCGTAGCGAGCAAAGGGCCATGCGAAAAGTGAAATATTACTTATTGTAATATATATACAGCAGCTTGCATGTGTTTCCGCGAATATATTCACAAAGAATCTCCCTTTCTTTGAATGAATTTGACGTCTGTATCCGCATTTATAACATTCGACCTTGACGGCAGCCAAAATGAATACTGTCGCGAGACACTCGTAGGATACGCGGCTGGGTTCAGATGAGTAAACGTGGTTACAACAGATGGCGCTAGTAAAATCACCGAGATACGCGTTTTAAGATCCTTTTTAGGCGTAGACGACTATATGAAAATCGGTCTCTCCTATTGGTCGATCCGCATGGCCCTTCGCTCGCTTCGGGGGCTCAAGAAAAGGAAACTAACCAAGTGCTAACCCAAGACGTACCCACAATCAAGAAAAAAACTGTTAAGAAACATAATCTTAAAAAAATAATAAAAAAAGCAACGGAGTTTGAAACCGGGCCGTCCAGGTGAGAGCCAACCATCTAAACCTCTCAACCACGAGAGCTCTTGCGACAGACTGATTGCATCACGAAGACATATTGTAATACGAGATGGATCGACCAATAGGGTTGTTTTCGAAATGACCGATTCAATTAATGTAAGGTATTTTTCGTAAAACAAGGTACAGCTGAACTGCTTCCTGTTTCTTTTTTGACGCAGGAAAACTGAGTTCATTTAGCACTGGTAGTAAACATAATGGGGCGGTAGTTTCACAAGAAAACAGTTTATCGTTTATAGACTTTAAAAATGGTGCGAATTTGGGTAATTTCAAATTTGTGAAAAATATGGGTAGCTTGTTCTAATAATAAGTATTGTGATATTGGCGATTATGTTACATTTATGTGCAGTGTTTGTCGATAATTTAGAAGTGCGCTTTTTTTTAATTTGGGTCATATGATTCTACGTGTTTCAACTTCACCTAAGGACCTGTTCTAATGTATTCATTCATCTGAAATTTAAAACAGATAAAATTTATAATCCTTAAATTGCGTCAGCGCAATGTCTGCTCAGGGTTAAGATTAATGCCGTGTTTGCATAATGAAAAACAACAAATCTGCCTATGTCAGATATCCACCTTGAGTAAAATCTGTAAAACGCTTTTTTTTAATAACAAACACTACATACCCAACAGACATAACTCCGCGAGAACGAGTTTGAAAATAAAAAGATTTTTTATGTTCTGTTTTTGTATAAATGAGCACTGGCTAAACTCAGATGAATTTTCAGTGATAGCACTGGAAGGATACAGGGCTGCTTCTGGCTTTTGCAGGTCTGTGAGGGGTCATGGGGGTGTGGCTGTCTACTTGCGGGATGACACTGATTTTGTCGAACTTAATATTTGCAGGTTCTCAGAGGAGTTGAACTGCGAAGCAGCGGGTGTATTTTTAAAGCATTCTGCGACCCAGCTCATTACTATTTACAGGTCCCCCACTGGAGACTTTGACAGGTTTTTGGAAATTTTGGCAACCATCCTTGATTGTATGAATCTATCACTAAATACAATTATAACAGGTGATTTCAATGTCCATTTTTCCACACAAGATAGTAAGGCGGTGGAGCTGTGCAACTTCTTCGAGGCATATGGGATGCATGGCACTGTGGGTTTTCCCACCAGAGGCGATGTGTGTCTGGACAATGTGTTCACTAATATCGCTCAAAATTGTTCTGGTTCTGAACCATTCAATTTACACCATTTATCAGATCATGATGGTATTGTTTTCAGGTTTGACACTGTATGTTCACATAAACAGTCCAAAATTAGAATAAATTATAGACCCGTGACAGCTGGGGGGTTGTTTCGGATGTACAGCACAATTGAGGGGGTCAACTGGGATTTTATTAACAACCTTGAGGTATCTGTTGAAGAAAGGTTTCGCCGTTTTCTGGATGTTATTGCTGACGCTGCGGAGTGTTGTTTTCCACTTAAGTCGAAGTTGGTGGCCAGCGGGAGGAGGAGCGTTACAGTGAACTGGTTTAATGGCAGGCTTCGTGATATGAGAGACAGGCTTCACAGTCTGGTCTCTGTTAACAGGAGGAATCCTATCTTAGTAACAAAGGAGGAGATCAATAATTATAAAAAGTCATACAGAGCTGAAATATGCAATGCTAAAAAATCAGCATATGATGCATATATAGTTAACTCTGCCAATCCGCGGATTGCTATGTGGGACATATTGAAGACCTTCACGGCCTCATCAACTTCCTAACTCTCTGAGATATTGAATGCTCATACGTTTAATAACTTTTTTATAAATATCGCTGATGAGGTTATAGCTGGTTTACCAGCCACAGACAAAACCTTTCAAGACTTTCTGCCTAACTCATTTAATAATGCTTTGTTTTCCTTTAAAACAACAACCTTTAATAAAGTAAGGGACAAGTTTTTAGGCTTAAAAAATAGTACAAGTAAAGACTGTTATGATCTCAACACAAGGATTATCAAGACACTGAGGGAGCTTCTGATCTTGCCGTTGACCAGACTAATTAATTTTTGTCTTAATGATGGGATTTTTCCCTCAGCCCTTAAGAGTGCTAAGGTGGTTCCAATCTTCAAAGGCAAAGGGTCTCCTGATGATGTTACCAATTATCGCCCAATATCATTATTGCCAATTTTTCCTAAAATCTTTGAATCCATCTTAAAAGATCAACTAAATGACTTTTTTGAGGGAAATAACTTATTTTTCCAGGGTCAATTTGGATTTCGCAATAAAAAATCCACCACACTGGCGATTAACAATCTTACCGATCACATAACGGAAGGTATGGAGGAGGGTTTAGACACCTATGCATCCTTTTATGACCTCACAAAGGCATTCGACTGTGTGTCGCATGACATTCTGCTGCGGAAGCTTCTGTATTATAACCTTGACATCAAAAGCATATCTCTTCTTAAATCTTATCTTTCCGAGCGCACTCAGTATGTTTCCTACAACCGCAGTCTATCTCATGAGGGGCCAGTTGAGTGTGGTGTACCACACAGGGGTCGGTATTGGGTCCATTATTGTTTTTAATCTATATAAATGACCTGTCAAATGTTCAAAACAATTCAAAGTTAATACTATTCGCAGATGATACAACCAACATAATAAAGTATCACCCAACTGACCCCGTGGTCGATATTGTTGGCGCCATGCAGTCCAATATACTGGACTGGTTTCTGGCAAATCGCTTGAGTCTCAATGCATCAAAGACTCAGAACCTAAACTTCACACTAAGGCTAAACAATCCTGATATTCCCTGTGATCCTCACGTGAGGTTCCTTGGTGTGTTTCTTGATTCGAGACTAACCTGGGAGGAGCATGTGTTGAGGCTCTGTGATAAATTATCGCGCGTGACTCACTTGATTAGGGTGCTTTCACGTTGCGTGTCTGTGTCAACGCTAATTACGGCCTATCATGGGTATTTTGCCTCCAATATGTCGTACGCTGTTCTTACCTGGGGTCACAGCGCCCACGTAACTAAAGTTTTTAAACTGCAACGCAGGTGCGTGCGTATTATTGCGGGATTGGGATGGCGAGACTGTTGTCGACAGAGCTTTCTGGACCTTCGATTACTTACCTTTCCATCACTGTATATTCTTAATTGCCTAATGCACATCAAGGCCAACATTACTACTTTTTCCGCTCACAGTGACATCCATGACTATGCTACCCGAAATGCGGGTGACATACTCCCTGGGTTTCACAGGCTCTCAAGGACCAGGAGGGGCACTGACTTCTACTGTGTAAAATTTTATAATGTGCTTCCAGTACACATAAGGGAAATGGGAGAGAGTCAGTTTGTAGATAGAGTGAAACGTTATTTGTTGTTAAAGGCGTTTTATTCATTTGATGACTATCTTAATAACAGTTTTAATGACTTGATGTAATATTTTTGTATTATATGTTTGTATTCTGTTTTGTAATGGTTTTCTGTACATATGAATTTTAAAATGTATTTTGAGTGTAATTTGTAAGTATATTTAATTTTAAAATGTATTTATATGTGAAGTTTCTAGCCGTGACTGTTTACATTGTAAACTTTCATGTTTTTATATTTTTATTGACATGTAAAAGCACTTTGTGTAATATTATGAATAAAATTCTGATTCTGATTATTTTGGGAAATTTATAGGATTGCTTGGCTATGACTGCACCTCTTCGGGATGAGGTACTAGTTTAATCCAACTAATCTAGAATAAGCTGCTATTGTTCAAGTATAAAACTAATATTAATGCGCAAGCTTTGTTAGTATAATTCCGAACGAGCAGAATGCTCACTTTGTTAAGAACTAGTTCTTTTAAATGAGCCCATATGAACTGGCATTGTGGGTATTATGTGTACAAAGTACAAACATAAGTGAAGTTCTACATTGTGATGGTAAATTTCAAAAAAATGTATATTTATTTTGAAGACGGTTGGTATATTACACAAGAAATATAAACATAATAAGCCTATTAATAAATATGATATACGGAATGATTACAACCTATCCCTCTCAATACTGTAACAAGGAATTATATTATATGTGAGAGCCTCAAAGAGGATGTTTCAGAGCATAGAATATCTTCTATGTAAAGGAGGCGAAATTATGTGTTATATAGTCAATTATGTTCTATCGCATTTTTAACAGTTGACAGTCTAATCTAACTCAAAATTCGATTTTTTTACAACAGAAATATATATTTTGTGAAATTCAAGCACATTAAGCAAAACAAAATCAAACCTGATTTCAATAAGTAAATAAAAAAGTATCCTAAAAACATATTCATGAATCATGTCACAAGACATCCCACATTTGCTAATTTTAATAATTATTTTGTAAATCTAATCAAAAAGTGTTTAGAAGAATCTAATGCAAAGATTAAATGCCACCTGCTCCCACATCCTACAGGGGAAAACGGCTATGTTGGCTTATATACATCAAATGTACCACATATTAATTTTATTTTTAGCCTTTGTAAATCATATTCAATGTAACTTATCTGTAATTGTCACAGTAAAACTATCTTGATTTCCCGCCAAGTTAAGTAATTGCTGAGATAGCCTACTGCTTATTTTAATTTTACTGTGATTTATGTTCCGTTTTATTTATGACAAAACTATTTGAATTATCATTTGTTTTCAAAATTTTACATGTTTTAAAATCATAATTTATCAAGCATTTTAAAAAATTTAAATGCACACCTAATTTTAGTTTCTGGTATTTATGAGTCGAAATAATTAACAATAAATGAGAACAAAGTTTTGATTACACAATGTTTTTTTTTTTAATACGCGAATAAGAGATCTTTACTATGGCCTAACTTTTCCAAATTTGGTATGCAAGCGAAATTGATCATTGGCGGTGGACCACACATCAGGGTTATTGTATCCTCGGACGGTGGAAAAAGATGGTCACGGAGCATGTCTTCATTGATGAAGCCAGTGCTGTACTTCCAACCTGAGATTTATTCACGCTGATTAGAATAGAAGCAAATAACATTTCGAGGCTTATTTTAATTAACACAATACTATAATAGGCAATAAAAAAACCGTCGAACTAATGTTTCTGAAATATTTTTTTGTACTTTCGGGAGTAAAGTTGGTATTTTAACACCTCTGAAGAGAAATTAAAGTGATCCATTTACTGCCAAATCTAAACAGTTTCTAATTTGACGTTAAATTAATGTCAAATTAAATTGCAACATGAACACTTATTTTTTAATTTATACAGTTTACCTAATACAGGGCGATTCCAAAAACATACGCCAATTTTTAACACTAGATTCCCTAGCAAAAAATAAGTCATATGCACGCAGCACGTTAAAATTAAAAAAAAAACAATTTTTCTAAAATATCCTGAAAATGTTTAAGTTAAAACATTGCATGGCGGCATATATTAGTATATTGCATGAAAAAGTACTTCCACATACAATAATTTTTTTTTATCTCTATCAGTGGCATGCGTAGAGCTTAATAGACCGTCAGATAGTGACAGATTTAGGTGCACCATTTTCGCATACAAGCCTCAAATAGGGTTGAAAGGTACATCGATGTTGAGTAAAATGGAGGGAAATTTACGAGTGGGCCCTGGGGATAACATATGGAAAATCGATTCTCCAGAACAGAAATAAAAGCAGTCTGTTGTCCATATTTTCACGCAAGCCGTGTTCACTAAATTATTAACTAATGGCTTCGGAAAACCAAAGGCTTGAGTACTTATTGCAGGTGGTTAAAGGGTTGAAATAAGGCCGTAACTTTTTACGCCCTTATTTCATAAGGGCGGGAAAAAAATCGAGATTTTGACAATTTTTCCACACAAGCCCATCTAAAGTATGAAAACTTACATCGTCACTAGACCGAAAAACATATTGGCTTGAGTGGCGCGAATGGATAAGTAGATTTTGGGGTCCGAAAATTCAACGGAAATTATTTTCCATTTTTCAGTTATTTTTTCATGCAAGCCTTTGAAAGTAAGGAATGTTATTAATGTGTTAGACATTACAATAAAATTGACATGACTATCGGATGTGACCGGAACGAAGGCTTGCGTCGGAAAGGTGCAGGAAAATTGTATGGGAATTGTCTCCATTTTCTCCCGCAAGCTGTTTGTCATATGCTTAGAAAAAGTGATTCTAAGACTAAATAGCAAAAGGCTTGAGTGTCGGACATGGTCATCAAATTAATTATACATAATTTATTTAACAAAGAGCTGACAAAAAAATTCTAGAAATTTCCACCATTTTCCCACACAAGCCCTTTGGCATATGCTTAGAAAAAGTGATTCTCAGAGTTATAACATACCACTTGAGTGTCTTACATGGTCATCATCATATTAATTATATATAATGTATTTGGTCAACGTATTCTCTTTATCCACTAGGTATACCGAAAATTTGTTTTTAGTGCTTGAACTGACAATCAACGAAACAATCTTTTAGTAGGGAAATCCTGTCATTTTTATTAATTCTCTTCTTTATCACGGCAAAATCCATGTCACATGACATGTACGGATGCCTCCTTATGTGGAAATACTGGTTCACACTTTGAAATCGTCCGAGGTCTGCAAGGCCTAAGCACATTCTGATAACTAAATGGTTCTTATTCCGACCACGGCATCCGTCAGAAAAAAATTTGGAAATGTTCAATGTTTGGTGGAATTTCCCTGTTTATAAAATCCATAATAAAGGAGCAAACCTCATTTGGTCATTTTTTGTCCATACCTTCGTGGTATACATAAAATATGGGTTTTCCAGTTTGATGATTGTGGATATTAAAAACTTTGACACTTAGTTGATGCAGGTAAAATGTGTCTTGAACCGGCATAACAGGGAGGGTAAGATTTTGCATGTAGTCAACACAAATTGCTCCTACCGTGGTATCTTTTTGGCATAACTCTTGAATCGACTTCATCTTGGAATAGAATTTTTTGGCTTTTCTTTGGTGGACAATTTTTTCTGCCACAGCTACACGTTTAGCAACGTCGTTTAGGACCTTAGACTTAATTTTGTTTGAAAGTTCCTCACAGGTACAGCAGATATCAACCTGTGGTTTACCGAAAGACAAGCTAAAACGTTTCTTGAATCTCTTGCGGTCAAAGCTGTACTTTATAGATGATTCGAGATTTTTTGTGAGAAATAATTCCTGCCTCTTCTCAATATCCTATTTTTCACTAAGGTAGTGATAGTCACGACTACCGCAATATCAGTTTGTTTACGGGAAATGAACGAATATGTTCCTCGACTTGCCTGACCTCCCTTGCAGGTTTTGCATTCCCTGGGGTATTTTTTCCTCTTCTATCATTAGGTGATTTTCCCAATAGCCAAGCGCTGCACACGGTCTACAGTACTCTACAGTAACCCCATGGATACTAACAAAAGCCGTTTTACACACACTATACTTTCCCGAACTAGAGGACACATAGTATTTATATGAATTGCTTTTGGGCTTGCACTATTTTCATCTACTCTAGATCGTTTACGTGAAATTTCCGAACACTCAATTAAAGCCTGCAAACATGCATCTTGTTCATTTTTGATCTCTAAAACATAAAATTTATCAAACATCTCTTGCCGATTACCCTCGGGAATTCAGAAAACAGCGTGCTCACAGCGTGCCCAACACCTAAAAGTGAAAAACGTATTTAAAACCTGTTTTACACTTGTGAATTTCTTCGTGAATATATTGACGAAGTCGCTTCACGACAAAATTTGATAAATGTAAACTTGGATGTCAAATAAATTCACGAAGTTCTTCGCGAATTTATTTACGACTTACAGCAAGTTCTAATTTTCCGTAAAATTTTGCGTGAATTCGGACGTACCAACCTTTTAAAAACTCGATGAAGTTTGGTTAGGTTATTATTTTAGGTTTTGTTACTTTTGTTTATAGTTTGGATCTTTGATCTTTGTAATTTGTGATTATTTTAGTTATGAGTTGTGAAAAAGACAAGGTAATAAGTTAAATTACGACAATAATATTTATTAATATGAACTTAATTTGTAGGGATTTACGTTCACAAGAGAACAAACAATGTTGATATTATCATTATATGAGCAACACTCGGTCTTATATGATATAGCTAATCAACATTACAAAAACAAAACCAGAAGAATCTTGGCATTTAGATCAATTCTAAATGAATTTAATACGGTATACAGCATGGTAAACTTGGGTTTAGATGATCTCCGAATAAAGATTAATGCTCTCAGAACGCAATATTTTGGAGAAGTTAATAAAGTTAAAAAAAGTGTGGTTAGTGGAGTCGGAGCTGATTAACTTTATAATCCCACCTTGTGGTCCTTTGAACACATGAAATTTTTGGAAAATTCAAATCCTTCAAGAGTGAGTACGTCAAACTTAGAATTTGAGCAAATGGGCACAGAAGAGAAAAATGTAGAATCGGAGACAATATATGAAGGAACAGTGGAGGAACTTAACTCCAAGTCTTATGAAAGTTTGACTCCAGTTACTTCCCCGGGAATTTTGTCTCCTAAAGCAACTTTCACATTAGATGAGCAGCCTTTAAAAAAAATGAGCGAGTCTGCTAGTACTCGAGACTGATGTGTAAACATATCTTATAACGACATCGGTTGTAAAAAAATGACAACAGCACGTTGTGTTCCCAAGCGGTCATCCATCCAAGTACTAACCACGCCCGACGTTGCTTAACTTCAGTGAGGGGACGAGAAGCGGTATTTTCAACGTGCTATGGCCGTTACCCATACATTTTAGCTTGTTCATAGAATAAAAAGTAACACATTCGCATTTATAATATTAGTTAGGATTCTTTAATAATACTTACTGGCAGCTTCGGAGTGGATTAATTCACTGCACAAATTCGACACGAAAATCTAATGCCACCAGGAATAACATCAACATATGGACACAGCTTATTTACCTAGTAATCGTGGGCCGCCATCCTTTGATTTGGGAAAGTCAATAACCAACTTTTTCAAATTTTAGAAGAGGGCTATGACAATATTGTCTTAAACGTCTGGGCATCTGAATAATACTTTTGACAGTTCGTTTAATTTAAAATAATAATATGCTTTTTTATCGTCTAAAATCCGTTTAAAAACTATTTTAAATGAAAAAATTGTATGAAAATCCGAAAATTCGGACTTTAGGCCGATAGCCGTGGCTTCGGACAAATTTGTCGTGGATTTTGAAGCGAAAATTCATTTTAAATTCAACCGTCCATTAAAAATAAGCTGTGCTATGGATCTAAATACACTGCGAATATATTAATAAAAAAATAATACTTTTGACGGTTCGTCTAATTTAAAATATGTTTTTTTTATCGTCTAAAATCCGTTTAAAACGATTTTAAATGACAAGCGGCTAGAATTGGTTTGCGCATTTCGGTCCCATTTGCCGAGATTTACCCTCATACCGCCGCGTAAGATGTTTACACATCAAAAAGGAAAATCAAACCTAAGAAAGATGCGGTTACTCTAATTGAAAAAGCCACGAATGCACTAGACCAATTAAATAATGAAAATGTTCAGGATTTGAGTAAATTAGATGTAATCGATTCCTTTCTTTTGTAAGCATTCTTAGTTTATTTCTCAGATTTAAACTTTTGTATCGCTTTTAATTATATTTGGGTAGATATAAATTGAACTCTAATTTTTAGGAGCATTGGTGCTGAAATGCGGCAAATAAAAAGTAAAGTTCGCTGTAGATGTGCTCGCTTTAAAATGCTACAGCTAATCCACGAGGCTCTACAGGAAGAATGGGAAGAGGAACAAGATATGACCAACCGAGCCTAATAACTTTTTTGTTTATTTTATTAATAAAATATATTTTGGAAATAATGTTTATTAAGAGAAATAAAAACTACCTAATACACATACCTAAAGTAAAACTAAATAGGGTTTTACATGAGTTATTAAAATAAACAGTAAATAAAAACAAAATTTTTAACTATATATGTAATTATAAAAGCACACCTTGTGATGACAACTAGTTGCACATTTAAACATAAATAACATAATATGTATAATAACAGATAACCGAATAAACTTTCTATCTTTCTATCAAATTTTCACTTTAAACTGTTTTGAAATTTTTGTTGTGTGAGACAAACTGTATAGTTTAAAGAAATAAATGTAAATAATACACAAGAAAAAACTAACATAAGGCTTGCAATGATGAAATAGCATTTTTAAGTAGTCAATTTTAGACTTTATCATACTGCCAAGGTACAATACCTTAATTCATAAAGTAATTTTTAAATTCTTCACGCACTGAGAGACATACATCTTTTGCTCTATTTCCACTTTGACATGACAGACCAAATTTAAAAACATAATCCCTATCAACATCTTCATCTTGTATTACTTGTGGGTTTTCAGCTCGTAAAAAATTGTGAAGTACACAACATGCCAGAGTTATGTCTTGAACTTTATTTGCACTTAAATTTATTGTCGTTAAAAAAATTCTAAACCTGTTTGTCAGAATGCCAACGGCATTTTGGATAACTCGCCTTCCACGACTTATGCCCAGTTTCTCAAAGTATGGATAACTTTATTCTTCAAATATTTCCTATGACAACGATTGTTAATACAATTGTAACCATAGTAATTATAGGATTCATAACTTTATACAATAGATATCTGGTACTTCAAAAACCGGGCATTAGTCTGTAGTTGAATATTCTTTGTTCATTGGTCATATTTCTAAATGGATATGGTTTTAAAATATGACTGCTAAGAGGAAATGCTGCATCGGCTAACATAACAAAGGGCATTGGTTTATTTCTTCCTGGCAAACTTTTATCTTCGGGTATATTTAAATGATTATATGTTAAAGCTTTGGCTAATGATGACTGTAAACTCCACCATCTGAAACTCGGCCATTAACTCCCACATCAATGTAAGTAAAATTATAGTTTGCATCCACCGAGGCAAGAAGAACGATGCTATGGGAACCTTTATAGTTATAGTAAGTAGATCCTTCAGATCTAGGAGCTCTAAAAATAATACGCTTTCCATCAAGAGCTCCGATAACATTAGGTATGCTCCATGTCGTCTCAAAATCTTTAGCTATATTTAGCCATTCTGCAGCTGTGTTTGGGGTCTAAAAATTATTAATTTTTTAAAATAAATATACAAGTTCTAATTATTTAAGTAAAATTGCCTTGAAGTATTCTTCTTTTAATAAGTTATATATAGTTCTGCAAACTTTTGGTACAAACAATGAGATAGTTGACTCGGATATCCTAAAAGCATACATCAAACTTCGATAAGTTTCACCAGTTGCTAAAAACCTTAACGTTACTATCAATTTGTCCCTAGCACTTATAGCATCTCGGAAAGTTGAATCACACTTTTTTATGTGGGGTTTAAGTCTAACTAGCAACTTGTTAAATGTAGTCTCCGACATTCGCAAAAACTTTTTAAACTGTTCAGGATCTTGTTTAAATTCATGTTTTGCCAAATTTAAGACAGCTTTAGGTTTGTCGAAAACGAGGGTCTCACCCACCACCTTCTTTCGATTTTTTCAGGCTCTGCCAGTAAACTGCTGGCGGCGATGATTAAAGCTATCGTAGCACCTCTTTTTTGTTTTAAATGATGTTTTCTGATTCCTTTATGAAATAAAACGGACTGCATAGACATTTTCGTTCAAAACAAATAAAATTTATAAACAAAAGCCCTAACCTCATTCATGTTGTTAGTTGTTATTGGTAGAACTGCTGGAAACGTAAAAAAATCGAAAATATAATTAATCAGCTGATACACAATGTAAAACGGGTCAAATTCACGAAGAAATTCGTGAATTACTTCGTGAAGAACTTCAAAGTGTAAAACTAGCTTGTGATTTTTTGATCAACAAAACAAGAATAATTTATCTTACCGGCATGGTCCACCCGTTTTCCGATCATTTACCTTGACGCCTCTATAATTCAGATATTCCTTGCCCTTCACTAGTGCACTTTTAATCACTTCATTTTTATAAATAACTTGTTTTAGTCCTTTTTTGCATTTTTTTGGAAATAATTTCAAGAGGAAGATCCTCCTCGCACAACATTTTCAAAACTAACAGTTAACATAAATATACACAACGCACTGTTATTCGTCGCGTAGGCGTTAGAAGCCGTTTATTAGAGAAACACCACATATCCGGGACTTGTGGGGCTTCTCAAATAAATACATATTTTAAACTAGCGCTGAAAGCGTTAGATGGGTTGGGCATGTGGTGGGATTTCTTTTTAAAATATGCGTCTATTATAGAAGAACATGTTAAGCTAAACAAGTCGAAATGTCAAATTTATTGCCATGTGGGGTTTCTCAAATAAGTGATTCAAATAATATTACATATTCAAACTTATTAAAGTTATTAATAATATTAGAGAAACTTACAATATTATAGGAATAATAACCGAATAATAATACCATTAATAACTAATAATAATAAGAATAATAATAATAACCCTGCATAAACATTTCTATATTTTTGTTAGCTCTTTTATGGATAAATAATATGCACCATGTGGGACACTCAAGCCTTTTGTTACGTAGTCTCAGAATCAATTTTTCTAAGCATATGCCAAACGACTAGTGGGAGAAAATGGTGTCATTGTCCATACAATTTTCCTGCAACTTTTTATATTCTGAAAATTTAAAGGCCACGTTTTGCACTGAAGATATTATTTTTAACCGATTCTTATAGTTCATAAGTTTTTATTACAATTAATTTCGTTGATGGGAAAATATCTGAAAAATCGGAAAGAATTTCCGTTAAATTTTCCGACCGCAGAATCTATTTATCCATTCGCGCCACTTAAGCCAATATGTTTTTCGGGCTAGTGATGATGTACGTTTTCATACTTTCGAGGGGCTTGTGTGGAAAAATCTGTCAAAATCTCGATTTTTCCTTACAAAATTACGCCCTTATCCTATCCTTTAGCCACCTGCAATACTCAAGCCTTTGGTTTTCCGAAGCCAGGTTCTATTAGTTAATAATTTAGTGAACACGGCTTGCGTGAAAATATGGGCAACATACTTTTTCCATATGTTATCCCCAGGGGCCACTCGTTAATCTCCCTCCATTTTACTCAACATCGATGTACTTTTCAACCCTATTCGAGGCTTGTATGCGAAAATAGGGCACCTAAATCTGTCAGTATCTGACAGTCTATAACATAAAAGACATTTTTATAGCAAATAAATTACATGCCAGGTTTTCTCAAAAATTAATCCACTTCTGAAAAAGTTAAATGTGCCTTAAAATGTTCAAAAATGCAATACCTGGTTCTGCTTTATCCAAAGTGTACCATAGTTTAAATTGATTAGGATATTTATTGCAAACTTCTTCAAGCTCTTCTCTAAGCAAAATATCTTTTTCCGTCTGGTTAGCGAATAAAGTAGCTGCTTGCGTATTGTCGTTAGGATCTTTGGCGATTTGTCTGATCAATTGGAGAATGGGGGTAATACCTACAAAAGAAATGTGAACTATTACTTTAATATTACATATGATCACTTTGACGCGACCGATATATTCTAGCTAGTATAGCGGACCTTAATGGCATTATCGCATTGTACTCTTGCTGTACAACCTACTGTATGCAACCTTGAACATTCAATTATATTTGTAACAACACATGCTCTCCCAGTGTTATTTTAATAAACTTATCTCTGGCTCATTGCCAATAAAAAATATGCAACACGTTTTTCCTATTGAAGTTAAAAGTAAAGATTTTATTTAAAAACAAACCTAGCACCGGAGAGTCGTGTTACAAAGCCCGGCCCCGGTAGTGGGGTCGTAGAGCGCCACCAGTTTTTCCCAACTAAACTGAAAAAGCTCCGCTGGTGTTTTGCGGGGAGGCTAGGCACGCTTATTAAATCAAAGGAACTCAATCTTAACTTAACAAGAAACCACAATCTATAATTTAAGGAACAATCTATTTGCTACTAAGCCTTCTTTTTTAAAACACAACAACAATACTACGGTAAAACTTTTCACTATTTAAACGCAAAGGAATGTCAAATGACTATTAAAGTAATCGATAAATAGAGTACAATATGGAGATTATACGGAGACAAATTATGTTGTTAACACTCGGTACTGTATGCCTTACAACTAAACACTACAATCCGAAGTGATCACTTTGGTTTACCTAAGCTTATTACATATATGTAATTACATATATGCATGCGTGCGCTAGTAGCTGCACCAATTATAAATAGAGCAATAATAGTAAGTAGTAATTAATTGGCCACAATAATTAAATCAACTGACCCGATAAATTATTAAAAAAGAATAAAATTATTGAAAACTATCTTAAAGCTCGACAGTCAATGCTTGATTTATATTAAAAAAAAGGAAAATTAAGAGCGATTATATCAATCGGTCAGAAAAATAAATGAACCAATCAAATTAATCTATCTAAAAGCTCAGCCGAAAAGACTAGATTTACATTTAAATATTAAAAGAAATGATTATCAATTGAACAGAAAAATAAATGAATAAATGAGGTTTTGGTGGCTCTTTCAAGGCACAATCTATAGTGCTAATAAGTAATTAAACACAAAAAAAAAGAAAAAATAATACTGCTTGCGTACGATACCCATTAGATCCGATTCATCAAGCTCAGTTTTGTGGAGGCAGGAAGTACCTCTGGTGGAGGCGCCGGGCACCTGTAGTGAATCCCAAGTACTGCTACTCGATGGCCTCGAGGGTAAAACTAGCAGAGAACCTGAGCCCGGAGATAAGATTGGCTCTAGTGTAGCCCGGAGCTAGGATCTGTAGCCAGGTGATAGAATTGGCCCGGAGATAGGACTTGTAGCCCGGAAATAGAATTGGCCCGGAGATAGGACCCTGTAATAACCCAATACGCATCAAGCAAACTTACTTTAATGAAAAAAAAAACTATAGCCCCCTTGCATAAATATATTTTCTTTATAAAACAAATTCCCCCAAAAAATATCAATGGATTTTCAATGACCATCAGCAAATAAAATAAATACTAAGGTACAGACAACTTGAATATAAAAAAAGATAGGTATGAATTACCCCTAAAAGAAAATAAAAACTTCCCCACATGATCAAAACTAAATGGAGTAGATAAGATAACACATGGGATGCAAAGCAAATGGTGGACGATGCACAAAAAAAGGTTAACACAGATAAGGCAATTAAATTGTTAATTTAGACAAAAAAACTGTAGCAATAATTACCTCGCTCGTGTGTGAGGGTTGCTGGAGATTCGACGGTCTCGGTCTTGTAAATGAGCTCGAAAAGCC
Organism: Pissodes strobi; assembly: GCA_016904865.1. NCBI lineage: Eukaryota > Metazoa > Arthropoda > Insecta > Coleoptera > Curculionidae > Pissodes > Pissodes strobi. Next base: position 76,265 of record MU183441.1, read on the forward strand.
TCTAGAAGTAAGAGAAAATAGCCTTAGCAACATGGCGTCTGCGTGCTTCACAATCAATAGAAAAAAATAATTGCAGAGAAAATGCTTACCTAGTGTAGTAGTTAAATCCCGATAAATCGGTCGTGTCAAAACACAAACAGAACAATATCCCCCCCAAAGAAGGGTAGTATAAAATTACGATACTAAATGTTGAGTCACTATGACTGCACTAAAGCAAAAAGCTTCTCTTCTCACCGAAAGGTATTTCTAGAAGAACGAAATCATCATCGGTTCAGCCAATTTGCCTTTCTCCTTCCACGAGATTAGAGAACTACGTCAGATCAGCAAGAAGGGAGGGGCTGAAAAACGCCAAATGATACGATACGAGGAATAATTCTAAGATAATAAACGAGTCAATTCTCGTTCATTATGGTAGTAAAACGACGGCGGGAGACACAATTAATGAGCTGAAATTAAATGCTTCAAGAAATACTAGAGAATATTCCCCAACAAAACGATAAATTTTAAAAAATTTAAATCGACAGCAGCAATTATGGGAAATAGTCCATTCCTACTACCCAATACTGCCAACAGAACCAACCGAATATTGCGAACATTGCAGCATGCCGCGTGGAAAAATAAAACAGAGGTCCCAAAAAGATCTCAGAAATGATCAGCCGGTGATTGGAATTAAGCATTCCAAAGAGTTATGAAATATTTAAACCGAAAATAAAATATGAATTTGACGGATCTAATGAGACTTTACAGTAGGCTTTATTAACACAATTCTCAAAAATATAGAACGGTTAGCTGGCTGTTCCACGGTAATGTAATATATATAAATCAAGCTAAGTTATACTAATAAAATAATATCCATTTTAGTGACTTGATCAAACCTAAGCGATATGTAGTTTGCATATCAACTAAAATAAATATAGTCACAAAGTGCCTGAGAGCTACATAAGAAAAGGGGATGATCAAAATAGATACTCAAAGCCTCAACAGTGTTATAAAAGCTAATACAAATATATTGTTAACCTATATTTAGAATAAAATTAATTTACATTAATAAATGCGGCAATTTTAAGCTTATTGACAGCAAATCGAAGCAATAAATTTAGAATTAATTAACCAAATACAGCATTTTTTTTGCTAAATGCAGCATATAAAATGAAATTTAAAAATATTCTACACTGGCCAAATCGGAATGCTACAAACATTTTTATTTCGTCATTAACGTGTGTGTGTAGTTCCAACTATAGCAGAAACTACATTTGCAAAGACAAATATATCATTGCCGCTGTCTTTGAGCTAAATGAGCTGGAAGAGCATTTCCTGACAAAAATGTCTGCAAATATCTTGAAATATGAGTACCGACATTTTCTGTACGAATCTCTTAGAACAGTCCCCAGGTAGATAGTAAATCCGAAGTTTGGTTCAATGAAAATCTCAATAATATAGTAATACATAATAGCTAGCTATACATATTAGTACATTATTTAATCAATCTTTGTTTTTGTTTCCCAATTATAAAATAATGAACGATTCATATGATACTGGTATACAATAATTGGAAAGACTGTCACAGCTTGAGGCTATTAATACTTAAGAATAATTGTTTAGTTCCTCTTATAATACTCTTATATACATGTTAGAAAATTAATATTAAAAAGTAATACTAATATCTTGACTAATATATTTTGAATATTGAAACTTACCCACTCCTCCTGCTATCAGATTGACCTTCTTAGCCTTGATAATGATGGGAGGATCCTTACGTAGCTTCTTGATAGAAAACGTACCAGGATTAATATATTGAAGCCTACCAGATGGTCCCCTCACATCTATGGTATCACCAATTTTCAGGTTTTCAAGGTATTGGGTCAGCATGCCGCCGTTAGGAAATTTAGGGTGCACATTTTTAAAATATACCTTAAAAAAATTACAGTTGAAGAATAATTGTACATATTACTAGATCATAGTGAAAACTTAAGGAGTTCTTGCCTAATCTTGATAGGTAAGACCAATTCATGCAAGGTAATAGATCTTGCATGTTTGGTTTTCTTCTTAACGATTGTAAGTGTTCCTTAAAATGGCTTATTTCCAATCGGGAAATAAGCCATTTTAAGGAGCACTTAAGCCTGTCTATTAGGAAATACTATTATGTGCATAATAAAACATTCAAAAAACAAAAAATGTTTCTTAATAAAAGCCATTACTTGCTGCATATTATTAATTATTCCAATCTAAATTTTCATTAAGTAGTGGAATATAACATAAATGTTACTCATAACTATGTTCGTTTGTAAGTGTTCTTAAAAACAGATTTTTTGACCCATAAACAAGTGTTTTAGCTTACCTTTATTACTAAATCCAAATAGCCATGATCATCATCTGATGAAACTGGAGTATATGACCTAATAACTAAGTCGTCACCAACTCTTGCTGATAAATGTATATGCTGACCAACAGGTAATCCTGCAAAAACAATGTTTACGATTTAAACCAGAAATAAGAGGTTTGAACTAAAATTTAAATGAAAAAGTTTTACAAAATCGACAAAATTAGCTCCTTCCCAAAAAGTATTCTTCTACATTTCTGTTAAAATACTCTAAGCTGCTTTGAAGACAGAGTTTTAACACTTTAAAAAACCAAATAGAATGAAAAACAAGCTTTAAATGATATTGTTATTTTTTATTCCTTACCAAGCACATGCTCCTTGGATGGTAAACCGAATCTGAAGTTCCTTGTATCATGGCTAATAACAGTTTTTTCTATTAAAGGCAGCTGATATTTAACTTGGGGATCTTCAAGTAATATCTTTTTACCCTTTCCACTTTTCCCTAAAAATCAACCATCTCTGAATAATTTAGTACATACAGGATATTTAATGGACTACATATGGAGACGTAATGTATATTAATAATTTATCCTAAAACAGTCTGCAATATATAATTTGCTTGCCCTAACCGAATACCTCAAAGTGATAACAAAACAAAGTGCATATGGCAAATTGTGGGTGAAATTCAGGGTAAAAATACTCGAAAAGGGCCATGCCAGATAGAGGGTGATCCACAGACAATCTCAAACAACTTTAATAAATTCATTCTCGATGCTGCATCAAAACTTGCAGCTGGATTAACAGCTGCACAGACCATACACAATATTAATAGAAATGAAAAATCCTTCTTTTTACCACAAACGTTTCCTGAAGAAATAATAAAAATAATAACATTCTTAAAGAATAAAAGAAGTTGCGGGATGAGATAGCAATCTTATAAAAAAAAATGTGCTAATGAGTTAGCAGCACCACTCTGCTGAACCTATAATTAATAATTGGAATTTTTCCACAAAATCTCTAACTAGCTTTAGTTAAACTTCTTAAAAACTATAGACCCATAAGTTTGCTTCCAGTGTTCTCAAAGATATTTGAGGTTGCTATTTAGTACGTGCGTGAGCAGTTCAGCCAGTAAAGACCCCTGTCCGGACTTAGCAAGAGCTGGAGCGACCCTTCCAGATTGATTACACCCTGGTGGACACAGATACTATTTTTAGACCCTCCAGTATGCCGAGTATATACTCCTGGAGGCTCCGACTTGTAATGCACGGTTTGTTTTAAGGTTCGAACACCACCGGCTGGACGCTGGACGTTCACAAACATTAAATCTTGTACATGCACGATTCATCCTCGGGGAATCAAAACGGTCCCCGAACGTTCACCACGCTCCCCCCAAACTGACGACGAAAGAGCCGTTACCCGACACGCGTTCACTCAACCGAGAACGACGCGGAAGTCCAGGTTGCTATTTGTTCCAGGCTGTCGGGGTTCTCTAACAGACAAAATCTAATAAGCCCTTCTCCGCATGGCTACCTAAAGAGGAGATCTGTTGACAGTGCCATCAACAGTTTTATAGAAAAAATAGTGGATGGTTTCGAAAACAGAAATTTGGCAATCGGTATATTTTAGATCTTTCAAAGGCTTTCGACAGCTTGGATCACAAAATTCTACTGGGAAACTTGAAAGGTATGGGATTAGAGATGTTGCCTTAGAATGGGTGTGTTCTTATCTGGCAAGCCGCAGAGAGAGAGAGTTTTTATGGAGTCAGAGGGGTTCAGTATGTCTGAGGACGGTGAATTGACGTTAGGGATTCCGCAAGGGAGTGTGATGGGCCCTTTGGTGTTTACCTTCTATGTTAATATCCTTGCTGCTTCTGAAGTAACAGGACAGAAATGATACATGTCAAATTTTGCAGACGATTCAAATATGTTACATTAAGAATTTCGTTTGAAGAACTAGTTCAATTTTCACATGAAAATATCCTTAAAGCCCAGAAATGGTTTGAAGCATATCGGTTAATTTTACATAGGGAAAAATTCACTATTTTCAACTAAACAAAAAAATTCAACCGTCCCTGAGACATTTCGGATTGGTACTGAGTGTGAGATTCTGGGGGACAGTGCTGACTCAGAAAGGGCCTTCAAGTCAAAAAAAGGGCGGTAAGTATCTGCCATAGGATATCGACACTCATGAAGGGGAAAATTTAAAGCTTTAAATATTCTGACACTGACAAGATTGTTCATCTACGAGTGCTAGGTGTTTTTGTTTAATAGGGAAAAATTTGCACCCTTTGAAATAAAACACTGCTTTGATCTAGATCCCTTGGATATAATATACCTGTGCACAGATTAACAGGTATAGGAAAAATGACCAACTTATTCTGCCATAATTTTTTTTCATTCATTACCCTATAAGATAAGATCAGCAACAAACCTAGAGATTTTAAAATTTTTTATCTTTGAACTTTTAATCAAAAGAGAACCAAGTGAAGTAGGCAAGTGAGTTTTTCAGTTATTTTACATAAATCTTTGTAACTGCGTCCGTTAAAATTGTATGTCACTATAAATACTAAGTATGTATGTCATTTTAAAATTTGTAACTTTGTCTTCTAATCTTTAAAATTTCAATTATTTTTAATTTTTAGTTTTTAGATGACTTACTGACTAAATTTGTACTTAAGACTAATGTTAGTAGGTAGATGTAGGAGGATTTTTTTCTCTATAAATCTAAATCGCCAGTCATTTCAAATTTGTATTTTCATATTTTTTATTGAATAAACAGATTTTTTAATTTGAATCTGAATATGCAATTTAAACATATTTTCAAATATACAAAAATGTCTTCTGGAATTGGGTAGCGATTCCTGTGTGAGTTATTTGAAAGATGCAAATGAATGTCAAAGAGGTTTCGCAAGTTTAATCGGCCTAACTTATTTGTTACCAAAATGATCTCTGGGATAAAATCGAAGATGAAGCAGCTAGTTCAAGTGTGCTAGGGATATTGATGTAATTACTTGGACTGAGACGTGGCTAAATAATTCTGTTTATTCTAATGCATTTTGGCTCACTGACAGACGAATTTTTGGAAGGGATGGAGATAGCTTAATTAAGGAAAAAACCTAGGGTGAGGTGCTTTGCTCGCATTTGACAATAAGCTGACCTCTAGTTAGGGTTGATATTTTTCAGAAAGCCTGAGAGGCAATTTATGTTCGGGCATCTGTGTGAACAATGCGAGCAACTTGCATGTTATTGTTGTGTCTTTTCCTTCTAACTTTAAGATTTATTTTTATAAGTTTTATGCTATTTAGTCAAATTTGAGTGCTGGTAATAATAATACGTAATAATATTTCTCGTACAAGTTAGGAGTTTTTTAGCATATAATAACCTCCAGCCACTGAACAGATACTGCAGCTCTATAGAAAATTTCTCTGTTGAGGTTGATGGCGACCCGTCTTTCCTGCCAAAAGGTCAACTTTCACCGAATCCTCACTACCCAGGTTTATTGATGAGAGATGTAAACAGATAAGTACCGTCAAATTTAACTTCAATAAAGCAAATTTCTTGGACATGGTTAATGATTTAATTATAACTGCCAATTTTTGAAGGATGCTAAAAATGATGATATGGCTGTGGGCATGTTCTATGATGCCCTATTTGAAATATTTAGCCAGTGTCCCTAAATCTAAACAGGTTACACGCAAATATCTAGTATGATCCAATTCCCATGTTATTAAACAAATTGAACTTATACTACTTATATATCAGATTTAGGAAAACAAAATTAATATTTTGGAAATGTAAATATAATTTTGTTAAGACAAATTTAAAATTAATTTAAGTCACGAGATCTTGAGCAATCTTTGAAATGCTACCCAAAATATTTTTTGACATATCTTAAAACCCAAAAAGAGCCCTATGTGTCAGATGTGCAAACTATACAATGACTAATATAGACATCAATTCCACCAGTCTTTTTAAATTTAAAAATATCGTAGTGAGGAAGCTTTTATTGGAATAAGTTAATTTTTGTGACAGGTTAGGATATTATCTGTAATTGGTTCTTGCTGTTTATACTGTGGATGAATAACTAAATAAATAAATGTGCCAATACAAAATTTACAAATGACTAGACAATCGTTTTACAATAATTATACTCTTTTTTCACAAACATTACTTATTTTACCTATTAATTTAAGCGTTTATCTAATACAAGGTTGATTATGTTAAACAATAATGGTAAAAAATTGGGGACAATTGCGTGTGCATGCCTTACCTTTAGAAGCTGATGACTGGCTTGCAAAGTAGAATTTATAAATTACGAACGATGTGACGACAATTCCTACTCCTAAAGCAATAGGAAGCACCTGAAAAAACAAAATTTTAATTATTTGTATGTTGTATTAAAATTAAAATGGGCATAGATAGAACTAGAAATATAAAGAAAACACTTATACACTGCCTAGGGTTCTAGTGATGTAGTTTATGGGCTGTGGTTGACAATTCAGAAATAATCGTTCTGGGAGACTTCAATGCCCACAACACCAACCAACTGGCTCAAACATCACAACAAGACCAACAACGAAGGTAGAGAAGCTGAATCATTTGCCATCAGCTGCGGGCTTACTCAACTTGTAGACGAATTAACTCGAATCTCAGAGAGGGACGAGTTCGCCGCTCTCCTGGATCTTTTTCTAACCACCAATCCTGACCAGTACACAATTACGGTTGGTCCGCCATTAGGTACTTCCGGCCACAAACTTATTACAACGGTTTGTGAATTGGCACTTCTATAGAAGGATCCACCATTGCCTCGCAAAATCTGGCATTACAATTCTGCAAACTGGGACCATATAAGGGAGTTCTACCTAGATTTTCCTTGGCTCGACATCTGCTTTGGCATTAACGACCCGTCAGTCTGCTGCGAAGTAATTACGCAAGTAATCTCCTCAGGAATGGAAGCATACAAATTCCATGAAGTCACCGTCAAAAGGAAAGCCCTGGTTCGACAGAAAATGCGAAAGAGCTGTAAGTATGAAACAGCAAGCCTACAAGTACTGGTAGCAAAATCAGACCGCTGAAAATCGCAATTACTTTGTCGAAGCGAGAACCGAATGCAAACGTGTGATCGCCGAAACTAAGGACAAACACAATCAAAGGTTCAGGAATAAACTTTTGCAATGCTCCAGTGTCTCCAGGAATTTCTGGTCGGTAGCAAAGGCAGTAAGTAATAAGTTTACAAAAACGTTTCTCCCACCTTTGCCAGACGAATGTGGCATCACGACTACAGCCAAGGAAAAAGCAAACATGCTCGCCAAATGATTTCATCGCACTCTACCTTAGACGTCCCACAAGGTAAGGCTCTCCCCCACCATATAGAACATCAACACTACCATGGCAGAAGTCAAGTTTCATCACCGTGATATTCGTAAAATCCTTAAAGAACTAGATAGGCAAAAGGCCTCAGGACCGGAGGAATACCTGCCATCGTGTTAAAGAACTGCGCACAATGAAAAACACCCGTTTTTTCTAGGCCTTTTTTTTCTGTCCTACGGAAAAGGGATTTACCCATCTTCTTGGAAAGTCGCTCGAGTGCGACCTCTTCCAAAAAAGGCAAGAAAACCACGCCCTCAAACTATCGCCCAATTGCCTTGCTTCCAATAATCTCCAAAGTCATGGAACGTGTAGTCAATCAGCAACTACTCAAGTACCTCGAGAACAACAGAATAATCAGCGATAAACAATTTGACTTTCGCAAAGAGAGATCGACAGGAGATATATTGGCCTATGTAACTCATATATGGAGTAGGGCAATTGCGAACTACGGAAGGTCTCGAGCGATTGCGTTGGATATTTCGAAGGCATTCGACAGAGTTTGGCATGACGGACTGCTCAACAAACTGCCGCCCTTGGGACTGCCAGCCTCTCTGCAGCTTGCTTGCCAGTTTCCTTAAGAACCGATCTCTGCGCGTTGCAGTTGATGGACACATTCACCATTAACGCAATACTTTCACCAGCTCTGTTCCTCATCTATATTAATGACCTGCTGATCGAAACGAATAATCCTGTTTACAGTTTTGCAGATGACAGTACCCTTGTCTCCCAATGTAGATCAGAAAAACCTTTACTAGCGACTGAGACTTATCACCGCAGACAGGAGCAGATTACAGCAATGAATCATGACCTGGAGAAAGTTCAAACTTGAGGCGACAGAAATTTGGTCCAGTTCAATGCAGCAAAGATCCAAGCAGCCACGTTTACCAAGAGGGCCAATACGGCGGGCCCTGACATCATTATGGCAGGATCGACCTGGGTGTTTCGGTCAACAGCAATATGTCCTTGCTAACATCGCAAAATCAGCCTCCCAAAAAAAACTCTATACACCGCAGCAGTTGCTCTTGCTCTACAAAGCGCAAATAAAACCGTGCTTAGAATATTGCTCACACATCTTGGGTGCCGCACCAAAGCAAGCTGGATTTCATTCAGAAGAGAGCTGTGCGTCTTGTCGGCGACCCGGCGGTCTGGAACACCGCAGACATGTGGCCGAGATGTCCCTCTTTTACAGATACTTTCACGGCAGATGTTCCCAGGATTTGGAACGCTTCATCCCGCTCCTGGCAACGCCTGTCAGACAGTCACGACAGACGGCAAGAGCGCACCAGTTCGTCGTACAACTGGAAACACCTAGAACATCGCTTTATAAGAACTCCTTTGTCTGGCACACTGCATCACTGTGGAACTAACTCCCAGGACATCTGTTTCCCCCTAATTACAACCTACAACTATTCAAGAACCGTGTCAATCAACATTTTCGCACAAACACCGCTCGTCCAACCCCTTAGTGTGTGTGCCACTACCATAAAAAAAGTGAAGTAGGCTAGTGGTTTTTCGCTTCATGCGCTCAATTAATAAACAATTGTTTTTTTTACTATAATTCATCTTAATTGCATATCTGTATCCTGAATCAACAAACGTTAACATGCCTACATAATACATAACATATGTAGGTAGATTGAATAAAATTGATTATAATGACTAACTAACCGAAAAATAAATGTAAACAAGAAAAATCACTCCATCAGCAACAGAATTATTTAGAAAAAAAAAACAACAAACAATAACTAAGCAATATACACATGCCTAAACTAAATACATAATACAATCTTTACTAAAAATATCATTTTATAAATAATCCAGGCACTATACAACATTACACACGATAAATAATCTTTTTTAAATAGCTGTTTAGAACTTATTTCAAGTTTGATGTGGACTTAAGTACTTGTCAGCGACAAATACCGACTTTTTTCACCAAAGTATTTGAAAATTTTCAAAACATATTATATAACAATACAGCTACAAACGCCTTAATAATTTTAAATTGTTAAGTCCTTGACTTTGTGGACGTTCTGCTAATTAGGGGGAAAATGTAGGGGCTCGGAAGACCGTCACTACCTCCCAAACAATACATTAAATCATCTAAATATTAAAATGTGTACTATTTTCTTAGCTAAATCATTTTATGGTAAATAGCATGAATGACTGCTATAAAGCAAACTCATGATTTTCTAGCATTACAAACACAAATTAATTAATACCCGTTGTTGCTAATCATTCAAGAAGAATTTTGCGATATAGTATTGATAAATTATTACATGAGTCATTATAGATGAGAAGAAAGATGATATTGCACAACACACAGTAAATAAAGGATTAAAATAGGCTACACAGTACACACCACGATAGATTAAAAGACAAACATTCCAAGGAATCAAAATGTATATTAGAGTACAAGTTTTTAGGAAAATATTTTAAGAAGACAACATTTTTCTAGTTAAAAACGCCATGTAATAGGCAATTAAACTATTTTAATAATATTAAAAAACAAAAAGTGCTTAGAAGCTATTAAATTCCACATGTGAAATGCCACAAAAATAATATGCAGTATTTTTCAAGTATATAAAAGGTGCACCTATTTTTTGAATTAAGATGGCACTGCAAGATGTATAAATAAAGGGCATTTCCTCATCCTGCTACTAAATTTCAGGAACTTTATAGAAAAAATTAATGGCAAACACAAGATAAACAAATACTATTAATGAATCTAGTGTTTTTCGCCAATATATTTTTTTATATTTTGACACATTTTGATTCCTTTTCATAGAGCCTAAAGCAAACACCAAATCGCTGCATGAAACTACATGTATTTACCAAAGCCGCGATTGGAATTTTAGATGTATTCATTTTAGGATTTTCGGTGTCACTTTTTGGGACACGCTGCTGTTAATGCATCTGCAAACAAAAATAAAACTATCTGGAACTAGAAAGTCATACAGTTAGCTATGTATATACAAAACTCCCCTCCTTTTTATTACCACAATATTTTATATATTGAGGTAAGGGACAAAAACTATGAATTGATTACAATGAAATTACTTAATAATAATAATACATACATATAAAACATTTAATTAAAGTGACAAGCTAAAAATATACAAACCAACAATTTTTAATAGAATAGAAAATATAAGAAATCATCATTGTTCAAATTATATATTATTAAAATCACAATTCAATTTACAAATTGACCTCTACATTACACGACATTAAATACAAGTTTAAGATCAAGAACTTTTGAAACTACAAATTCATTTCATATCAAAAGTTTATTTCCATCTTACTTTAATGCGAATATCCAATTTATTCTAAATTATCCATACTGCTTATCTCATTATGTATAGTCACTATGATATTACGGCACGTTCAACTTGAGAGAGGTATAATAATCACACTAATATAAAATTTAGTAATAGTACCTATCCGCTAATTGAAACAAGACTATGACTTGCTCTAATAGTTTACCTCGCATACCTTGCGCAAACAATAACTGATTTGTTCTGGTAATTTATTTTTAGTTTAGGAGTCTAGAAACAAATAATGAATGTGGTGAATACTATATTAGAAAGATTTGATCCTTATCTTTTAGTTGGAAATCCTTTTGTCACTTCAGATAAAGGCATTTAACAATAATAAAATTATTCGCTAAAGCTTTTTTGATAGCTACTTGAGTATAGCGGCCTCATGCCAATTTGTACTAATCTGATTTTAAACTGGAATATCAACTAAATTCACGGAATTTAATAAAATTCTGACATTAAACTAGGAAATTTCAAAAAATAAAAGAATATACAGGGAGTGTCAAAAAATTTGGAACTCATACAAAATAGGATTCATTTTAGCGACCAGAAATTATCCTGCAAATTATATATTATTAAATTCTATTATAATTTTTTTTAATACAAGTCATTTTCTATTACAAGTAAGGAAGTGTTTTTATCAAACTTTTAAATTATGTTAAAGCATAATAATTTGAAACCTACCATCGGTTGGATATTTTGAAATGTATTGCCATTTTGGAGCATTTAACATGATTAATTATTAAACATATACCATATGGATGCCTCGAATTATGAATATTTAATGCGGTGATACATTAAAATGAAGAAAAATCAGGCAAAACCTGGGCTTAATATTTCTTAAGAATCGAAGAATTTAAAAGGGGTTTTAAGGGAATATTTAAACATACCTATATGAAAAACATGAGTGACTTTGTATGGTGAAACACAGTTTACTTCTTGTTTTGTTTTCTGTTTGCAAGACAAGGCAAGGTTCTCCCCACCACATCGAGCATCAACACTACCATGACAGAAGTCAAGTTTCATCACCGTGATATTCGTAAAATCGTTAAAGAACTAGGTACGCAAAAGGCATCAGCACCGGCGGAATACCTGTCTTCGTGTTAAAGAACTGCGCCAACGAACTAACACCCGTTTTTCCCAAGCCTTTTTCTTTGTCTTGCCAAAAAGGGATTTACCCATCTTCTTGGAAAGCCGCTCGAGTGCAACCTGTTCCAAAAAAAGGCAAGAAAACCAAGCCCTCAAACTATCGTCCAATTGCCTTGCTTGCTTCCAATAATCTCCAAAGACATGGAACGTGTACAATCGGCAACTACTCAAGTATCTCGAGGACAACAAAATAATCAGCGATAACCAATACGGCTTTCGCAAAGAGAGATCGACAGGAGATATATTAACCTATGTGACTCATATATGGAGTAGGGAAATTGAAAACTACGGAGAGTCTCGAGCGATTGCGCTGGATATTTCGAAGGCGTTCGACAGAGTTTGGCATGACGGATTGCTCAACAACCTGCCGTCCTTCGGGCCTCGGGCTGCCAGCCTCTCTCTGCAGCTGGCTTGCCAGTTTCCTTAAGAACCGATCTCTGCACGTTGCAGTTGATGGACACTTCTTAGACACATTCACCATTAACGTGCCTCAGGGCGCAATACTTTCACCAACTCTGTTCCTCGTCTATATTAATGACCTGCTGACCGAAACGAATAATGCTGTTTACAGTTCTGCAGATGACAGTACCCTTGTCTCCCAATTTAGATTAGAAAAACCTTTATCAGCGACTGAGACACCACCGCAGACAGGAGCAGATTACAGCAATTAATCAAGACCTGGAGAAAGTTCAAACTTGAGGCGCCAGAAATTTGGTCCAGTTCAATGCAGCAAAGACCCAAGCGGCCACGTTTACCAAGAGGGCCAATACGGCGGGCCCTGACATCATTATGGCAGGATCGACCATTCCTTCATCCTCGTCAATCGGACTACTGGGTGTCTCGGTCAACAGCAATATGTCCTGGCATGACTACGTTGCTAACATCGCAAAATCAGCCTCCCAGAAGCTTGGTGCGCTATTTAGCAACAAAAAACTGTATACACCGCTGGATTTCATTCAGAAGAGAGCTGTGCGTCTCGTCGGCGACCCGGAATCTGGATAGTCTGGAACACCGCAGACATGTGACCGAGATGTCCCTGTTTTACAGATACTTTCACAGCAGGTGTTCCCAGAATTTGGCCCGCCTCATCCCGCCCCTGGCAACGCCTGTCAGACAGTCACGACAGACGGCAAGAGCGCACCAGTTCGTCGTACAACTGGACACCTAGAATATCGCTTTACAAGAACTCCTTTGTCTGGCGCACTGCATCGGTGTGAAACTCACTCCCAGGACATCTGTTTCCCCCTAATTACCACTTACAACTATTCAAGAATCGTGTCAATCAACATCTTCGCACATACACCGCTCGTCGAGCGCCATAGTGTGGGTGCCACTGCCATAATAAAAAAAACATAGTGTGGAGTCATTTCGTGAATCCCACAAACTCATGTCAAGAGCCACCAATAAAATAAAAGCCGTCTCCGGTCTCCTAGGAGACACCAATCACCCTGTACTTTGTACATAGAATAATTGAAATTACTGAAGTTATTTCTGGCATCAGCCAATACTAATTAACACAAATTATTTTCGTCTAACGGAAATAGTTTGGAGGTTGTTCTCTTTTCATTTCTATTTTTATAAATTCATGCTTTGTAGTTTCAAGCGTCGGAACTAAAAAGTTATATTTTGCTCGGTGTTGGTACATGAAACAAGACCGCATACCATGTTCCGTACTATGTAAATATTGTAAATGGGCTTGTAAGTAGTCTTCGTACCTAAGACGGGTAAAGAATGATTATAGTAACACCAAATTCTTTAGTTCACTTAGTCAACATCGTTTCGAAAATTCTGGAAAGGATTCCATTCATTCCATGAACAAATACTGGAAAAAATCGACTGTCATAATAGGTTTTCTCTCCCAACAGCTTTTTGACATTTCGTCTAAATATAAACCTGTTAAATGGTAGATGTTGGAATTGGCAAGTTTGGCCTTATAATTCTGACGGGTATTGTAACCAGTGTTTGAATTTCCTATATACCCTTCCTATATTTTTTTATGAATAGGACTCAACACATTCCCAGATAAATTGTGAAGAGGAGTTAATGAATATCTGTTGAGAGACATAGGCTTGTATGAGCTTCTAGGCCCTGCCTTACTGCTGTGTCTTGCTGCTCTATTATGTGCTATGAAAACATTATTGAACCCAGAAACATATGCCATACCTTAGGTATGATCTAATCCGAGCAAAGTATGCATTTCACACTACACCTTCTGGAGAGCATCCTGACTGCAAAACAATTCGATATAATTTTGCAATTAATTTATTAATATGAAAAAGGAATTTTGGTTTATTTGTTTATTTTATTAGTTAAATTATTTAAATCCAGAGAAATATTATACCTAAGTTGCCCTTGAAGTTAAATATTTGTTTTTAAGATGCTTAGAGATAACTGATCAGCGTCACACCACTTCTTAATAAAAAAAAATTATTAACTAATTGTATTAGCTAGAAATTACCAGTCTGATGCCACAGTTGCATCATCTGCAAACAGACATATTGAGTTGCGGCGAGTCATTGATGTAAATTAGAAATAAATTTGGTCCCAACACTGAACCCAGAGGAAGCTTATAATCTGAAACTCTCCACACAAAACAATCTGCCATCTGTCCAAGAGATAATTCTCCAACCGGTCCAAATAGCTGGTACAAAATCTATATGTGTGAAGCTTCCATAACAGAATTTCGAGATTCACTCAGTCAAAAACTTTTGTAAAGTCACAAAAAAACTAGTCGGATATTCTTAGAGACAGCCTTGCACAGATGCTTAGAAGAGATATGTATATATGCACTTCCTGTGATCTGAGGAATGCTTAGCAAGGAGGGGAGACTATTTAAGATGCAGATTAATGATCTGAACCCTCCCATGTCTATAGCAGAGGAGAATATGTCACATCTATATTGCTTACAATGAAATACCTACAAAAGGACTTCAGCACTGATACTAAGCTCCATTTCAAACAGAGAACACCTAACCGCACTGATACTAAGCTCCATTCCAAACAGAGAACCCGTAACGGTGAATCTTTCTTACGAATTATTAAGCCGACATACTTCACATTACAGGTAGGTACCTTCCTAGAGATAATCATATTATAATAGGTCACTGTACCTAATCAATAAAATATTAAAGTTTATGGTGCTGTTGAAAGATGACATTAGTAAGGCCGCTGCATCATTTCGTTTGGTTTATTACCATAGCTTGAGTTGTTTGTGCCTGCATTTTCATTGTCATCATGGTAGGGTATACTATCATGACCATTCTATTAAACCAATCTATTATTCTATCTATTAAACTTTATGAATAAGTAGATATGGATGATTTTTTCATTTTAATTTTAATTATAATAATAAATTAATAATTTATTTTAATTAATTTTTTTATTTTAATTTTATTTTAATTATCCCAAAATAGTTTCTTTTAACAGGAATCCTGCTCGGGATCCTGCTGCCATTGGGAATCCTTTAAACTAGTTGGCTTGTTCAATGGGAAGCTAACAGCAGTCTACCAGAATGTCCGTGGCCTAAACAGTAAGACCCATGATTTCTATAAGGCTATATCCACTGGTGAGTGTGATGTTGTTGCCATAACTGAATCATGGCTCCAAGACGGAGTACAAGACTCTGAGCTTTTCACTGATGCATACACTATCTATCGTAAGGACAGAGATTTGGGTGCTCTTGAGGTCAAACAGGGTGGAGGTGTTATTCTCGGAGTAAACCAAACCATAGTGTAAAATCTGTTCAAATTAATTTAACTGGTCTTTATAATTTATTACCTGCTATTGATGTTGTTGGCTCTCAAATTTTTATCGAAAATGTTAGCATTTATATTTTTGTAATCTACATTAAACCTAACTCACCCTTGCAACTTTATGAAACACTGTTTGAATTTTTTGCATCTTTCCATCTACTTCATAATCAAAAAGTTATTCTACTGGGTGATTTTAACATTCATTTTGTCCACCAATGTAATCTCATGAACCCTAAACAAATAGCCCTTCATGACTTCATGGCTCTTACTGATTTCACTCAGTTGAACACAATTATAAACAATAATATGAACATGTTAGATTTGGTTCTCTCAAATATTCCCTGTATAGTTACTAAAGAAGAGGTGCCTTTGGTTCTGGAGGACAAATATCACCCTACACTCAACATATCTATCAATTTAAATACATTACATACCCTTGCTCAAACTAATAACTTTGCCACAAACTCCCAATCTAGAAAATACAACTTCCATAAGGCCAACTACCCTCTTTTATATCAGCTCATCTCAGAGGCTGACTGGAACTTTCTATATTCCCATTCAAACATTGATCTTGCAGTTTTGTCTTTTTACAATAAACTAACTGAAATTTTTGATGAGTCTGTTCCTGTTTACAGACCAAAAAAAAAAACAAAAAATATTCATATCCTGTGTGGTATACAAGGGACATTATCTTAGCCCTAAAAAGAAAAGGTAATCTACATTCAAGATGGAAAAAAACTAATATGTACTCTGACTACCTTCCCTATTCACAGAGTAGGCACACCATTAAATGTAAGGTTGACATTGCATATAAAAATTATATCTCTAGCACTGAGAAATCTATTAAATCTGACCCTAAGAAATTTTGGTCCTATTTTAAACGGAAATCCAAAAAGTCTAGAATCCCTGGGTCTGTTATGCATAGGGACTCAATCTTAAGTTCCCCTGACCAAATAGTAAACGCTTTTGCTGAATATTTTAGTAGTGTCTTTTCATCGTCGTCGCATCCATCAACTTCTCTATCTGACCAAATACATTTAACAAATCAAGGGCATGACAATATATCAGTTAACTACCTTTGTGAAGATGGTGTGCTAAAGGCTTTAAAAAAGTTGAAAAATAAAAAAAAACAGCTGGGCCTGATCAGATCCCATCCTTCTTATTGCGTGACTGTGCTCAAGTTTTCTGTAAACCATTGAAATTTATATTTAATCTTTCCCTTCGCTCTAACACTTTCCCGGATATTTGGAAAAAAGCTAAAGTATGCCCAGTCTTCAAAAATGGAGATATTAACAAAGTTGAAAACTATCGCCCAATATCAATCCTATCTAACTTTTCAAAAGCCTTTGAGATCTGTATCTATGATACACTTTTTCCTCAAGTGAAGAACCTGATATCTTCCAAACAGCACGGTTTTTTCCACAAAAGGTCAACGCAAACTAATCTTATGTGCTTTATACAAAAAGCTTATGAAGCTGTTAAATCAAAGAATCAACTTGATGTGATTTATACGGACTTCTCGAAGGCTTTTGACAGGTTGGACCATGGTCTTGTTGCATCTAAATTACTATCATTTGGCCTTCATATCAACCTGGTGAAATTTTTTATGAGTTACCTTAGGGAAAGACTACAATTTATGGAATATAATGGATACCTTTCAGAGGAATATCTTGCATCTAGTGGTGCCCCACAAGGTAGCAATTTGGCTCCTCTAATTTTTGCTTTGTTTATAAATGACATAACCCTATCCTTAAGTGATTGTCTACTGTTTGCAGATGATATGAAGGTTTTTAAAGTTATTACTTGTGAGAGCGACTGCTTGCTCTTACAGCAAGATTTAACTAACATATCCAAGTGGTGTGAGAACAATAAACTCGATCTCAATATCTCCAAATGTAAGAAAATGACCATTTCAATTTTATCACAAGAACTAACTCATAATTACTTGCTTGGTGGCTCTGTCCTCCCGGACTGTACATCTGTCAAGGATCTTGGTGTCATTATTGACAAGAAATTGACGTTTAATGAACACATAGATTATGTCACAAAATCTGCATTGAAGACTTTGGGGTTTCTAATTAGACAAACTTCATCTTTTAAAGATCGTTCCAGTTTACTGACGCTATATAACTCCCTAGTAAAATCTAAGCTTCATTACTGCTCATTGGTGTGGTTTCCTATTTATCAAGTCCATATTGATAGATTGGAATACGTGCAGCGTCGCTTTCTAAAATACCTATACTTTAAAGTGGATGGAGTCTACCCGCAAAGGGGTATACTTCAAAATTTACTGCTTGAGAGATTTCACCTTCTCTCTCTACTGGACTGTACTATACGGGCTAGCCAAATATTTCTTCATAAATTAACTGGCAATGATGTTGATTCCTCTGAGCTGCTTGGTCAGGTGAACTTCTATGTCCCTTCATTTAACACTCGCAGGCCTTGTCAATTTTATCTTGAAACTGCCAACACAAATATATATAAGAAAGCGCCTATTTATCGTTCCTGCAATTGGTTTAACAAAATAAATGCAGTCACTAATTTGGATTTATCCATGCCGATCAAGACCTTTAAGTCTAAAATATTTTTATTTTTATTTATTTTTATTTATGCAATACATACGGGATCACCCCATTACAATTTAAGATACATACAATATTATATCTATGACTAACTTTATAAAACAGTAAATTTAGAACCTAAGAACAGGCAACAGTTATTACAAATATCAACATCTTAAATAAGTTATGCTAGAGTCTGCTCAATATTTTATACTTAAAACAACTAAAAGACAAAACAAATGGGTCAATATCACTGTGTTCATTCAGAAATCTCATTGCTCTACTCACTGAGGAGTTGCCGCCATAGTTGGTTCCATGAAAATCAATGAGAAACGGATCTGTATGTCTTAAGGATCTCCGAGGAACCCTAAAGTTGACGAGCTCTAACAATGCAGGGCAGACAATTAAACCGTTTATGATTTTAAAAAGAAAACACAAATCAGATGAGCACCTTCTATTACTAAGTGTATCCATGTTAAGAATTCTCCGAATAGGAGCATGATCATGGTTCAAAATTGGAATATTATATCGGAATGATACTTGACGTAAAAATTTGTTCTGGACTTTATCCAGCCTAACTCTATGAACATCATGAAATGGCGACCAAACTATAGCTGCATACTCCAATACAGATCTAACCAGAGTACAATATACAAGCCTATATCCACCAACTGACATACATGAGGTGTTTCTATAAATAAAACCTAGTGCCTTTAGAGCTCTGGATGTAACCGAATTTATGTGTTCTACAAAATTAATCTGTTCATCAAACAAAACACCCAGATCCCTAACTTTGTGCGTCAGCTGCAACGCACTATTATTGATACACTGAAAAAACAATTTGATTGGCTCAAATGCGTACGCACTTAAATCAATTGCGCCATGCATTTGATATATGCCAAATGCATGGCTCAATTGGTGCAAATTCAGGACACATTTGGGATAAACGCCTAAAATTCCTTGTTCCAATAGGGTATGTTCTTGTCATAAAAGCACAGCAATTTGTATGATTTTATGCCAAAGTTTCAACTCTGTCTTCAAAGCCCATTATGATTTTTTAAAAAAGCACTGCGAATTTGCGACAAAAGCACTGCGAATTTGCAACAAAAGTATTATAAATTTGCTAAAAAACACTGCGAGTTTGCTACAAAAGCACTTCGAATTTGCGACAAAAGTATTGCGAATTTGCTAAAAAGCACTGCGAATTTGCTAGAAAAGATCTGCGCATTTGCGACAAAAGTATTGCGAATTTGCAACAAAAAGCCACGTCGAATTTCTCCTAAAAGCATGCGAGTTTATCTTTACAGGGCGATAAGTTATATGTACCCCTCAAAAACTATTTTACAACTTTTTAAGCCGACTAGCAAAAAAGTTTTTGGGTAGGTCCACATATAACTGATCGCCTTGTACAGACAAGCTCGCATGTTTTTGGGAAAAATTTCCCATGGCTTTATCTCACATCGCCCTATATACTTCTCAAGATACTCGATTTTAGAGTAATTTACCCAAATAGCACAAATCAATTATAACGTTAAAAAAGTGTTCCTATCAAAAGTCTTTGGAAAAATATATGACCTAAATATAATGTGGGTGTCGGTAGAATGTATAGAGATACACAGGAGGAATATCGAAATATAGTTTTATTAGTTTCTTTTCATGTAACAAAAATAACATTTGACATTTTTATAAGGATAACTTACACTAGGTAAAAGACACTTGAGTTATTTAAAATAAACAAAAGCACTTATATGAAGTGAAATCTTTGAAAGTGCTTTGTTGAAGGTACAAAAAAGTGATACTAATACCAAAAGCACATTAGCTGTTGAAAATAAACAGAAGCACTTATGAACTGAAATGTTTGACAAAAAAGTGATCCTGTTGAAGGTACAAAAAAAATAAAAGATCACTGTTTAGTAGTTTTATATATACTCGTACTTGTCTAATACGAACTTGGCAAACAGGGAAAATACCGCATTTCCAACAAAAAGTTGCAATGCCAAACCTATTTTAAAACAAAAATTATCAACACTGATCCAGCTAATTTCTTCAGCATTGTTGGTAATTACATCAGGTTCTAAAGGTTTGATTTACCATCACCAATCTTTCAGGCTTTGGATAGCTTCTGTCAACTTTTTATCTCCCAGAATATTTTGTTCGAGAATGCCTGCTTCTTCTTTTTTTGGTAATAATTTGATTATATCTAATCCGTCAATGTTTTGCGCTGCAAGAAAACAAATGATGGTTTAGCCAAGGGCGGATCTGACAATAACCCAAAGGATATAAGTTTAAACCAATAATAATAATTAAAAAATCCTAATGTATTTTTTTTAAATCGGCCCTTAATTTTAGCAACAAGACATGAGTATATATAAGCAATTAGTAGCCGGGCTCAAAATTTTCACGAAATTGTAACAAAATTCTAAGATTTTGATGTCAGAGACTAGGACTTTGCTACAAATGCTTGCGCGTTTAGCCAATAAGTAGAAATGATTTTGGAAACTTCCATCAAAACGTCAGCATTCTATTGAAAAAAGATGGACGCACTGACGCACACCAACGCGTGGTTGGCAAGTTATCTGATGACTTAGGAATTTTCTGAGCTGATAGCTTCACAATTCAAAATGTTTATAGTGGTTAATATTATTACACTACAAATGTACTACTATGTGTATTATATACATATATAAATTATTATCTAATCATAGTTTAGAGCGGCATTATATACGTATAATTTTAAGGTATATGTCACGATAAAACCTATAGATTAGTTAAAAGAAAGATATTGATCAACCAACATTGTTGTCATATAAATTTTTAAGAAATCATAAATAGAAGAAAACTGTACATAACTTACATACCTTAACATTTTGATAACACCAGATCGCCAAGAATTCTTTGATATTACTCATGATCATGTATTCACCATGGAAAAGACACACGCACCTGTTCGATTCGATGTTCAAGAGAAACTGACTACCATCGAGGTGTAGGAAACCACGCCTCTCGGAATGTACCTATGCCAAAAGCACAGACCCGGTACGAAAAGCATGGCATTTAGCTCTAGAAGCTCCCGAATTTGATATAAAACCATCTCATTTCACTCTCAGGATAGGAGAAATAACACGGAGAAATTGGCCCAAATTCAGTAATTTTGTGCTAAAGACCGACTTGCTAACAAAAACACGGCTTTAGCCAGAAACTCCCTAATTTGACTTAAAAGCATTTCATTTGGCTCAAAGGCATAATAGGGCAAATGCGCGGTGAATTTGACTCAGTTGCAGTGGTTTCGGTTAGCGCAAAAGCAATGCCATTGAAATTAAGGAGTCTCCCTTGCCACAAAAGCAAAAAGGGCAATTGCGCGAGTTCATTTGCCATTAAAACATCAGTTTTTTCAGTGTACTGTACAAGGAATTGAATTTCCTGGTTCTCCTAAAAAAAGATATATAGTGACATTTAGAGACATTAAGGCTTAATGAGTTCAAATTAGCCCACACTGCAAACCTATTCAAGTCCTCCTGAAGGTACCATACGTCAATCGGATCACTTATTATATTGTAAATTTTGACATCATCAGCAAACATCAAAAATTTCGACTTCTGGACATAATTAAAAATGTCGTTAACAAACAAATTAAAAAGAAGGGGAGCTATATGAGCTCCTTGCGGTACCCCAGAAGTGGACGTAAATTCTCCAGAGACAAAACTAGAAATTTTAAGCCTCATAGATCGATCTTCCAAATAACTTTTTAACCATTTAATAGTATTGTCCCTAAAACCCGTCGCTTTTAATTTTGCCAAAAGAAAACCATGATCGATCCTGTCAAAGGCCTTGGAGAAATCAGTGTAAATCGAGTCTACCTGATAGCCTTTCTCCAAAGCCCTCAAAAGATCCGACTGGTAGATCAACAAGTTCGTTACCGTAGACCTCCCCCTAACAAAACCATGCTGTTCGTTTATTATTATCTCTTTACACATAAAACTAAACTGATCATATAAGGGACTCAAAAAGTTTAGGCATGCTTGACTGGTTGCATACACTTCTGTAATTCTGTATGTCCTGTCTATTGCCAGACTTAAAAATAGGAACCAGGAAACCACTCTTCCAAAGGACAGGAAATTCACAAAGATTAATTGACATATTGAATAACCTAGTTATGGGCAATGTAAGAGTGTAAACACAACGCTTCAGAAAGTAGTTAGGTATATCATCAGGCCCGGACGAGAGCTTATCCTGCAGATTGCAAATGCCATCAAACACTTCGGATAAATTAAACTCACTCAACAATACATCTCCAGTTTTTTCAAGTCTGTAAGTTGGGACCGGAACGTTGCTCTTAACATATATGTAATGTTATTCCTGCATTGCGTTTAGCCCCTGCATGAGTGTTATAAGGTTTGGGGGTGGGTTGGATGTTGAATTTTTGTTCTTATTTATTTATATAATAACTTTTACTTTTAAATTATTTTTTTTTGGGTGATATATGTACCAAACATTACTGTAGTTTTTACCTATGTTTTGCTTTGTTGAGTTGGTGCATTGTCTGTCATAGGTGCTTGGAATCTTTGATTATGTTTGGAAATTGTTGTAATTAAGTGTTTGAAATGTGTATTTTTTGTCCCTTGTTGGGATATTTCTTTCCTGTTGGACAAATAAATAAAATAAATAAATAAAATAAATAAATAAATCTTATTACAGAAAATAATAGTTTAGTTATTAGTATTGGACAGGAGATTCTGAAATAAATGTATCTAGGGCATTTAATAAAGTATAATTTTTAAAGGCCATTTACCAAAGAGTTAAAAGAATTCCCTTGTGGCTCTCGCACTAGCTAGAGGATAAATTGGCTCATTTTAAGGAATTAAAATCTTGAACTGTCTATAATAAGTGATGAGAACTTGCTCCCTAACTATTATTATTGTGAATGCCCATATAAACAAATCTTGTGAACATTACATTTATATAACCAGAGCTAACTCAAACTGTAGGTTGGAATGTGGTCAGCTGATAACCATAATTTTGGAATTCATTTCAATGACTTAATAAAATGTTTTTTTTTTTTTAGATATGTTCTATATTGTTAAGCAGAGAATTCATCCTTTTTTATTAATTATTTACATTTAACCACCTGAATGTTAAATGGATAGCATATGATAGGACCTCTTCAGACCCAGTTATATTACATGCCCAAATTGGTTGTTTGTTTGTTCATTTATACTTAACATATAGATTAAATAGTCTCCAAATGCCTGTGGCAGTTATACCAAATAAGTGATTAAATATAACAGAATACCCGTCCAACTCAAATCTCCATATAATGGAACAATCAAGTAGGTATTTTATATTTTAATTAAACATTAAATGGTTTCCAAATTCCTGATACACTTTTAGTAAGGAATACCGAACTCATTAATTAATTATATCAAAATACATACAAGGCCAATTCAAAAATGCATACAATAGGACAACCAACTTTAGCTATTTTATTCATAATACTTGATTACAATATATTATTATGCACTTCATTATACACAATATACCTCATCATCATCCTTTTCTATCAAGTATTTATATTTAACCACCTGAATCTTAAATGCATAGGATACTTGGGGACCTCTTTAGTCCCAATTATATCTCATGCTTAAATTTTTTGTTTGTTCATTTATACTTTATATATTGATTAAAGATTAGAGTTTCCAAATGCCTGTTACCATTATATCAAAGTGATTAAATATAATAGAATACGAGTCCAAGTCAAATCTCCATACAATGGAACAATCAAGTAGGTATTTCCAAATACCTGATGCACTTTTAGTAGTAGGTAATACCGAACTCATTATTTAATTATAAGAAATTACAAGGTCAACTCAAATATCCATACAATAGGACAACTCAAATAGCTATTTATTCATATTACTTGATTACAATATATCATTATACACTTCGCTATACACTATATACCTTTACAGAAATGGAAAAAATTATTTATTCCTAAGATGACACTCAGATGAATTAGTAAAGATTCATTCCTACCTGGCTATTTTCTTCCTTAGACATCTCGTCCTCACTCCTCACACGCGCTCTTACAAAATACTAAATAATTATTATCGGCAATTCTGAACAACTGATAGATTAGAATTACACAAGTACGTTTTTATCTTCTGACCTTCCAAAGATTTCAATATCAAAATCATAACATAATAACCCATAACATAACCTATGATTTTTATAGGAAGGATTCCTTAAAAGGACTTGCATCTTGGACGTATTCCTAATTTCTTGTCCCAGTCTCTATCTCTAATCCTAATATTATTATTTTATTACTTACCCCGGTCAGTGGCGACGGCGAATAAACCATTTTATGTAAGTATTGTTCTCAAATTCGCACGTTTTCTTTTTTGTGACTGACGATGACGAGGTTACTTTTCTTGGTACAGAAAGAAAAAGATCAAATCAGAGGCAAAAATATAAAAAAAGAGATTTAAACATTTTCATATGGCCATTGTCTTTATAAGAAAATATATAAACAAAGATATGGCCATTCCATTGTGGTAATTCCCATGATGATACAGAGACAGAGACCCGCCACTCCTGCCAGAGATAGAGATATGTCAAAATTATATCATTGTCTTTATAATATAAACAAAGATTATATCATTGTCTTTATAAGAAACTAGTCGTTCAACGGGGCCTGTGGAGAGGTGCTGCCCCCAGTGGCTGGCACCAAAAACAGTCTTTCTGAATGAAAACACGTGCAATATTTACCCTACATACGAAAAGGAAGGGGTAGAAAGGGGAATACAACATTATATTCGCCGAGCCGTAGATTTCCAAGAAATGATCTTCAGCCAAGGTTAAGTGGCTAGAACCGGTTTTATCTGTTTAATTTTTACACACAGAATGAAATTTCCAATACCTGCTTCCCCAATCTTGACTTTTCAATTGAATTTATTTTATTGTTTGGGAAAATGGTTTTTAGCATTTTTAACACATTGATTTTTGTGTCAATTTCTTTGCTAGTTTCTATTATTCATATAGGCCTAATTGAATTGATGCAGTAGTCGAAGAAAATAGATTTGCATATGCCATTAAAAAATGGGAACATAATAAACATTTGCTAAATGTAAAACGTTTGACTTGATATCAGTAAAATTTTACAATATAAACTGGATATTTTAACGCATTCAAAATTAGAAACACTAACAACATATTAAAGTATAAAAAAAATTATATTTATTAAAATTGATTATTCGTTTCCTATTATTAGTCAAAAAGTAAGATATTACAATTTTTAAACTCACAATGTTTATAAATATAGATAAAATTTAAATTTAGTTCCAATAGGTAGGTATAGTTATTTTATGTATTTTTTCTTTCTATAGAAAGAAGACAATTAAACATTTTCTGCAATTTTATGCTTTAATGCACCAGAAACATGTATTTATCCAATTATTGATTAAAATGTCTTGTTATTTGGAGATTAATAATAAAATTAAATATTTTTATTTTATTAAATTTCATTATTTTTGCAAAAGAGGGGGAGATAAGAAATAAGGTGTTTAAAAACTGAAATCAAAACTCTTACCACTGTGGATAAGTCTTTATTTAATATGAGTTCGGCATATATTAATACTAATTTATGTATCGGTACATATAATATTGCTCCAGGCCAACAGCCAATGTTCAAAACTTTCAATCGCTTATAGCCATTATCATTATTACATAATAATTGACAATCAAATTAAATTAATATAAATGTACTCTTCAAAATATATACTGTAGTTTATTCGCTATAATCAAGTAAATAATTTTTGAAAAAATTCGGATTTAGGATAGTGAAATAAACAACATCCGAGTAAAACTATATTTACTCGAAAATTAAACAATTCAATTGATAAAACACATCAACCTATACAACCCTTAAAACTAAAGAACTAAGAAGGGTATATAGTGTGCTGTTTCGGGCAACTTCTGGTTTGATTCATCCCTTATTTTCAACTGATCATTTTATGTTCACTTTTATTATTTCCCTTTGAAATAATTCATTTATTTTATCTTAGATGCCAAATTTTTTCATATCAAAGTTTTGTCTTATTGCCTATCAAACTTGTAAAGTTATACATGTTCTTAAAATAACTTTCTTGTATATTATAAGTTACAATTAATTAATCACCAGTTAAGGAAATTTGAAACCATAATTATTTTTGCTATTTTTCAATTAGAAGTTGCTAATATAGCTATTGTGATAAACTTATGTATCAAGAGATTAGATCGACTACAACTCCATAAATAAGTACTTATAAATATTACTTAAATATCGAAAAGTAATTGGACTACATTAACATAGATACAACCTAAAAGCATCACCATTTAATAAGAATCAACTAATAAATTAATTGTAATCCGTCGATTAATGTTTTATCTTTATTTAAATATAAGATGATTCACAGATCTCATTTATTATTATTTAAAAATTTATGTATGTATATATATTTAAAATTGTCAAATCATATTTAAAATCATGTTTCCTGCCAAACAATATTGGTCCATAAAAGTTACTTTTTAATTTAAAAAATTCAAACTCGCTAGAAAAATACTACTTTTTTACACTATGAAAAAATCCTTAATTGTAGTAAATTGGAAAAATACAATTATATAATATACATTTAAAGTTTTGTGTTCCAGTTAAAAAAAACTGCAAACAACATTTTTGAATACTAAGTAATGGAGTAATATTAAAATGTTGTTTTTTACTCCGTGAATAAAAGTGGATAGTGAATAAAAAAATTATAATGTCAATTCGCATTTTGAATATGACTTACATTATTTATATATTAAAGTCCTTAATAAAACATTAATTAAGAATTCCCGGTGGGACAAACATGAATCACCTTCAAACCAGCTTATTCGGGCAATAATTGGTTTTTTGTTTTAAAAATAAATAGTACATTGGACATCTCTACGCTTTGCTGTATTGAAAGCCATCTAAGTGGCTTTAGCATCAAATTAATGGGAGTATAACGTGTACAGAACAATATAGTGTGGATAGCTTTATTTCGTAGCAACTGGAGTCTTTGTATATCAGCCTTTTTACTTGATATCAACAATGAATAACAGTAATTCAAATGCAGATATATAATGGTATTATATATAAGAACACAACGCCAGTGACTAAGAATCTCAGCTATTCTCCTAAAAAATTCTATCTTTTCCAATTTTCTTTCTAATATAATCTACATGTAACGAAAAATTAAGCTGAGAATCCAAGACTACCCCTAAATATCACTAGATGCATTTTCAAATAGGCTATTAGATATCTATCTTAATCCAATAATTATTTTCTAGAAATCTATTACAATTCTGCTTAGAGCCAAAAAACCACGTACTATGTCTTTTTTTTTTATCTAAGCCTATTTACACACAACGAGTTATAAAGGATGTCAAGTTTTGATTTCATAGTATCTACTACCTGATTAAAATCCTTCCCGCAAACACAGATCAACATATCGTCCACAAACAAACTTAGAAACATATCATTTAAAACTCGGTCTACGTCATTGACATAGTACAAACAAAAGGGGGCTCAGTACACTGCCCTGCGGCACCTCTATCTCACTATCAAATGGCTTTGAGGACACCTTATTCATTCTAGTCACATGGAAGCGATCCTCCAGGTGACAAGTGCACTGTTTGTAATTCCGTAGGCCTGTAGTTTGTGGATAAGTCTTCTCCTATTGATGGTCTCAAATGCACGCTGAAGGTCAATGAAAATGCTCAGGACAACATTTCCATCATGAACATATGAACACCATTTTGAACACACATACTGTAATGCTGACTCGCACGAATGTTTTTCCCAAAAACCCGACTGACCTTTAAATAACAATTTGTTTACCTCTAGAAACCACCCACACAATTTCCAGAATTTTGTCTATTACCGATAATAAATTAATGGGTCAATATATTCTTCTGGTTTATTTGGTCTAGGCACTTTCGGGATAGGCACAATAACACTGGTCTTTATTTTCTTTTGGAACTCTTCCTATTGTAAGGGATGTTTTGATCAGGTGAAGGCTTTTTGTGTACCCAAGTACACAAAAAGCAGTCTTTAAAAATTTAACTGCTCAGATTTCTTGAACCACATTTAATGGGAAAATATTTGGCACCAATGACGAAGACATACTTTGTAGGCACAGCGATCAAAGAAAGCTTTCTCGCCCAGGGGATGTTCCTTTACAAATTGATGCTCTCAAAATAGACGTTATCTGAAACAAATTAAAATCTAATGTAATTTTGACTTAGTTTGTAAAGAATTTGTTTGTCAAAGACTGAAACAATTTAAAAAATACAAATGTGGAACAACCCAAAAAAGTAAATTTAAAGACATCTAAACGCGCGTGCTTTAAAAGTGCTCTTATACACTTATATCATAATATGCTATTAATTAAATTCAATATTCATTCCATACATTTGTCATCCTTCCTTATACATGCCTATCAATCAATTAATTAACTATTCAAAACTGTTCATAGACACCTAGACGTGCAACTTCTGTGTATATGTACTTACGTACAAAATAAACGTTAATATTATGAGAAAGCATACTGATGGATATAAAAAAGTAGATGTAAAGATTTACCCTATCCCTATCTACATATATATGATTATTATAAAAAATGTTCATCGTATTTAATTAAACCTGTTTTTTTTGTACTTACCTAGAAAAAAAACGTAGATAGATAATGGCAATTTACTCAGCCCAAAATTAATCATTACAACCCAAACACAAACATTTTACAAAGTAAAGCTTCTTCAACTTGAACAATGGCGGAAAATTAAAAATAAACAATGAGATATTCGGAATTATTGGAACACTCGTCCACGCGGCTCCACTCCGCGTCGCCAGGTAACAGCCCTTGGGAATGCACCAATAGAAATGTAGGAACTCCCTCCTCGCAACATCTCTCGTAGGACCCGTAGTAATTTTTTGAAATTTAAGAATGGGCACATTTCAGGCCGGACGCCATCTAGCGATGAGGCCTTTTTTCAGTTCGAGGTTGAATAACTATTCCCTATATAAACAAAGATTATATAAATGATGGGGGCTTTCCCGGTTCCCCATTTTGGATTTTGGCAATTAGAGTCTAGCGCTAGCGGAGGACCGCCGTCCATCCCTGCCACCCTTACGCTGACTTCCATGTCTTCGTGATGCAACCAGTTGTGTGTAAGTTACCGACCTCCATTGTCGGTGGTGTAAAGGTGCGTACAGACCTGACGCGACGCGCGCGCGACACGCACGTGGCAGTCCAAAATTCCTAAGTGTGGACGGGGCGCGCGCGCGGCGCTATCGCCGCCTGTCCGAGGCGCGTCGCTACCCGTCTGCTGTCGGTTTTTCGACGGCAGATCACAGAAAGAGCGAGGCGCAGTGTGGACGGGTAGTAGTAGGAGCGTAGCAATCGCGCGAGAATCAGTGAAGAAGTGCAATAGAACTTAGTCGCGTGGCGCGCGCGTCTCTCTATATGGCTCACAGCAGGCGCGCGAGAAAACCGTGCGCGTCGCGTTCGCGTAGCAGGCGCGCGGTCGGCGCGTCGCGTGCGTGTCGCGCGCGCGTCTCGTCAGGTCTGTACGCACCTTAAGTCCGCAGATAGTCTAAGAGTCTGGATGGTTAGTTTTCACTTCGGCGACCCTGGTTCAAATCCCGTCGGCTCTTTTTTTTTAAGGTTATATTTCTTCAGTTTTTTTTCTTGATTTTTGGGTATGGCTTGGGTTAGCACTTGGTTACTTTCCTTTTCTTGAGCCCATGCGTGAAGTGAAATATTACTTGTTGTAATACGTGCCCGTACCCCGTACTTTGTCAGCACTTTCTACGATATATTTTGCTTTATCCAACTAAAAACCAGGATATATTTAACAAAAGCCGTATTATAGTGGATATACAGCAGCTTGCATGTGTTTCCGCGAATACATTCCACTGCGTTCAATACATATTTCAACATGCCTTGATTATAATTTTGAATATGGCGCCTGCAATGGAGGAACTGGTGGAAGGGACGGACGGACGGCGGTCTTCCGCTTGCGCTAGACTCTAGTATTTTATATTTTATTAATTTATTGACGGGCTAAGCCCATTATAAAATATTTTGATAATCAACAAATATAGCAAGTTAAAAATTAAAGACTAGGTTGACACAACAAAAACAATATGTAAAAACAAAGTAAGATAAAAGTGAAAATAAGCCTAAATAAATTCTACATATCACGGCACTTTCTAAAACTGGTATTTTTTTTTGTATTTTATCTATGAACTGGTAAACTTAATGACAGTTCTCACAAATGGTTCATATGGCCCAAAGAAATCAAGCTCACTCAGCTGGTTGCACAATCTGATAGTACGAGGAATAAAAGATTGATATCCATAATTGGTTCTGTGGAATCGCTGGTGGAATGTTTGAGTTGTGCGAGTGCTACGAGAGGGGACATGTAAACCCATTTGGGATGTTGTTAAGTATGGACAGTTGATGGTTGAGTTTATGATTTTGTGCATAGTTTTTAGGTATATTTGCTTCCTTCTGCAGGAAAGGGATGACAGATTTACAGCAGCGCAGAGATTTGCATAATGAAATTCCTGGTTATTGAAGAATTTGTAGTTCAAGTATCTGAAGAATTTGCGCTGTACACTTTCAAGTTGGTGTATATGACAGGTGTAGTTTGGACTCCATACTGATGCAGCATACTCAAGATGAGTACGGACATAGGAAAAATATAATGTTTTGATGGAGCTAATATTCTTGAAGTCCCTTGTACTGCGTTTCACAAACCCCAGCATTCGAAGCGCTTTATTGATTGTAAAGTCGATATGATCAGCAAAATCTAGCCGAGGATTTAGCAAGACCCCCAAATCCTTGATCTGCTCCACACAGTCCAAGGGAGAGCCACTGATATGGTAAATGTAGTCGTTAAAGGTTTTTAATTTATGGAATTTGATTACTTTACATTTTAACACATTCAGTTCCATGCCATTAGTCTGGCACCAATGAATTAGCCTGTCAACATCATCCTGGAGTGCGAGCCAGTCATTTTGGGCGGCTATTTTTAAAAACAACTTAAGATCATCTGCAAATAGAAGAATAAGGCAGTGTCTGAAGGAAGATGCAATGTCGTTGATGAAAATGTTAAAAAGTAAGGGTCCCAGGTGTAAACCCTGAGGCACGCCTGATAAGACTGGGATTTGAGAAGAAGTGAAGTTGTTTAACATTACCATCTGGACCCTATCTGCGAGGTAGCTCTCTATCCAGAGGAGTAGGAAGCCGGAAATGCCCCGTGTCTCCAATTTCCTGATACACACCGCATGATTGACTCTGTCAAACGCTTTGGAGAAGTCGGTGTATATTGAGTGAACCTCTTCACCTCTCTCCAAAGCGTTTGTCAGTATGTCCATGTAGGTCACAAGCTTTGTGACAATGTTCTCGAACACTTAGGAATCGCGTTAAGAATACAAATAGGACGATAATTGGCCACATTTGCTGAATCTCCCGATTTATGAATAGGTACTACGTAGCTAGTCTTCCAGAAGTCAGGAAAGATGCCCGATTGAAGTGAGCTGTTGAATATAATATGCAGAGGTCTAAACAGTACAAAGCAGCAATAGAGGATGGACTTTATCAAGACCAGGTCCCTTATGTGGGTCTACGTTTTTTAATTCGGTAGAAATATCTGAGATTGGAATAGTAAAATTATTTAAATTGTGAGGACTGAGAGATGGCTGGTGGGGAGGGTCAAAAGATTGGTTAGTGTACACTGAGCAAAAGTATTCAGCAAAAAGTTCAGCAGCTTGGGGCCCCATAGTGGCTGATTTCTCATTCAAGTTAAAACTAGATGGTGGTTTACTAGAATTTTGTAAAGAGTTTGTGTAGGACCAGAATTCCTTAGGGCTATGTTGCAGGGCTGCTTCGATGTTTTTTATATAGTTTTGCAAGCTTATTCGAGAGAGATTGTTACACTGGGAACGTAAATTGGAGAAGCTTTGATAATCAAGAGGAAAGCTGCTTTGCTTGTATTTTTGATGGGCGTTTTTTTTCTGTATGGTAAGTGCTTTTGGGACTTGTGAGAACCATTTGGGAAACTTTCTTCTAGCAATTTTTTTGATTGGTACAAAGATATCAAAAGTTTTATACAATACATTATAGAAAAGGTTTATCATATTGTTAACAGACCCATTGAAAAACATGTCCTCCCATGGAATTGAACCCAAGTAATCGTTCACAATTCTATAGTCATAGTCAGCAGATTTAAAGTCGTAGTAAAACCCACCTCCTTGGGGATTTGAAGTGCTGTGATTATGCTGTAAACTGACTTGAAAGTTCAATGGCGGGTGATTGCTATCCAGTGGAAGTAGCAATTCATCGGCATCAGGCTGAGTGATGGACATCCTGGAATGGCAAAGAACTAAGTCGAGAATGACATTATTTAAGTTGGGTATCTCATTGAGCTGGAACAGATTGTGGAATGCACAGACCTCAGACATGTGTTGTATTTTGCCAACTTCGGTAGGAGGCAGATATCCATCCACAGATCGGTGAGCAGTAGAGCATCC
>MU183441.1:139325-200401 GCA_016904865.1 Pissodes strobi
ACTGGTACTTACTTTTTTTGCTATTGAGTTTTTAATTTAATTTATAGGACGTGTGTTGTTTTCGAAATAAACCAACACAACCCTGCAATTGGCAAGTATATGGCCAAGGTCACCTATACTACAGGCCTTGATGTGGCCCTCCGCTCGCTCCGGGGCTCAAGAAAAGGAAACTAACCAAGTGCTAACCCAAGAAAAACCCAAAATCACGAAAAAACTGTTTACTTAAAAAAAAACAAAACCGACGGGATTTGAACCCGGGTCGCCGAAGCGAAGTTCAACCATGCAGACTTAGACCATCTGCTGACTTACAAACAACTGGTTGCATCACAAAGACATGACTCACCTCACGTAGCTAGCCAATCACGCGTCTCTCATTCACAAGTACAATATGAACTGAAATCTCGCCTCCCGGCACCCTACTCCCGGATCCCAGAAGTCTTATATATTTCACTTTTCGCATGGCCCTCCGCTCGCTACGGGGGCTCAAGAAAAGGAAACTAACCAAGACATACCCAAAATCAAGAAAAAAACTGTTTAGAAATATAACCTTAAAAAAATAAACAGACGGGATTTGAACCTGAGTCGCCGAAGTGAAAGCTAACCATGCAGACCCCTACACCATCAGCGGACTTACAAAGAACTGGTTACAAAGAACTGGTTGCATCGCGAAGACATGGAAGTCAACGGAGTGCCGGGAGTAGGGTGCCGGGATCCGGGAACCACGGCACATATAATAGCTTTAGACTCTACTGCTACTGTTGTTTTAGAAATGACCGATTCAATTAGTAATTCTACGAATAGTATCTAGAAATGGGTAAACTTATCGATATTACAGCAGGGCACGGGCATACTGTCGCAAAAAAAATTATTAAGGCAAGTAGGTGGCAACTTGTCCTTCCAGGAGCAGAAGCTAACATTTATAAAAGGAAGAATTCTGGATATATTTTTTTTAATTAATTTTGTAGTATAGTCCGCCCAGCCGTTGTTGACCCTCGAAACGCATGCAATTGCATGCGTTTCAAGGGTCAACAACGGCTGGGCGAACTATAATGGCATCTTCTTAAATACCCAATAACCAGTAACCAAAAAAGACCAGGCTTACGAAGGAAAGACGGGTAGCAACACAGAAGACGTTGCCCGTATCGCATCAGAGGGCTTGGAAGTTGCGCGCGCATTCCATTGTTGATAAACACCATATCTTTAAGGTCTAGCGAATTGCCGTCAATTAGTCCGTAGCTCAGTGGTTCGATGCTGACTCTGTAATACGGCAGTCCGGGTTCGATTCCAGTGGCAAGACATTTTTTGATTGAACATCTTACGCGGAGGTATGAGGGTAAATCTCGGCAAATGGGACGGAATGTGTAAATCGATGTGACATTATAACCCGTGCGCATTGAGGAGCCAGCTAATCCAGGACGACCGCGATTGCAACGAACTCAAATGGCGCTTCTAAAAAGCTAGCCGCTATAGGGCGGCATTAGATTTTCATTATATTATATTCGCAATGTATTTGGATCTATAGCACAGCTTATTTTTAATAGACGGTTGAATTTAAAATTAATTTTCGCTTTAAAGTCCACGACAAATTCGTCCAAAGCCACGTCCTAAGAAAGTCCGGAAATTTCGGATTTTTATAAAATTTTGCCATTTAAAATTGTTTTTAAACGGATTTTAGACGATAAAAAATCTATGGCAACTTTTCCTAAGTCCTTTTAGAAAACCTACCTATAGATGCGAACGGCAGCCAGTTTTGCAGTGGAGAGCTAGGTTCGTGGATCCTCGGTACACTTTAATAACGATATTGGGCGCCATCAAGTTAACTATGACTCAACTTGCAAAAAAAACTATAATGTTATTAAATCCTGAAAAGTAATTTTTAGAGGAGCTTTTCAATAAGGCATAATTTTTCCCCAAAATAAATACTTTATTGTTTACCTACTAATGAGGAGATCCCTTGATATAAAACAACAATGATACAGTACAATTATTACGATCACATGTATAAACAATAAAGCAATAGAAATGAAGCTTACATAATATTGACTATTATCAACAACGGTGTCAGATACCAACTGTTAGGCAAATATTCTGCATACCCAGTAATAGGTCCCTAGAATGATGGTAAATAGCGCACAGGGTTTAAAACCCTTAACCAGTAACGTGAAAATGTGGAACACAGTTGGTAACGTGCAGTCTGTGAGACTTTGACTTTTTGGCAGCAAGAAAAATTAAAACCCTTTTAGTTGTGTTTAATTATATGTATACAGGACACTTAAGGACATACTTTTTTAAATATTTGTATATAAAATATCAGAACAGCTTAAAGAAAAAGACCATGAGATAGTAAATATTCAAACTAAACTAAAATATACAGACAGATTTTTGACAAGCACAAAAATAATGTTAAAGATATGTGATTTTCTTCATTTTGCGATTAATAATGACTAAATTACGGCATATGCAAAAAACGGACGCGTTTTGACGGACCTGCCATGACTATCCGTAGAGATAAATTCTTACGTAAACCGGAACGTGCCGTCTCACGGACTGCGCTAGAATAACTATTATACCTATCTCAAACGTCGATTACCCCAATCTACCGCGAGTTTGGTGTTAAGTGGGGTACCAATAGAAGAAAGATTAGGTGAGCTCATTGGCCTGGAAAGCTATCCCGTTTCCAGAAAACTTTACAAATTAAAATGGTTGCAGTCTCACAGACGGCACGTTACCGGTTAAGGGTTAAAATTCATGAATTTTATTCTGCCGCAATAATATAAAATAAAATATGTGTATAATCACTCAATCTGTAGATAATCTAAATTTGCCGAGACAGCTTTACAAATAAAAAGCTAAATGGTATGACTTACAACTTATGAAGTAGGTTTTTCTAAGTTAAATTTATTCTCCAAATTTATACCAGTATCAGTATAATATGTACGGTCCATGCAACTCCAGAGTACTTCAAATCATAACCTGACATTTCCAAACTTGTTTCATCACATCCAGCCAATGATAAGCAAAAACGGGATGACATGCAATCGGTGGTTTAAACCTAATACACGCAAGTAACCCAAAAACACGCTGGAAAGGATATCGCAGTTAGCCAAAGCGATATACGTGTGCCAGAGCGATACCTATGGAGAGGACCCTAAAAACAATTGTTTGTCTTAGCAAAAAGTAAATACCTAACATTGAAATGATTACTCATAACCTAACTAGCTTTTCATCTTACCTATAGATCTATCTATAGGGCCTATTGCCTGGTAATAGCCAGTCGAACAAAACGAACAGTGTCCATTCTAGAAACTTCTCCAAAATCAATAATCGTCAGTTCCAAGAATCGGCAACATGACAGCAACAGCAATACATAAATTCTTCTAGAAAGATTGGAAAATAGAATTAATTCCACTGAAAGACTGCATGAAAATTTTGGTAACTTACCACGTGGAGGGAGGATTCCAATAACTCAACAAAATCTTTTATAGGTAACCTCCATGGCCCTGGTTAGAGTCGAAATACTTAAATGTAACAAAAATATCATAAACTAATGACCCTAATTACTTGAACCAGTCCATGAGTATTTACACCTCAAAAAAGCCACAAAGGACGCCGGCTTATCGACTCGTCGCCCAGACGGCACGGCGTAAAAAGGAAAGAACCCGGAACAAATTTCAACACTTTGATCCTGAAACATTGCTGCCAACTTAACTTAGTTGAAATAGCGAGTCCGAGCGCATCACGTCACAGCTCGGTCAATCGAACTTCTCCTCTACCCCATATTCGCCAAGCGGCAAGTAAATACGCCTTAAAAGGAACCATTACTTGGGAACGTCGATTCTTGAACCTGTCTATTTTAACTGTCAAAATCATATGATGTGCCTATCTTAATGTCACTCATAGGTGAATGGCATTTTGACACAAGAAATGAAAACACGAAATCTCTTCGAAAGATGAATAAAACAAAAAGGAAACAATACACCAAAACACAATTAGATAAACGAATCATAATATACATTAGATGACTTTTATGATCTCCAAATTGTTTGGGGTAGGTACTGCAAACAACTGATTTAAAATAATATACATATCCAAGGTTACATTTGTATCGAACAAATTTTTAAGATTTTATTAACTTTTAGATCAAAGAAAAGCTTGTGAGAATTTTCCCGAGTAATTAAAAGAGAGCTCAAGTATTATAGCAATGAAGTCAATTGCCTAGCAAATTGGATTGCACAACTAGAACTTTTAAAAGAGGTTTCCGAACCTAGTCGAGCAGAAAGGGACAAAAACCAAACTAGGTGCCATCATCATATCATAACCACCTAGTACATCATAAATGAAGATATATAAAAAGTGTATTCAATAACTTTCCAGACAAAACAAGGTAATGTACTTCATACACTGTACCTATATTGGAATAATCCAAACTAAATTGAGTTTGTAAATAAAAATAAATATAAACTAAGCAAAGCTGTAGCATTTGCCAAAATTTGAAAACGAACTGTCAAAAGTAATATTCAGATACCCAGACATTTAAAACAATATTGAGTCATGGCCCTCTTCTAAAATGTGCAAAATTTGGTTATTGACTTTCCCAAATCAAAGGATGCCGGCCCAAGATGACTAGCTGGTAGTGAATAAGCTGTGTCCATAGGTTGATGTTATTCCTTGTGGCATTAGATTTTCGTGTCGAATTTGTGCAGTTAATTAATCCACTTCAATTGAAGCTGCCAGTAAGTATTATTAATTAGAATCCTAACTAATATTATAAATGCGCAAAACTAATATTATAAATGCGAATGTGTTTGTTTGTTTGTTTCTTACGCTTTCACGCATAAACTACTCAACCGATCACCGATCATCATGAAATTTTATACAGATATTTTCAAGAATATAGTAAAGAACATAGGATGCTTTTAGCTTTTACCCGCGATTTCGCTCGCGTTCATTTTTACGGTTAGTTTTAATCCTATTTTCCACGCGTAAACTACTTATCCTGAAATTTTGTACAGATATTTTCAAGAGTATAGTTAAGGACATATGACACTTTTAGCTTTTACCCGCGGCTTCGCTCGCGTTGACTATTACGGTTAGTTTTGATGTGTAAACATCATACGCGGCGGTATGAAGGTAAATCTCGGCAAATGGGACGGACATGTGCATGCGGATGGGAACAGAAATGTGTAAACGGCTGTGACATCATAACGATGCGCAGTGATTTTATATGCTCAAATATTTGTGCATGTCGATATAGGATATGTTTACACATCAATGTCTCGCTCGAGTACTAGCAGACTCGCTCATTTTTATGTTATTTTTAATATGTGTAAAGTTTATTCTTAATTTTGGGCATGCCTTGGGTTGGTTTTAGTTAGATTCTGTTGGTAGCGCCCGCGTAGCGAGTGAAGCGAGCGGATGGGAATGCGTGGTGTGATATTAAACATTTTTGTCAACAATGTGATGCGCGCGAAACTCTGAAGCCCTTTGATGCGGTAGGGGCAACGTCTTGCGTAGCAACACTAGGAAATTCAGTTCATTGGAACAACAGCATCCCTCATGTGGGAAGAGAAAGGCTGCTCAAGAAAATAGTGATGTATTGCATTCCTCAAATATGTCATTGTTAACATAACATCGCAAGATAGTCAATCCCTATTATAACCTGTCTCCTCTCGTCACACGTGAGGACTGTTCCACTGACTCGAAAATTCTCACCCTGGTCACTTATCATTTGTCATTTATTCTCAGCTCTCACTTCCGCTTCGTCTTGGTCGAGTCAACACGTCGCATAGCGGCTCCTTTGTCGCCATTGGCATAGGAGGAAGAATCGGGCGTCCTAGCCAGAAAAATCCCCATTCACGCCGGCACCCAGGCCGGAGGAACCCGGATGTTCCCTTGGGATCTTTTTTGTCTGTGCCTGTAAAAATTCAAAAGTTTTTGTTGTGAAAAATCGGTGGTCGTGACATGGTTTCAAACCAGAGAAGGTCACGGTCGCCCCCTGAATGAGCTGGCAAATTGCGCTTGTGCAACAGAAGCCATTGCCATTTCTCGTTAAGACAAAAGGGCATCAAGAAAGAAAGAAAGAGTTCTCAAGCTCTACTGTTCCACAACGTGCCAGCGGATTCCAACACAACAGGATATCTAAATGTTCGTCCCAGACCCGACCTATTTTGCATCACAATATTAGATTATACGTATAGAAAGACAATGGTAGTCGAAAGATGTTGAATTAGTTCAGTGTTCTTAGGTAATGCCCTGTATTTTTAATGCTAGGAATGTCCCGCATGTTGTAGAGTTTTATCATCTTCCCGACTCATTAGAACAACCCTCACTTGAGAAAAGAAGGCGTGGTCTCTGGTCTCGGAAAATACGAATGTATTGGGAGAGCTGTTCCAATGGCTTGAGAATTCACGCACGGGGCAAGCATACTTAAAGCGGCTAATTGTAGCTCCCGATCCAAGACTGTTGTCAAACTTATGCATTCGCGCCATGTCTTCGCGATGCAATCCGTTTGTCGCTAGAGCCCTCGTGGTCGAGGTGTCTAGATGGTTGGGCCTCAATCCGGCGGCCCGGGTTGCTTATTCGTATCGGACGTACGAGTCGCAAATTTTATAGCGCGACTGTAATGTAATGTACAGGATTTTCACATTTTGGGTTAGTTTTGGCTAGCACTTGGTTAGTTTCTGTTTGTCGAGCCCCCGTAGCGAGCGAAGCGAGCGTAGGGCCATGCATGGTGTTTAAATACTTGAAGATAAAACGTAAAGGGGGTATTATAGCTAACATTTATATTATAGTCGCCTTATGACAAGGTGCGATCCTGTACGTTTGATACGGATATGCGACCGGGTTCAAATCCCGTTGCTTTTTTTAAATCTAAACAGTTTTTTTCCTAATTTTTGGTATCGTTGGTTTAGTTTGGGTTAGCACTTGGTTAGTTTTCTTTTCTTGAGCCCCCGTAGCGAGCGAAGCGAGCGGAGGGCCACGCGAAAAGTGCAATATGACATCTCAAATGTAAACATTCTTGGATCTTGGGGCTACAATTAGCGGCCTTTAGCATTCTCGAGGCATTTCTCACGTGGGAAGCAGTGTTGCCGGGTCTACCGATTTTCGTAATGTTCTACCAATTCTACCGATTTAAGATAAAATTCTACCCAAAAGTTTACAAAATTATTGTTATCAATATTTTCAGTTTCTACCTAATATTATATACCTATTATTTATCTAGTATCCATTTATAACTTAATTGGATTAAGAAAATTAAATAAAAAAAAATAATGGTGGCAGTTGGTAGTAGTGACGCCACAGAATAAGAAACAATCAGAATACCGACAGAAAGATAGGGAGCGATGCTTTGGAAGAAATTGGAAGAACCTTTGTCTTTATAAGAAATATAAACAATGGAAGAACGTATTGGAACAAATCCATATTTTTCGCAAAGCACAGGCGGTCGAGGTCATAGCGGCCATAGTGGTATCGGACCTCTCTTTCTATTCGTATTCTGATTGTTTTATTATTCTGTGTTCTGTGGTGACGTCCTCTATTGGTACAACATTTCATTTTGGAGTATTCTGGCTACCTCTAAACCGGAAATTTTTACAATCTAACGAATTTTGCATTAAACTACCGAAAATTTACGATCGTGTCTTCCGATAAAACATGAACTGGACCTGGCAACAGTGGGATGCACAAAAATAAAAAAAAATCGGGTTAATCGAATCGATTCGATTAATCTCTAAAGAATCGATTCGGTAACATAATCGGTTAGTATGAATTGATTCATTCGATTCGCGTTAGAATCATGAATCTGATAAATCGAGTTACTAGTTGTTAGCTCAACTCATTCACAACAAAATTTTATGGAAAAAAGATATAAAATCTACGATAAATTAAAGAAAAACTGATACTCACATTGTCTCTCTTTCTATTTCTTTCTTTAGTTTATCTGAATGCTTTATTTTTAAATGATTTTGCAGCTTAGTCGTTTTTCCTGAATTTTTTAAAGCAATACTGCAGTATCTACACCGAACTGATTTAGAATCATCACGTATAAAATATTTCCACATACTACTACTTTTCGGTGGCATCTTATTTTTTATTTATTAATTAAATAAATACCCAAACAGACAGTCAGATGAAGAACATTAAAGTCATAACGTCGAAGTTCTTGCTGGCGATGCAATGCACACGCAAACAAAATACCCAGTCAAAGCGGAAAGCAGTGAATTACAGCACGCGAGCGTCACGTGGCGTCGCGCAACTCCCCTTATATAGGATTGAGACACCGAATCGAATGGCCGAATCGATTCGTAGGTTCGATTCTTAACTCCCGTATCGATTCGATTCTTTCGATGCATCGGCTCAAAGAATCGATTCACCGTTGATTCGATTCGATTCTGGCCATCCCTAGGCAACACTGGTGGGAAGAGAAGGTGTAGTTCAAGAAATTAGGGATGTAATGTATTCTTCAAATATGCGATTATTCCCATTGTACGAAAATGCATGTGTACATCCCTGTTACACGACGTTAGGGCTGTTCCAATGATTCGAGACTTCCTGGCAACCCTGACTCAGCATATATTATCATGTGTTGATTGGAGCGCCCTGGTACGGTAACGTGATATCACAAGGAAGTATCCACGTGACACGTCACGCAGAAATAACAAAAAAATCAAAGAATTTGAATGCCCATAAAGCAGGGCGCCCACTGAATCGGAACAGCACGGCACAGCACAGCCGGCATAAGTTCTATCTACGTTAATAAACGAGACAGCGCCCATTTAATCGGAATCGCGCGGAACGACATCGTGCGCGCCCGCCAGCTCGGCTTCGTATTCTTGGAGGGGCGAAAACTACCGGCCGTATGCCGGGCCGGTCTATGCCGATTCAGTGGACTCCCTGCTTTATGGTTTAATCCAAGAACAGTAATATTGACTAAGATAAAGGTGGTGCTTTAAAGGTAAGCGCAGACTGGCCGGAGCCGAAACAAAATATTTTAACTGTGTTGAGCGAAGGTGCGCAGACCATCCGGAGCCGCAAGAGTCGAATTGCCTACGTTCAACACAGTGTTCCAATATTTTGTTTCGGCTCGGTCGGCGCGTGCGGCTCTGGCTAGTCTGCGCTTGCCTTTAAGAGTTCGTCAGATCGAATTTAAGAATCAAGATGTCTCAGCAGACGAGAGTAAAGGGCCGTAAATTAGTTCAGTGTCCTTACTCTTGAATAACATATCCCTTAGATGGTATTTAAAGAATCGGACAACAAATCGAATCCAAGAATGCCTGTCACATATTTTCATCTGAGATTAGAGATAGATTCTCGGTTCACACCACCGACCTCCATGGAGGTCGGTGGTTCACACTGAAACTAAAGCCATTGTTTATGACAGTACTATGGAGGGCTGTAAAGCCCTCCTTAGACTGAACTAAAACATAACCCTTATCTATGACTAAACCTAAACAAAAAAGGAAGACAAGAGCACTTCCGGTCCTACCGTCGCGTCGTAGGATGAGCACGTTGGAAACGGATTACAGAATTCGGCACGGGTAGTGGTAGCCATTTTGCTTAGAAAACTTGTTTCAATCCTGCGGGGGGAGTCCGGAAAGTCGTGCCGGCTGGATAGTGTAAGGGGTGGGTCGCGTATTGGAGGGTGATTCCTACTAGGACTCCAGGGTTATTTCCGTTCGCAGTAGCGTGGCCTGTGGGCGGTTTATCCTGCGGGGATTTGGAGTCTCTGACAGAAAGTGGCTATACCTGCAGTGTGCGAAGCCCCCTTTCATCGGAACTCAGTCGTGCAATTCATTTGTTTATATTTACGTACAAGTCGGGAATCACCAGGGGCACAGGCCCGTCTTACTGGAGGTTCCCACCGAATAAGGCCCTTCAAACCGGAATAGCGTGTAACGGATGTAGAAGGGTAGAGTTATGTCTGGCGACTATCCCATAACTCTCAGCAGTCAGCTGTTTTCATGTACTTCGTGATGTAACAAATCGTTTGTATGCCTCTGATGGTCTAGAGTATTGCATCGTTAGCCTTCGCTTCGGCAACGCGAGTTCAAACCCCACCGGTTTCTTTTTATTTTTTTTAAGGTTATATTTCTAAACAGTTTTTTTTCTTGATTTTGAGTATGTCTTGGGTTAGCACCTGGTTAGTTTCCTTTTCTTGAGCCCCCGTAGCGAGCGGAGGGCCTGTAAAAAGTGAATTTAGGCATGTGCTGAGAGTTATGGGATAGTCTCCAGACGTAAGTGAATGGTAGCTCTACCTCTCCCTAAGCGCCGGTGCTGGCGTATTGCCTAGGAGCAAAGTCATTGGTTCCCCGAAAGGGGGACTGAACAAATAAGAAAAGGAAGACAAGAGGCACAC
The DNA here is from genome assembly GCA_016904865.1 of Pissodes strobi. Lineage (NCBI taxonomy): Eukaryota > Metazoa > Arthropoda > Insecta > Coleoptera > Curculionidae > Pissodes > Pissodes strobi. Next base: position 149,680 of record MU183441.1, read on the forward strand.
ATAACCCTATATTTGTGACAGCTTCTTTCTTTTGGCTACGTAAATATTTATATTTTGAAAATGTGTACAGATTCAGATACGTAAAATAAAATACTAAAAATACAATACATTTTTAGAGCTTGACTAAATTAATACCTGTACACTTTTACGTAGTAATTTCATATATTAATTCAACTCATGTAACAATAATGTCTCAGGCATATCACGTGCATTAAATACTTTCCTAGATAATAAGACTTTTCAGCAAGCAAATTAAAAATGAATTTTCACGAAGCCGCAGTTGCAGATATTTTGCGATGTAATCAGAGAGATCAAGTGTTTGTGAGTGACTTGGAAAGCCAACTGCATTCTTTCCTTAAATATTTAAGTGGCCATACTTACCACAGAATACGGAAATCTGTTCCAATAATAGCAAATGTTTGGTATTATTTTATGACATCTTTAGGGAATTTACAAACTCTAGGAGAGGAATACGCTGGTATCATAAGGCTTACACGATTTCAGAGAGTACCTCCAAAATTGGTAATGTATTTTTGATGTTTTCATACTAATTGCAACTAACAAATCGTAACAGTTAATTTCTCTCACCATACAGTCTGCAAATACTTTTCTGATTATCTCCTATCTTGAGCTGTCCTCATCCATTCTCTTCCAGTTATTTTGTTGTCTTCTTCTGCAATCTCGATTGTGTAACTATATGAGTCCTTCGATCTATGCTCCGCCTTGCTGTGTTCAGTCCAGTGCAAAAATAAAGACAACAGCTTTCTGTAGTTTCTTATAATGATATTATATACACATCACATCCTAAACTGATTGATTGGTAAAGTATTAACTCTTGAGGGAACATCAAAACATAAAAATCATTAACATGTACAATATTACTACTAGATCAAGGTTTCTCCCATACATATGCATGCAACTTTATATTTTGCATGTACATATGTAATTTGAATAGGTATAAAAGCAACTGATTTCTGTGACATTTGGGAATTTTGATTATTGAGCTAAGTAAAATATTTGGCTGGTGATTTGCCTGTTAAAATAATACAAGGGCCGCTTTGAATTTTAGCTGCAGTTAATATGGATTGTTCTGTACATTGGAGGTGAACCATTGTTAGATAGAGTTGTAATTCATACTGAAGCAAAGGTAAAAAATTCACCTTCCTTAACTCAAAATGCCAAAGATATAATGTTAAAATGTATACAGTCTTTTAAGGAGCAGAAATTGATTTTGAGAAGGATTCATCACTCACTCTTTTATATTAATGGAAAATATTACAATGTATCTAATAGGCTCACTGGAATAAAGTATGTAAGTATTATACCTAAAAAGAAATAAAGAAGCCTTGTTTCTTAATGTGAATTAAAAACACTCACAGAGTTTTTTTTTAGGTCTTATTACGAGAATGGCTGCAAAATGATTCATTTTCTGGTAGCTTCAAGTTATTGGGCGAATTATCGCTATTTTATATCTTATTTAATGTTGTTCAGACAATTTTATATCAAGACTTTAATTTTGCTACTAATAGGCAAGCTTCTACAAATGCAATTAGTGAATCAACAAAGTGTTGCATTTTGTGTGCTGATAATATAAAAAGTCCCACTGCCACGCCATGCGGGCATATTTTCTGTTGGAACTGTTTACATGACTCTTTAAGCTATCAAAAGGTATGTCCAGTTTGTCGAGAAGAGGTCTTACCCAATAGAATTATATTTTTGCAGAACTATATTTAGTAAATCGATGGTTTGTCATTTTTACCATGAATGCTCTGTAAAAACGTTCAACAATCAAAGTATGAATGCCTATCTTAAATAATGTATCTATTTCATATTTCGAAAAAAATACTGAATACAATCAACTGATACTTGGTTTTTTTAATGTATTTAGAAAACATAAATTGAAACTGTCCAATTTTACTATATTTATTTAAACAATGACAATTATTTCTTGTATTTTCAAATGTAATTAGACTTGATTTTTTCTAAAATTCCACCTAAAATAGATTTATCTTATTGGAAGGAAGATTTAATTTAGAGGCATTTGTTCAGTTTCTCATCTGTTTGTAAAGATATAATGCCTATTTTGGTATGTCTTTTCATATTATACCTGAATGTGCCCTAGGCCCTAGGAGTGTTATGATCCTAGAGAAACATCCATAAGTTTTTATTGCACCATTCTTGATTTATCTTAGGGTAAGTAGGATTCAATTTAAATGTGTTAGTTCGTTTTGTCATTAGTTTCTAAAAACATAAGGCCCGTTTAGGAATCTCTTCAAAGTATGCCGTAATATACCCTAGGTGATGATTCGACAAAACAGCCATAGTATTGGGAGGTTTTTTTTATTGCACCATATCCCTTGGTTTAGCTTATGGTAATTAAGATTTAATTAAAGGTGTTTATTCAATTTCTCATCAGTTTGTAATGACATAAAGCCCGTTTTTGAATGTACCTTTTCAAATTATGCCCTAATGTGCCCTAGAAGTGCGATGACCCTAAACAAACAACCATAGTTTTGTGAGGTTTTTATTTGCACCCCCTAACTCTTGATAATGATAAAATAATAATATACTAGTTTGTCTTCTCAATGCTTTTAATTAAGTACATATAAAAGAGAAACTAGTTTTTTCCGTCTAAGTTTCAAGGCAAAAATCTTAAGTACATAAGCTTAGCTCTAATAACAATAAGTATCTTAAAAATACTGGCTGTTTAATATAATTTGATAAGCAATAAAAATAGTGCCGGTCTTAGGGCTGGCCTAGATAGTTAATTGGTTAAATGGGGAGAGTTTATAAAAATGTAATATGCCATCTAATTTCGAAAAAGGGTTGGCCCTGCGAATCGGTTAGTCAAAATCATACTAGGATTCTTTAGATCTTTGCAATATATGTATAATAATATTAGAAATCATTAAACGAAAACAATCAAATTCCGATGGTTTCTACTTGTAGATACAAAAATTCAGGTATATGATTAGATTAAGATGGCCATAGTAATCTAAATATAGTAGCAACTGTTGAAGCATTTTATTTTTCAAAATTAAAAACATAATCTCAGATAAATAAATTAATAAATCCCTGCCCATTTAATCAGTTCTCCATCTATTATATAAAGTGAAGTCCGATATTTAGGCACTTAAATTACAGACACATAGGATATACTATATATACAATCTAGGAGTTATCATAATAATATAAAAGACGAGGACTAAAACCACTTTCGTTTGGATGCCTCATTATGGCGCCACCATTCGTATCTGGTTCTAAACGGTCGCAATGAAACTTGAAGCACGATAATAAATATTTGGCGAAATTGAAGCACTCTCACGATCTATTTTTGTTTTGTTTTTTTGATGTGTAAACATCTTACGCGGCGGTATAAGGGTAAATCTCGGCAAATGGGACGGAAATGTGCAAGCGCATGGGGACGGAAATATGCAAGCGGGTGGGGACGGAAGTGTGTAAACGGCTGTGACATGATAACCATGCGCAGTGATTTTTATGAGGACTGCTCAAATATTTGTGCATGTCGATATAGGATATGTTTACAAGTCAGTGTTTCGAGTACTAGCAGACTCGCTCATTTTTTGTTTCTAAAATGTATCGGAATTAACTTGCGTGAAATACCTGGTGTTTTTGCATCATATTAATTGGTTGTGAATATTAATAAAAATTAATAAGTTGCCTTTTATTTTATTTGTTTAGAGTTTGTTCAATTACATAAATAAATATGTATAAATATAAATGTTGATTTTTTTGTTGGTCTCTTTAGACCATAATATAAATAATAAGAATTATTATTTATATTATAATATAAACATCGCTCTACTTAACTTTCGACTGTTGCATTAATTATTCTAAATGCGCATTGTAACTCTTTAGACTGTATTGTTTGGATAAACAAAAATCATGAAAAATTAGCAATATATTATCCCATCCACATATAGAACACTGAATATTCGGTGTTCAAATCGAATATTCGGCCTAATACAATTTCAATTTGGATTCGCTAAATCCCCATATTATATTTTTTTATAAATAACAGTCCATGGTTCGGGATATACCTTTAAAAAAAGAAAAGTAAAAAGATCCCAAGTATTCATTTATAGTTCGAGAAAGATAATATACTAGCGATAAAAAGTTACTGAATCTAAAAATACATAGTTAAAATAGTGGGAAGCTAAGATAAGCTATTTTTGACATGTTTATAACTATCAAGATACTTTGCTACACTTATAGACTGTATATTAACATAATATGGCTCCCCAATATAAACTAATTGGGAAGAGTCTAAGAAACATTAAACCTAATCTATTTAAATATGTACAAGATTCAATTTTTCGCTTTACTGAAACTCAGTCTATTTTGTAAATAATACCGCCCTCTCAATTTTGTTCAGTAACTATTATACTTTAAAAGTACTAGACGTTTCAAGCTTTTTAGGTTGATACCCATACAAAAATATCGAAAATATTACAAAGGCTGCACCCAGCACGAACTGTAAACTTAACTGAAAGTCGAATAAATAAATCGATCCTATACACGCGAATACTATGGCTAAAGAAGTGGCAAAGCCTTTTAATATATTATCGGCATATTTCACGACGACTGCGACTATAAGGCCACCCCCAGCTTGCAATACTATCAGATAATGAACGAATTTATCGTAGCCAAAGAAGAATCCCTTTTCTGATATTACTCCTCCATCATAGGTGTAACATGAAATCAAGCCTAGCGGAATAGAGCAGAGGGATAGCTGAACATTACGCATCCAAACGGTGACGTCGCTCCCTTTCAGAATCTTTTCGAAGTAAACCCCCGCAAAACCCGAGAGTGCACAAGCGGTAAGAGCAGCCATAAAACCTGAAAATAAAGAATTTGAAGAGTAATACTGCCACTGAATAATACCAAAAATATCAAAATACTTTTAATGCATAAAACATTTCATTTACACAGCATAACTGCTATAAGATAACAAAAATCATATAAAAATGCCAATAAATTACAGAAGTCACTAATGAGAAAGATAAAACTGAAAATCATAATCTGATAAGTATTATTGTAACTATATAAATGATAAGATAAAAATCTCTATATAATCTATTCCCTTCATATAAAATGAAAATATAAAACAATTTTGAAGGTTTAAAAACGATAGTTTCCTAGACAGGATATGGGGGCATTTTTTTGATGAACCCTGGGGGTAAAGACAACTGAGGAAGTTAGAGCAAAACAGACTTGTTTACGAGTTACAGCGTGTTTTTGAATTTTGGTAATTCTATGTCCTTAGATAATGGCAATATTCGAATTGAAAATTAGTTTTCAGTATCGAATCTTTTAAATCGCCGCTCTTAAATGGAATTCCTGTGAAGAGATTTAAAAAAATCCTAATAACTTACCGACAAACCTGTTTTGGCCTTCAGCATTTTTAGACGCCGAGTGCTCATGGCCTTGTGCTAGTTGTACTAGAACTACTCCAATAATTAGAGTGAGCAATGACATCCATTGCGTTTTTAACAAACTTCTCTTTAAAATGAATACTGAAAACAATGCCGTAGTCAGGATTTTTAGTTGATAGGTTACCTAAAATAAATAAATAAACAGCTTTAAATTATGTTCAATGTCGTAGAATAAGAACGATCGCACTTCAGTAGCTTCATACGCCGAAAGCGCTGTTAAAAATTCGCTGTCGTGATCGTGAACTAGGGTTATAGCATAGTGCTATTTGGGATTGAGTGTGCTTTAATTTAATAGAGCTTTTTAAAATAATTCCAAATTTGGAAATGCTGCGCCTAATCTTTTTAGGGTTTTTCTCTTTTTTGTCTTTTTTTCATGTGCCTATATAGCAAATTTTTTAAGCAATTATATTGGCAACTATCAGATAGGGGATTGCCATTTAAGAAAAATTATATTTTTTTGATATCAAGTAAAGTAACATTTCAGGATTTCAGTTTAGCAAATAAATCTATTTCAATTGTATCGAGTTTGTGTATTACCTTGACAATCTGTGAATTAGTTTTAGTTTCAAACATTAATTGATATGCTTACCTGATAAGTTGCAGCGTCTAAGTGCGAAGCAGATACATATAATAGATTATTCTGAACCAAGTAAACAAAAGAAGGGACACATACTTTCAGTGTGTCGATGGGTTGTCTAATGATTTGTTTATTTAGAGTGTCTAAGAGGCCAACAATGCCCCCTGATTCCAAATATACTAATGCTATGCAAGTGATTAATTTTACTACTTCTGCCATCAAAACCGCTAAAAAGAAAAACAAGACATAAATGTTGTGTTGTGTTTGTTACAACACTGGTGCCTCAGGATGTTTTCAGTAACGCCAAAACAATACATTTTTAATAAATATCAGCAATTTTTTAATAATTAATGCAATATTGCTTTTTGTTTTCTTGATTCAAATTGGGTCATTTTTTAAATTTTCAAAAATTTATTACAAATTACATATATTTAAAGCATTATCTTAAGCAGCCGTTTTTTTTAATGGCTCCTGAATCGCCATTTTAAGAACATATGTCAACTTTAAAAATGATCTGTATCCAGTTGTCTACCTGCAATGTAAGAAATGTGTCGTAGATATCTAATTATTATATTTTTGAAACTAATCCTGCAGGTTGTAATAGATATCATTTATACTGAGCATAATGAGATCTTATCAAGAATGATGTTTACAATATGATCATGGTGTAGCTCATTAAACCATGATGATATTTAACATACATGTAACATAGAAAAATACATGTTATCTTTAATCTAAATTTTCTAGCAGAAATGTGATAAACATTAAAAATCGTCACACTTGAGAGAAATTAAAATATGTCAAGTGGTACCTATTTATAATAGGATTGCTATAAATAGTATATCTTAGTTTTTGACGACCCAATGTTATTTGTCACCAGAATAGCAATAAATGTATTTGTATTTAAATATCATTGCTTACAATTGAATTTTCGCTTCCACCAAGTACAGACCCAAACTGGTGGGCTAGTTTCAATCAAGATTCTGACACATACATACATACATTTACTTGTCAGCTCGACTTCATAACAACAGCATACCTACACTGTACCCAGATTTGATTAACAAGTGGAATAATTTTCATTGGAAAAAAAAAATACTTACAGAATAGTTTTATGAGAATATTACAATTAAAAATTTACAAAGTGCATTTTTTACAATTTATTATATTCAGACATTAAACCTTATGTAGAAAACTTTATAAAGGATGAAACGCACTTCAGGAAAGAGGACGGATATATCTGAAAAACTTGTAATAAATCTTGAGCCAACAATTCCTACACGACAGATTGGGGCTAGCGCGATGCGCTGCTACCGCGATCTTCAAAGGCGTTTTCTCCTTAATGTATTCTTGCTTGCAAATATTCAGCCTCTAAATACATTATTTAACCACCAAAGTAAATGTGATTCAACCTGTCATACTTTAAACTCAGGTGCAACTCATGACTAAATCACTATAATTTTCTGGCACTGCACCTATAAAATGTCAAGTATTTAAGACATATGTGTGTTAACAAACTCATTAAATAATAAATTGTGCACCAAACCTACATATATTTATAATAAAATAAAGATGATTGTGTGTGATATATACTAAAACTTGCCTGTTGATGATATAAACATATCTCCACCTCTGGTTCTGCCATATCTCATGCTCAATCCAACAATTGCATTTTGCAATGTCAGCGTTATTAAGCTTACATACTTTAAAGTGATATTAGAATCTCCTAAAAGCAAAATAAGTTTCTAGTTTAGGATACTATTTAAAAGAAAAAGTAAAGGATTTGTATCACATAAGATCTCTGTGATAGATCCTTATATTTTTAATGTCTTTAATAGTGGCCTACAGAAGGAGATTCCGTTCTCACAACCACTATTTTTTACTGATGATAAAAACAATATTTGCTCACCTAATGCTGTGAGATTACAGGATGGCTTAGATACAGAGAATGAGTGTTGTGTTTGGAATAAACTGAACTTAAACATAAACCCATTCCATAGTAAAAAAAAACATCCACTCACATATGACTAGAATTTAAATTATTGTTGTATCCTGGACATCCCTCCATTTGCGAATTTGGTACATATTTATTTCGATATTAATTGTATTAAAGCAAACATAATATCATCCTGAATTATAGAGAATTATAACAAAAACATAAATACAAAAGTTACTTAATTTTGCTTATTTCAATGCCAGTTAATGAACTCTATGGAATGCTGTTTATTGGAGTGATTGTTAATATCTTTGGAGAAAGTATTTTACATGTGGGTATTTCAAAAACAGAATTAGACATATGATGAGTTATACCAAATATGTACAAAATTTTAAGCAGAATTCTCAGAATATACAGGGAATTTTATTTAAGAAAACCATCCATGTCGTATATTTAAAATTATTGTTAAAAGATCAACGCCACAAACTTCTACAATTATTATTATATTTACAGGTATTTGTTAAGTCGAGGATTTACCAGAGTGCTAAGTACACACATTACACTTTTCAGTTTAGCACTTTATTGCAAGTTGCTAGTCCATTTTCTTAAATATTTAGGTATAATTGTAAATGACTACCCATTGCATCATATCAAGACATTTAATAGCTTCTTCACCAATCCAAGGTTAACATTCAAAATTAAATTACTTTTTATGGTATATCTTTGCAATGTCTTGATGATGTAATTTACCTTGACATTTTAAATAATTGAAAACTCAACTGAAAATATTCATGCACTATACATAATATACTACCACTGTAATTAAACACTAGATATATCATTTAATACCTAACAATGTCTATTACAAACTTTGCTTTCTAGTATCACCAATCAAAGAGGAAGAGTAGTACATAATCATCCAAATATATGTTTTTTTTTTGGGTTTGCCAGGGCCAAAATTCCTGGCAATGTCAGTATACTGGCCAACTAGTGCCTTTGAAGAAATTCAATTTTGGAGCAAAAATTCTTGGTACCAAGAGATTAGTTCAATAAACACTCGACTAAACAGCATGCTGGAGTGCAGGATAACTGAGATAGGTAGAGGACATTAAAAATAAAAGGGCTCATGGAAAGACTATTTATGCATAAGTCTTGAACATTACTTACTGTAGTTCAAAAAATGTTGAAGTAACATTGTTTCACATATTATTTTATTGCTCAATTCAAGGTTTAATAGTTTTTTTTATACCCCAATACATCCATATCGATAACTGTACGAGAAGGCAGTGTTCACTATTAGAATTGGGAGGCACTGTATGTGCATATGTATGTATGTAGATACTTAACAACATTCGGCTTATCCGGATTTTTCGTTATCTGGACTACTGCCCGTCACTTTAGGCCGAATAGTTGAAAGTCTGCTATATATACAAACTTGAAAAAAAATGATACAATTTGACACATCTTACCTTTTTTCTGCATTACGTTGGCTGCAGAATCCTTGTTACTCAAAGTATTCACTCCAGCGCCCTGAGTTGGAGAACTAGTATTGCAAGTACTCTTCTAAAAAAGTTAAAAATATAGAACATGCACTTAGATCTTGGAAGAATTTAAATTTTAACCTATCTGTTGATATATCCGAATAATCCTAGGAACTGTTAGATAATAATTTATTTATATCAGATAATATCACCGGTTTAAGAATTTATTTTTGCCACATTTAGAAATCATGAAGAAAATCATAATTATGTTTATTTGTTGACACGTTGAAGGATTTCCTCCTCCACTCACCGGAATCCCCCAAGCGAATGTCAAAATCAGCTGTTTATTTTGTCGAGGCGCTTTCCAGGTCTTGAGCACGCAACCGAGCCCCGGCGCGCGCAAATGTTCGACGCACGTGTTTCAGCTGTTACCGCGTTTGAAACACAGGTTACTTTCTCCTTGCCCCTGAAGAACCTGCCGGATATTTCGCACTTGAAGTACGATACACAGACTAACTCAGACAAAGAAAGAATTATTTCCCTTGTCTATGCAGACTAATGTATCGTGCACTTGAAGCACAAAAACGTTTTATAGGTTATTGGTTCGTTCTGTTATGAGTGGGCTTCGCTGGATAGCATTCACCCAATGAGACCCCTGCCCTGGCTTAGCAAGAACTGGAGATTGGAGCGACCCTTCCAGATTGGTTACACCCTTACGGACAGAGATACTATGCTTATAACCGCCAGTATGTAGGTATGTCGAGTATGTACTCCTGGAGGATCAGACCTTTACTGCACGGCTTGTTTTAAACACCTAAATCTTGTACATGCACAGACAAAAATGACCCCACGGGCGCATCCGGCTCCCCCCGGCCTGAGTACCGGCGTGAATGGAGATTTTTCTGGCTAGGATGCCCGATCTTCCTCGGGGAGAAAAACGGGCACTAAACGTGTCGCCCAATGGCATGTGCCAATGGCGACCTAAGCATTAGCAAGATTAAATAGATAACAAAGCTGTCATGGAATAAATTTGTAGCGAATCAAGTTAAAGAGGCCCGCAGGGCCGCCGGAGGCAAACATTTTTTGGAGCCATGAGGGGGGGGGGGGGTTCACCCCCCCAAACCCCCCCCCCCCTCCATTATCTACGGCCCTGATTGTCTATATATAGACATTAATGGGCAATGGCAAAACATTCTTGTTAAAAGTTCGCTTTACTCTGTGGCGGGCCGGTGAGGATTTTCGAATCATTGGAATAGCCCTCACGAGTGAAAAAAAAACAGTTAAAAACCAGGTCGGAACACAACCGAAACCCATTCTCTACAACATTGCATTATATTTTACAGTGTGCCCCACTTCCCTTAGAGCTCTTTCTCACGAGGATTCTGTATGCGAGATACGCGTATCCGAGATACAGAATCGCGGTCGAAAACTTGGACTGCTGCATCGAATTCACGTATTTCTTCAATCAGTACTAAAATAGTCGCAGTGCCGTGCATATGTTCATCACTATAGCGGATAGTAAATAATACCTATGACGATTGAATTTACACTGAAAAATATCCTGTGTCTATGATATCTTCTCCGTTGGAAAAGTATCCAGGTCTGAACAGGTCCATATACTTATCGTAATGGTAATTTTGTATGAGGCATACACATCCAGCGTCCGGCGGCTGAGTTGCCGGGATGCAGAAATTCGGAATCGTGATACTGAATGCGTCGCTCGTGCCGTGTGAATAGGTCCATTTGAATGTATGTTTAACTTGTATCTCGGATACGCGAATCTCGCATACAGTATCCTCGTGTGAAAGCGCTCTCAAGAATAATAAACCAGAGAATTAGTCTTGGGTATCATTAATGTATTTTTGATGCTAACAATCATGGCGTCACCGACTGGGTATATTAAGCATGTATTATCAGGTGTGCTGCTGTTACATCGCTTGGAGCGCACCACCGACCTCCATTATATGGATAAGCACAAAGCGACCCAAATCATACCGATTCATGCGCCTTCAGATGTAAACAAAATAAGGTAGTTCTGAGACTGCGCAGTTTCAATTAGCAGGTTATCGATCGATTCCACGTGCTTCATCAACGCACGGCCGTGAATAGGCGACAGGTCCGGATTTTAAGAATTTGTAATAGTTATTTGTGTATTTAGAGCGCAAAGTCGTAACGGATTACCGCTTACAATATTAGAAAAAAAATTAAAGCTCCCCCCACGGATCATTTCTATATTATTCAACCCCTATAAGTAGTCTGTAAATGAATTTTTAAAAAAGCAGAAACAAGTATGGGGAACAATTACCCATTTAAGGATCTAAAAAAGACTATTTAGAGCATCAAAGCTCAACAAAGTAAATTAAAATCCATCCTACCTACAAGAAGACTCTTTTAATAAAAAATGATTAGACTGAATAAACTCACTGACCTATTTATGCATCGTGATTTTTGCTAAAGGTCAGTAAATAAACCCCTTCTAAGGTGATATTATTCCCATATTTTGTATGTTATGCTGCAGTTATCCTTAAAAGAAAATTATACTTACTTAAAATAAGAAATCCCTGGTATTGTACCCTTATTTTGGCAACACCAAACCAAACACCATTAAGTATTTTCTTTGACCTTGGCAGTTGACGCCATTGTCTTTTAAGGTCTTTTGTTTTTAAATCCTAACGTCTACACCAACTTATAAGCCGTATTCGATTGAGACTGGGAATCAGTTCAAAATGAACTGAAACTGAACTGATATTTCAGTTGAGTGAACCAAGGTCAAATGAAATTATGAAAACGATTAAAAAATAAAGCCGATTGAGAATTGACATTGAAATGCCATCTTTTACCTGAACTACTGAAACGATCTAAGTGATCCCGGTGCACTTACAGGTGAGCTCGATCACTTTTTAGGTAGTGGGGGCAAAGTGATATTTTTACAATCGAACACGGATCAGTTCAATAAAGTTCAGTTAGATCGATCTGAATCGATCCAAAGTAGTGAATCGAATACGGCTATTCACTAATAACGAACTATTATAATAATAAGCTAAACTAGATGTCCAAAGGTAAATTAGTTATTTTCAACAAAAACGATAACATAAACCACTCAAGCGTACGTACTTCAATAATTGAACGAAACAAAACGCCGAAACTCGAAACCCAAAACGGCACACACAGAAAAATTTATTATTTTCAAGTACAAGCAACAAGCAAGGTCAGAGAAATTTGATAATATTAATATTATTGATTACCGAACTGTAAAAGCTTTATCAGCTGATTTCGTTCTGTCGCTTCTCGGTATTTGTGCGCATGAGTAAAACTATCCTATTTTCAGTTCTGTCCGACGCAGAACCCGTTTTTTTCCCCCATGATTGGTACGATTTTTCGATGCACACAGACGGCTTGTGAATATCCATATAATGAAGGTCGGTGGAGCGCACTGGTTGCCTGGTTGCAATTGTTCAGAATATCGGAACTACAGGACCAGGATACTATTTTCATAAATAGGCGCGTTCGGGATGCTCACGCCATTCACTCCGTGCATACCTAAAATACTCCAGCCGTTCGGGTAAAGCTTTTCGTGCAAATGGAGTAGCTCTTTCAGCGTTCGACTATTACGGAGTGGGGTAAAAAGAGTTTACTCCAAAAGTTCCACCTCGCAGAAGGAAGATATTGGAGTGAGCCTGCGTAGTTTGAGAATCGAGCGAGAAGTGTCATTTTCGATTTTCATTTTGTGTTGTTTCTTGATAATTTTAATTTTGTTTGGGTATATGACCCAATTTTGTGGCATGTGCAGTCCAAGATTATAAAAACATGGAAATAAGTAAATATCCGCACTGTCCGTTATCCGAATCCGTTATATTTGATGGGTCACAGGTACTATGTAACAAAACATTAATAAAATTTGTAATTAAGCAAACATTGTGTTCGATTTTTCTTAAAAAAACACTTTTCCTAAAAAATAAAATTGAAAACAGAAAACAGCTGTCTTGAATCCGTCAGTAATCTGTCGTTCACAGGTCCAACAACTCCGAATCGTTGGACTATACATTTTGACTCCATACGCTTCAAGATCACGTGCCCGATAATCCACTCGTATTATACTCCAACTCCATTTTAATACCCGAACCCAGCATATGTAACAAGATATGATTTTTATACATATAGGTTTGAACCCGGGCCGCGGCCGATAGTCGCCGAATCGAGACCTAACCATCTAAACCTCTCGACCACGAGGGCTCTTGCTGCAAATTGATTGCATCACGAAGACATCGAATGCAATGCATTATAAGCTCCTTTACACAAATAGAGCACTACATATATAAAAATCGGCCTCTCCTATTGGCTGATCCGCATGGCCCTCCGCTCGCTACGGGGGCTCAATAAAAGGAAACTAACCAGGTGCTAACCCAAACTAATCCAAGACATACACAAAATCAAGAAAAAACTGTTTAGAAACATAATCTTAAAAAAAATTAAAAAAAGCAACGGGGTTTGAACCCGGGCCGTCCAGGTGGGACCCAGCTATCTAAACCTCTACACCACGAAAGCTCTTGACAGAAACTGATTGCATCACGAAGACATATTGTAATACGAGATGGATCGACCAATAGCAGAGGTCGATTTTTACATAGTGCACTATTTGTGTAAAGCATCTTAAAATGCGAATGCAATCTCTCGAGTCAACGCCGCCTACACTAGATGGCGCTGGAGACGCTATTACCACGGCATAATAACCAATCGGCAGGCTCACTCGCCGTTAATCGCATTGCAATATTAGAGTACGAAAATTTGACCTTGGCGGCGCCGTTCGGGGGTCTTAGTCAGGGCCGGATTAAGGCGTATCGACATTTTCCGATAAAAAAAACTATTGATAGACAGGGTCGTATTAAGACAAAAAGAGTGATAATTTACACAAAGTATATTTAAGTTAACTTATAAGAACAGCATTAGGAAAATAAACTTTTTTGATTTCGCCAAATAATTAGCTTATTTTTATTGATGGTCTTAAAGTTTATATTAATATTTTTCAATGTGTAAGCCTCAAATATAACTTAATAACATATAATGTTGGGAAAAGGAGACATGGAGTGTCAAATGTTATATATCGGAATTAATTAAATCTACAAAATGTTTGCAAATTCCGGATTTACTGATAAATAATTCAAAATGTTTTTTAAATATTATTTCAATTTGTATTACTAAATAAACAAAACTGTTATTTGGCATTTTTAAATTGCCAAAAATGTCTTCATTTGCGTTTTTGTATGCCTTTCCGTTTTAATATTTTCGGTAATAAACTGTCATAGTAATGATATATAATGTCATATCACCCCTTTTGATCGTTTCAATAAAAATTATGTAACTTAATTTTTTCCTTTAATGCTCAATTTAACTGCCTTTTTCTATAATATTTTAAATAGAACACGCCATATTTTATATTACTAGATTGAAGGGTAGTGCATAAGCTTAACCTTTCAAAAAATGCGTTACAATATTAAAATGGTTAGATTTGAAAGTTTGTCATTGATAACATCGCAAAGCGACCACATTACTTTTTGTAAAAAATTATGTGCATCATCTTTATAAGCACACAACTGAAGTGAAACCCAGTGGCGGCTCGTGGGTTGTTACTATACATGGGCACAAAAAGTGGGAATTATTAAATCTCTTTGAAAATTTATTGCAATCAAGTAGCAACCGTAAATAATATGTGCATACTTAATTAAAAAGAAAATATTAATTATATTTCTAAGAAAAATAAACAATAACATATTAAAAACCACTTAATATCTACATATTATTTATTCATAAAAAAATCTGCCCGCAGTGCCCGCCTGTTTTTTGCTTTTGAACATAAATCTACAATTCCATCATTAAAATTTGATATGTTTTTAAGGAGCCACCTTAAATAATAATGTCAACTAAGAGTAAGAGTTAACTGTCTCAGTAAATGTTTTTTTGGGGAAATTTTTTCTATATTCTTTGAAACTTTCCACCAAAAAAAGACATTGCAGCCAAATGTCCGGTAAACTGAAATCTGTTTTAATTATATTATCTACAGCATTCATATTTAAAAACTAAAAACATCCACTAAAGGTTGCAAATATTTATGTAAATAATTAACGTAATGGTAATTAAACTGGTAACTGAGTTAAACTGCGATAATACAGCCGACTGATTGCCTATTTATAACCGTTGTTTGAATAAAAAACAACGTTATAACCCAGTAAAAACAATAAGGGCACGCTGGCGGTTCGGCCCACAGCGTTTCGCTTAGTTAACGTAAATGTCCATATCGTCGCGGAATGTATTTTTGGTTGCCTATCCATTTCCAAATAAAATGCAGGATTATGAAAGGGCCCGGAATAAGCGTGCCCGAAGCCTGTTTGATGCATTTAAAGTAGAATCGCGGACCGTTAGAGCACCACCAGGCCGGAGTATTAGTACATGATATACCATTTTATAATAAAACACTATTATAAAATGATAATACATATTATGATTGCGTTGGTATGCAATTGTTGTTGATAAATAAATAAATATAACAGAAAACAGGTATGACATAATGGTATATAATGGTATTATTATTATTGTCTGGTATAATTTTAGCATACTATTAAAATGGTCACTATACTTTTAAAGAAAAATATTTTTTTATTTGTTTTGATTTTTCCGGCCTGGGCACGCGCCCATGTGCCCTTTAAGAGCAACCGCCACTGGTGAAACCTCTGAAAGAGATATTAGGGATTGAATATGTGTTTTCAAATTTGTTTTTTTTTAATTTTATATTAATTTTTTTTTTAATTAATTATTTTGCTTTGGGGTAAAAATAATTGAACCTGTTTAATTTTACTATTTTTTAATTTTATTAAAAATTAAAGTTTTGATTTTTTTACTTACCACAGAAAACAAAATAAAATATTTTTATAGAATATAAAAATTTCAAAAGTAACAAACATTTAAAATTACGCCAAAGCAAAATAAGTCATTTCAAAAAATAAATTAAAAAATATAAAAAAATAAACACATTCATATTATTAACGAATATATCATGTGAAAAATGATAAAAAAAATAAGTCTTATTTAAAAAAAGAAAGTTGATGATGCCTTGAAGACGAAACGTCGGATTCCAAACTCGATATCATCATTGGATAGAGCGAGAAAAATGGCAATGCAAAAGTGCAATCTAATTTGAAATTCGTCTTGAAATAAGCTCATAAAAAAAATTAAATTATTTTTCTATATTTCGGTTTTTTTCCGGATATCTCCGGAAATACTCGTAATTTAAAAACTTTCTAAATGGCATATTGTAAGGCATCCAAATGCGCAATTTTGCCCTAATTTGACCGACACCGCATCTCTTAAGGTTTTCGAGTTCCCCATACATAGACTCGAATTCGAGCCACCCTGTACACAAATTCACTACTGAAATCCACCTCGTATTAAAGTCTATAAATATTAAATATTGACCCTAAATTCTTATTTTCCTGTTTAAACAGACCGTCCTAAATCTAAATAAGTAGGTATTGACCCTTAAATAGTATTTTTTAAATTATTGTGTTCCATATACATACCTAATAGGATCTCTGGGAAACCGAAAATAGCTTTTATTGCAGTTTATTCGTTTGTTCCTACAGTTTTTTGCTGCACAACTTTGCCCAGACATAGTGAAAACACGTCAAAGTTAATAAATTACACTAGAAAATAACTGCTATATCATAAAATCTAGAAAATTAATCTACGATACTAAAGAAAGCTGACAGAAACTACATAATGCACATCGCCATTGAACTATAAACTCACATCACAATCAAAAAACAAAATATGCATTCAAGGCAGACGCTACTGATTCCTAGCTACCGTAACTATTTCTTTTTATTGTAACAAACGACGACAATGGCTTGATTGCAGCCAAAATCAAGACTGTTGCGAGACACTGCCTTGGGTCTTGGGTTAGTTCCACCGATCGTGGTTAGTTCCTGTTCTTTGAGCCCCCGAAGCTATCGGAGGGTAATGCGTGAAGTACATTCGGCTGATTAGGTGCCGCGCTAGGTCTAGCTCCAAGTTATTTTTATTATTTTATATTTTATTTAACCCCACTTTTTCATACTCTTGTGATTTATTAAAATTATAAGGATTTTAGAATACATTTTCGTTAAAAGCTTTGTAATAACATGATACGAAATAATATATTACGAAAATTGTTGCAAATTCAGAGAAATTTAGTTACAAATAGATCTAGCTCCTCACAGATAAATATTAAGAAGTTAGAAAGTGAACAAGAAGCAACTGAAGGTAAGAAGTATACTAGCTCAATTAAGTGTATGCAACACTGCAAGTTGCACTTTAGTTTTAATATACTATTTTGTAAATATTTTAGTTGTTGAAGATGATGAAACTCGCCAAAAGCAAGAAGAACTGGAGCACAAAAGGAACAAATCCCGTTTAAAAATAGCAGATTATAGAATGCTACATGAACAAAATCCTTACCCTGAGGCGGAGTTTTGGCATCACGGAACTCTCAAGTATATGAGGCGAACTTATGGAAGATATGGTGCTGCCTCTGGAGTGGATCCTATGCTTTGTTGGCCTGTAAAGGTATAGTAGCTTAATCTTGCTGTAATTCATGTAGCAATCGGTAAACTAATCAGTATTAAGTATCTAAAGATTGACAATATTATCTGGAGCTTAATCCTCTGTTTATGCAACTAAAACATTTAATTTTCAGTTAATAGGCAGCAAGAACTAGTATTTTCCATTATGAATTTATCAAGCATTATTAGTTGCCATAAAGCTCTTGGTAAAACTATATGTTACATAATAGCTACTGCAAAATAATATCAAAATGTTCAAATACTTTAGTTTAAATTTATTTCAACATTCCAATTACATTTTCATTGGTATCAATGAGATCGGAACATAAGACAACTTTAAATAAAAACAGCAATACATACATATGTTAATACCATTTTGTTGTGTAATACCTAAATATTATATTGGTTACTTCCCTAGTGAACCTATCCTGCCTAAGTCCTTTCAGATTTTTTTATTTTTACTTAAAAGACCTAAAAAGTTTTGAATTGAAAATCATTTTGTTATTTTGGTGCTGGCATCGTAATATTATTTGGACATGGTTAGAGTTACACACTTGTGTAATCTTAATATTTTCACTATTCTTACTCACGTGAGTAACTTTATCGCTCCATGCCTTCGCGATGCAACGAGTCGTTTGTGTGTGCCCTGCTGGTCTAGGGGTCTGCATGGTTAGCCTTCACTTCGGCGACCCGGGTTCAAACCCTGTTGTTTTTTTTTTATTTTTTTAAGGTGATATTTCTAAACAGTTTTTTTCTTGATTTTGAGTATGTCTTGGGTTACGTTTGGGGTAGCCCCTGGTTAGTTTCCTTTTCTTGAGCCCCCGTAGCGAGCGGAGGGCCATGCAAAAAGTGAAAATAACAAGTAGAAACATAACATAACCTCAAAAAAAAGTGTGTAACTCTAACCACGGCAGTATTATTTTTATGCCAAAGGGAGACGATTGTTGAAAGTAATCAGAACAATTGTAGTATTATCGTTACAATCGAGGTTACAATACAATATATCTTTTACACTGATTTTATTAAAGTTAAATGCCAGTTTAGATCTGTGTTAATAATTTTGTATTGAAAGAGAGGAGCGATATATTTATGCAAAACTAGGAATACCTATGGATAAACTAACTTAAAAGACGTAGTTGTGAACTCTCAGAGTCATTTCTTGTGTGATACAACAAAGCTTTGTTCCAGAGTGAGGCCCACCTATACTATAATAATTATGTTTGTTTAATTAAAAAAGTAACTTAATGTATATTATAATATGCTCTACTAAGCAACTATGGTTTTAAATTTTAAACAGGTATTTACTTCCTTATTTATTGACTTATCAGGCTAGAATGTTTTTGGTATTTCTTTCGCACTCTATTTTAATAAGTAGTACCTTTAGGTTTCTAAACATCTATTTATAATAAATAATAATCCAAAGGAAAATTATGTCACAGATTGTTCTTACAATTACAATATTTTTCATATTGACCACCAAAAATTACTTGAAAAATCAGTAAAAACGCCTGCAATCAAATTAAGTTCTGTTTTGAGGCAATGCAAAGAAAGTTGCATCAGCGTATGTTTACTAGCAGTGAATATTGCATAAATATAATGAAACATATGTACTTTAAATTCCCCCATGTATAAATGAGAACACCACCATGAATGCTTTGGCAATGACCAAAAACTACTTGCCAAAACATAGTCTTTCAAGCTAATAAAATCATATTTCCTTAAATAATCGACTAATTATGTATTTATTTATTACATATTTCCATAAACAAATATTGTCTAAATATATATACAGCAGCGTCGGATCAGGTAGGTTTAAAAACTGTTTTGATTATAAAGGTTATTTTCGTCTATATTATTAGAACGCTGCACACAAAAGATTTGCCCCTTTATATTTTAATTTGTCTGTAGCAATGACGGCATTTGAAAAGGCAAGAAACAGGTGAATGTTTCGGGCAGTAGATTTCTTTAATTTTTAATTATGTATGCATATATTCACGAGCTTATTTCTAGAGGTGCACACTTTTATGGAATGTTTCTCATATTATACACCTAACTGATTTTTGGCAATTAAGACCCTGGTTTGCATATAGTTAACCTCTAAATACTTACACATCAAGTTCCAGGGTTTAGTTTCAATTGAAATATAGTTTTGTTTTTGTTCCTTGAAATGTTTGAGCTTATCTAGTATGCGTTAACTTCATTATATGACATATTTATTACTCGTAAATATCAGTAGTGCTGTCGAAAATTTGACACCTAATTTTCAGTGAAAGACAGAACTTCTCTATTTTTTAATGTTCAGAAATTCATCATTTTTTAAATAAATCTAGTTAGGCCTTAAAACTTTAAAAATAATGGAAATACAATACAATATTAATTTTCTCTAAAGTGTATTAACAGAGTATGTAATCACATTAACTAAAAATAATATCAAAAATAAATGTTAGTTATTAGTTAAATTTCATCACTTAAGGCTGCAAATTTATTACAAGAAATTGTGCCTTCTTCATCTTCGCTTAACAAAGTTTCTTCACTGGGGTCCTCATCTTCACTTGTATTGCCATTTGTGCTCTGATGATCATTTTCTTCATCACTAGAAAGACTGCTAGCAAAACCTACATGAACTTCATCTGACTGCTTGGCCTCTTCATTTCTGACAGCTTGAATCCATTTCACCATTTCAACATCAGGATGTGTTTGCCAAAAGTGTTTCTTTTTAGTATATCCTAGGGGTCTCAAACATAGACAAATTTTTCCATCTAAAGCCATTCTCAGCAAACTGTTGGCTGCCCTGTACGAGTCTAAGCGAGCTGCTTTAGCAGTCAAGTATCCTCTTTTTTTGGCCCAACCCTCACATATATCCATCGCTGACCAAGTTTCATCATTATCAGGGTGTTGAATCCTTAGCATCTTCACCAAGTCTAATCTTTCAGCTAAAAATCGAATTGTAGTGTAGGGTTCTCTTAATTGGGCAATAGGAAAACTACCCATGAGTACTTGCAAAGGTTTAGGCACTTTTGAAGGAAATACTAAACCTGGGCAGTCACACAAGCGGACATTAGGGGTCAGGAAAATTGTCTGAAAGTGTTTTGTGTGGCCAGGAGTTTTGGAGACACTTACCACTTTCTTGCCCATAATAGCATTCATGAGCGATGATTTTCCAACATTTGGTTGTCCCAAACAACCTACAGTTAAAATACCTCCACTGAATCTCTCATACTCGTAATAGTCAGTTGCATTCCTGCTTTCCAATATTTCCCCCACTTCAAGTTTATCTTCTTCCTGGTAGTTTTGTTGCATCTCCTCTTTGATTTTTCTTTGCCAAGAAGTAAGATCTACTTTTTCACCAACCAAACTTTTACAAACTTCAAACAACTTTTGGGTGCCTTCTGCAGCCATATGTATGCGGCCTTTTCTACGGCGTACCTGTAAGCCTCCTTTATCAGCTATCTGACCCACCAAATTGTAGCCGGGGATACTGGTAAACATGCACACTTTCAGGAGAGGATATTTCTCTTCAAAATAATGTTTCCAGGCTGTGACCAATGAGGCAGGAGCCAAATCTATTTTATTAAGTACCAAAATGAAGTCTTTACCCAAATCTTTGGTCACATATTCATACAAGGAGGGCGGAAACATCACTGCAGGAAATCGAATATCCACTATGAAAAGAACAATATCAGACATTTCTAATACTCGCCAAAGCTGCCTCCATGTCTCTAAGTTAAGTTCAAAATAGCTAAGTTCTTTGACTTTGTAATTTCGCTCAATGTCCTTCAGATATTCTTGGAAATATTTATTTTCTTGTAATTCCAGCTGTTCTTTGGACAAGTCAAAATTCCAAGCAGGTCTTTTTGGGAAATCCAATTTATCTTCAAAGAAATTACTTTCGTCAATTTCACAGTCTTTTTCTTCAAGTTGAATTAAAGTACTTCTGGCTTGTTCTTTCTTTTTCATAATCTCTTCATTTGATTCCTTAAAAAACTGAAGTGCATAACGATTTGGTTTTGATCCCCCTGCTTTTGTTGGTTGGTAGTTCAACTTTTGAATTGAAGAACCGCATTCATCTTCACCATGCCCACCAGAACCTTGTAGAAATGGCACATTCTTTCCACCTTGCAGTTTTCGCTCTCTTTTTGCTTTAAGTTGCTCCTTTTTGGCTTTCCCACTAAAGGGAGTCTTTTTTCGTCCTTGCGGCATTTGTTTGTCGTGGTACTTTCTATTGAACTCAAGAAACTGTTTTATCTAAAAGTACTTAAGTAATCCTAATTTATGTAACTCGTTTTTGCAGAGTTAAATCCATGGTAATTTTATCAAGATGCTAAATGACCACAAGAAAATACAGGCCCTTATAATCGTATACTGACTTGTTTCGATTGTTTCGAATTTGATTTGAGATAACCTACAAAACAAAATATGTCAAATTTAAAATTTCATAATGGCAATGTCTGATGGGATGGACGGATGCCGGTGTTTAGTCTAGTTCTGCTTTTGCCCGCAATCAGTCACGGAACATCAAGCGTGCTGTTTAGAGATGTGTAAACTTTCTAAATATCGATATTTTGAAGTTTACATAATTTTATAGAGTGATATGTTTTTTTAAATCATATATTCTCGACAAAACGATTTTGAATCACCAAAACTGTTTTATCCAAAAAATATGATATTTATATTTTGCCAAGTCAAATATTTGATAAACTAAAGTACTAAATTAAAAGATTTATTTCGGATTTTTTTTTTATTTATCGCAGTGTATTGGCAATGCAAACTATAGATGAATATATCATGAACATATTGATAAATTTGTTGAAAAATATTGCTAAATATTTAAGTAATGAAAACAAATCTGGCGAACCATAAGAAAAACTTTAATAAGAAGTAAGCTGAAAACGAGACGGATGAAGATTTGCAAATTTCAAACTTGTATATTTTATAAGTATTTAAAAAATATTTATTTTAAGTAAAAAATGGCGCAAAAATAATCTCGAGACGAGCATCGAAAATCGAAGACAGAAGAGTTAAAAAAAATCGATATGTCGTACTCATTCCTATTAAGGGGCATTCTTTAACTCATCGGTGAGATCCAGTATCGGAAATTCATGGTTGACAACTGGTGTAGGTAGAAACGTAGCAAAAGCTGAGTTGAGATTCATGGTCGATTCGAAGACTAGTGTCCTCAGACAGCGGTCTGTTTTCTACTTTTCTGTTGGCGCGCGCATCTCAATGTATAGTCAACAGCACGGGTAATAAGTTTCGAAAAGAATGCGATAAAAAAATTTGATTTCACTCAGCCCCTATCAAAACAGTTAAAAACAAAACTACTGCTACTGACGGCCTTCGCCGCCTCCTGTTTTTGTAGGGTTTTTCTCCTCTGCCCCTCAGCCGTCGAACTGCATCAGCGGCAAGTCCGACTGTACGTTTGTATTTTTTTTTCACTTAAGGCAATGACCTCGCTTCGCTCGCTCCAGGGCGCAACCTCAACCAAACAAAACTAACACATATTTAAAAAAGAAACAAACATAACCTTAAAAAATAAAATAAAAACATGGCTTGGCACCGACGCGAATCGGGAACGACCAGCTAAATCGCAAGTTGCGATCCTCGCGTTCCCGACACGATTATGGCTTTGTATGGCCCTCCGCTCGATCCGCTCGCTACGGGGACTCAATCAACAAGAGCTAACCAAAACTAACCCAAGACTAATCGAAACCAACCCAAAATTAAGACAAAAAAAGGTAAATTAATAAAAAACAATAAAGAAAACATCTGTCGCGACCGACGGGAATCGAACCCGCAGCGCAGGAATGACGGGCAAGCACTCTGCCTACTACACCACCGAGGCGTTGTAGAAATTTTGGGTAATTCTCATAACGTCGCATCGCCCGCAGCATTTTGGATCGCAACTTGTGGTTTAGCCGCTCGTAATCGGGACTGGAGGGGGCGCCGGGCGACGCACCATTCATCGAATCATTGACTGAAAATTTCGGCGAAAATTAGGATTACCACCTTTTAAAAATGGAAAGATGAGACGAAGAAATTTGCTAAGAATTTACCTAAATGTTAAATGTCATTAAATCCATGAATACTTAGGAAAATAATATCTCTTAGTAAGGCAAATAAAACCACCGAATAACAAAATAAATAATCAAAATAACAAACAAACCTTATTAATTTAATTCAGAAACTAATTTCTACCTAATTTATCAGTAGAATAAAAGAAAAGGAAAAGTGTCTAATAATTGTTTATTAAATTTAAAAATATTTAATAAAGAAACGTTAATATTAATCAATAAATACTTCACCCATTCTATTTTGCCTCTCAATTACTTACGAGGAACCGACTGCTAGCTTAACAAGTGAAGTAGAAGATCGAAGACGTCAGATATTATTAGCAAAGTATATGTAAACTAGTAAGTTCACTCAGCGGTAAATCCTTTGATGTAATTCAGCCACATTCTTTTATATCAAGTGACAACTGGAGATGACCGATGCGCTGCGTAAGTGTCCGATTGATTCGTGTGGCTTTCTCTAGTCAGAGATGTATTCAGGAGATTGTATGGACTCGTACCGAAAGACCTACTGAATGCTGGCCGGGTGAAAAATCAAGTGAAACTGAGCAAAGTTGTAAAAATATTTTCATAGAAGGAAATTGAAAAAAAAATTGTTATACGTTTGTCATTTTTAGGTGATACCACTGTTGCTATCTCAGAATCTAGCAAGAATTTAACAACACTGCAAATCGATCTTGAAAAGGCATCAATAATGGCAACTTTCTAATTTAATCAACTTTGTAGCTTTGACCGTTTCAAAGATATCAATAAGAGTGGAATTACCTAAAATTTATCTAAAAATATATAATAATATAATACTTCGGAATCCCATTTTTACTACACTTCTTTGGTTTCATGAAAGTGATTTTTCAAGGCCACGTTATGACATGGTTTACGTTTTCGTCTCGCGTTACGGCATTTTTGTATCGTTGATTGGACGACTAACCAAAACTAACCAAATCTATCAAAATTGTTTGTACCGTATCGGCACCGGCACCGGTTCAAATGACTACAATAAGCTGTGACTAAGTGAAACTAACCAAAACTTGATTCGACGATTAACCAAAATTAACAAAATCTATTAAAATTGATTATAACGTATCGTAACGGGTTCAAATTACTAAAATAAGTTGATACTAACTGAAACTAACCGAAAGTTGATTGGAGGACTAACCTAAACTAACCGAATCTATTAAAATTGATTAAACGTATCGGAACAGAATCATATAATTAAAACAAGTTGAGACTAAATGAAACTAACCGAAAGTTGTTGATGAATAACCCAAACTAACCAAATCTGTTAAAATTGATTTTAATGGATTCTGAAAAGCTTGGAAAGACTAAAATAAGTTAAGAATAAGTGTAGCTAACCGAGAGTCGATTGAACTACTAACCCAAACTAACGAAATCTATCAAAATTGGTTATAACGTATCGGATGACTAAAAGAATTTAAGACTAAGTGAAACTAACCGAAAGTTTATTGGAAAACTAACTTAAACTAAAAAAATCTATTAAAATTATTTATAACGTATGGGAACCGCATTAAATAACTAAAATAAGTGGGGAATAAGTGAAACTAAACGAAAGTTGAATCGACAACTAACCCAAACTAACCAAATCTATTAAAATTGATTATAACGCGTCGGAATCGGTTCAACTGATTGAAATGGTTAAGACTAAGTGAAACAAACCGAAAGTTGAATCGAGGACTAACCTAAACTAACCAAATCTATTAAAATTGATTATAATGTATCGGAACCGCATTAAATGACTAAAATAACTTAAGAATAAGTGAAAATAACCGAAAGTTGGATCGACGACTAACCCAAACTAACCAAATCAATTCATATTGATTATAACATATTGGAACCGCTTTAAATGATTGAAATAAGTTGAGAAAAAGTGAAACTATCCGAAAGTTGAATCGACGACTAGACCAAAGTAATCAAATCTACTAAAATTGATTATAAAGTATCTGAACCGCTTCTAATGACTAAAATAGGTTGAAACTAAGTGAAACTAACCAAAAGTTAATTGAACGACTAACCGGATTAAGTTGGTTAGTTCGGGTTAATCGTCGATTCAACTTTCGGTTAGTTTCACTTAGTCTCAACATATTTCAATCATTTGAACCGGTTCTAAGACGTTATAATCAATTCTAATAGATGATATTAGTTGGGTTAGTCACCAAATCAACTTTCGGTTAGTTTCTCTTAGCCTCAACTTATTTTAGATATTTGAACCGGTTCCGATACGTTATAAACAATTTTAATAGATTTGGTTACTTTGGATTAGTCATCCAATCAACTTGCGTTAAACTTCACGTAGTTTCAACTTATTTTAGTCTTTTGAACCGGTTCTGATACGTTATAATCAATTTTAATAGGTTTGGTTAGCTTGGGTTAGTTGTTGATTCATCTTTCGGTTAGTTTCACTTATTCTCAACTTATTTTAGTTATTTAAAGCGGTTCCGATACGTTATAATAATTTCTAATAGATTTGGTTAGTTTGGGCTAGTCGTCAAATCAACTTTCGATTAGCTTCACATAGTTTCAATTTATTTTAGTCATTTGAACCAGTTCCGATACGTTATAATCAATTTCAATAAATTTGGTTAGTTTGGGCTAGTTTGGGGACGACTACAATCAACTTTCGACTAGCTTCACTTAATTTCAATTTATTTTAGTCATTTGAACCAGTTCCGATACCTTATAATCTATTTTAATAGGTTTGGTTCGTTTGGGTTAGTCGTTGATTCATCTTTTGGTTAGTTTCACATATTCTCAACTTATTTTAGTCATTTAAAGCGGTTCCGATACGTTATAATAAATTTGGTTAGTTTCGGTTAATTTGGGGGCGACTACAAGCATCTTTCGACTAGCTTCACTTAGTTTCAACTTATTTTAGTCATTTGAACCTGTTCCGATACGTTATAATCAATTTTAATAGATTTGATTACATTGGATTAGTCGTCGATTCAACTCTCGGTTAGTTTCACTTAGTCTTAACTTATTTTATTCAATTGAACCAGTTCCGATACGTTATAATCAATTTTAATAGATTTGGCTAGTTTAAGTTAGTCGTCTATTCAACTTTCGGCTTGTTTCACTTAGTCTCAACTTATTTTAATCATTTGAACCGGTTCCGAGACGTTATAATCAGTTTTAATAGATTTGGTTAGTTTGGGTTAGTCGTCCAATCAACGTTCGGTTAGTTTCACTTAGTTTCAACTTATTTTAGTCATCTGAATCGATTTCGATACAGTATAATCAATTTTAATAGATTTGGATAGTTTGGGTTAGTCGTCGATTCAACTGTCGGTTGGTGTCAGTTATTCTCAACTTATGCTAGTCATATAAAGGGGTTCCGATACGTTATAATGATTTTATTACATTTGGTTAGTTTGGGTTAGTCGTCGTTTGAACTTTCGGTTAGTTTCACATAGTCTCAACTTATTTTAATCATTTGAACCGATTCCGTTACGTTATTCAATTGTAATAGTTTGGGTTAGTAGTCCAATCAACTTTCGGTTAGCTTCACTTATTCTCAACTTATTTTAGCCATTTGAAGCAGTTCCGATACGTTATAATCAATTTTAATAGATTTGGTTAGTTTGGGTTAGTGTTCAATTAACTTTCGGTTAGTTTCACTTATTCTCAACTTATTTTAGCCATTTGAAACGGTTACAATACCGACGTCATTATCAATTCTAATAGATGTGGTTAGCTTGGGTTAGTCGTCGATTCAACTTTCGCTTACTTTCACTTATTCTCAACTTATTTTAGTCATTTAAAGCGGTTCTGATACGTTATAATCAATTTCAATAGATTTGGTTAGTTTGGGTTAATCGTCGATTCAACTTTTGATTAGTTTCACTTTGTCTCAACTTATTTTAATCATTTGAATCGGTTCTGATACGTTATAATCAATTTTAATGGATTTGGTTAATTTGGGTTAGTCCTCCAAACAACTTTCGTCTAGTCCCATTTAGTCTCAACTTATTTTAGTTATTTGAACCGGTTCCGATACCTTATAATCAATTTTAATAAATTTAGTTAGTTTGGGTTAGTCGTCGGATCAACTTTGGGTTAGTTTGGGTTAGTCGTCCAAACAACTTTCGGCTAGTTTCACTTAGTCTCGACTTATTTTAGTTATTTGAACCGGTTCCGATAAGTTATAATCAATTTTAATAGATTTGGTTAGTTTTAGTTTGTCGTCGAATCAACTTTGGGCTAGCTTCACTTATTCTCAACTTATTTTAGTCATTTGAAGCGGTTCTGATACGTTATAAGCAATTTTAGTAGATTTGGTTAGATTGGGTTAGTCGTGGATTAAACTTTGGGTCAGTTTCACAGGGCCAAAATATATTTAAAATTTACAAAGCATTCCATTATCGTTATACCTATAATATGTACTTATAAAAAAAATCTGACACCTAGACGATTTTTCCGGTCTTGTCGCCTCCTTCACCTAATTTTATTAACATATCTATTCACTAATCCGACTATAGATTTTTCGTATTTGCCTTTGTATTTTTCATTGCTTCGTATATATTTCCACCGAAGTCCGAATAAAATATTAAAATAGAAATAAAATTAAGGATTTTCACAAATCCGACTCTGTTCTGAACACTCTGCCTACATACGAACGACTGATTAAACTAAAACGCTCCACATGCTGCCAATATTCTGCGGATTTTCGGCGGCTGGCAGAAAATATTTGGTATTAGTATGAATTATATTATTGTCACGGCTCGCGCCCAGCGGTGTTTTTGGGCTACCCTATACAACTAATTTTCCGCGTCTACGTTATTTCCGTATAGTGCGGCCAAGGTCTAGAATAATAGACAAGTTGCAGTCGCTTCCGGAATATTCCCGATATATGTTCGACTGGATATAAATAGCGCGCAAAACGCGTGTTGCAGGGAGTTGAGTGGTTGATTGTAAATATCTGTAAGTTGTAAAGTTATAAGAGAAATATAGTGTGCTTAATTGGATACCGGGTTAAGGAATAAAAATAATAAAAGTTACGTAACAATATTATCACAGAAATACAAGGGCGAGTGCACACGTGCATACACGCGAGGGCTTCATGCGGGCATGGTTGACTTTAAATTTTAGATTGGGTTCCTGCCCCTTTGATACGTCTACCATGTTGAATTTTCATTTTACATTTACATATTACATGATACATTTTAACACGCTTTGCTATTTGTATTTATTGACTGGACTTGATCATTTGCATATATTGATTACTTTATAAATTTAACCTGTTTTCGCATTTATTTTTCTTGTTTAACAGCATCTTTTGTAAACAAATTCCTGTTCCTTGGGTACGGCAACTACGTCAATTAAGTTTAATATTATATTTTAAAATATTTTACTATTTGTATTCATCCAGTTGACTTGTCCATTTGCCTATATGGGTATTATTTATTAATTATTATTGCCCTTGTTATAAATTTCACCTGTTTATCCATACTAAGTAAAAAAAAGAAAAAATAGTTGCGGCATATTAGACCTGAACAGAATCGCAATATTTTGTATTTGGTATATTGTGCTGTTTTCTGTTTTAGCATAACCTAAGTAATATAAACTATTAAGTCGCAAAAATTATTGCTATATTTTTCGATCCAAGCGAATACTTCCAACTCACGCTTTATATTTGATTCTGCAGATTGCTTGTTGCTTTTTTTATAGGAAGAACTAGAAGATGAACTAGAGTATGAAAGAGTCAAATACCCTTACACCATATCACACATGATCGAAGAAGCTAAGGCTAAAAGGAAAGAAAAACAAGATAGTAAATTGCAGAGACAACAAGATATTGTCAAGAAAATGCAGAAATTGGAGCAGTGGGAAAAGGAACTGCACGCTAAAATTGAAAAGAGAGAGAGTGAAGCTACGGAAGCCAAGGTTTGTTTATTTTTTACATACAATGTGCCTAAGTAATGTGCGATTTTCGTTATCCCCATTATTGCAAAAAGTATTTCGAGTAAAAGTTCTTCATACTTAGGTATGGAGCCTGCAAAGCCACAAGGTGTGCATTACTTCTATACGAATATTTTATCTTAATTTATGTTATTTTATTTTTCAATTCTGTCAAACTTAACTGAACTCTAGTCTGGAAGTTTAACTGGGAAAAACGCGGCAGCCCAAATCACGGCTAGCAACCATCCGAATGTTTTTGTGCTACCCTATAGAACTGGCCTTGCCGCGTCTACGTATGAGTCATCGCCGGCCGCGAAGATTCAGGAACTGTGGTATTCTCTAGATGCCCTGGTCGAGAATCATATAGAGTGGCCTCTACAGTGGTAGAGAATAAAGACAGTATTAGTTTAAAATAGTAAAAGTTGTAATTTCGTTCAAAACCCACGGGAAAAAACGTAACATTTGGTGTCAAAAGTCGGATTGTGAAGAGATGGGACTTGGGAAGTGTTCTTCGAGGAGAGGAGAGGGTACAAGTGCGTCAACGAGGCCGTTTTAACTCGTGGAGTCGTGAACATTTTATAACATTCTATGGTCAATAGTCAATACAAGGCAACAAACGGCGGAAATGGAGCAAATAAATAAAGTGTTGGCCGATTTCATGGAAAAGCTAAATGCTAAGACCAAGACCAAGAAGACAATAGGCAAATAGAACAGGACCGGCTTCACAAAAATTTTCAAGACCAAGAAGATAAAAGGCGAATAGAACAGAAAGAAGAATTAAACAATATACAAAAAGAAGTTTTAAATGTACGAAAAGAAGTAGGAGACGTACAGAAAGAAATGAAGAATTTACAAGCAGGTTACAAGACTAAAAAATCAAGGACCCACCGAGAGGGTATTCGCCACAGGATAGAATATCAAACCTCCAACGTATCAGGGTCAAACATCCTGGACAATGTACAAAAGACAATTTGAAGCCGCTGCTGTTGCCAACTCCTGGAATAACAAAGAAGTGGCTACATCACTAGTGGTAGCGCTTCGTGGATCTGCTCTGGAACTACTACATGCCATTCTCATCAGCCAACAGGGGAAATATGACATACTTGTAGCTGCCCTGGAGACACGATTTGGAGACCAACACAGAAGACAACTGTATCAGGCCCAAGTAAAGTCCCGACAACAGAAGCCTGGTGAAGAGTTTGAGGCAGACGTTAGACGTCTCATTCAATTGGCCTACCCGGGAGCAACAGAAGAATTTCAAGAGGAACTTGCTGCCCAAGGAATCGTGGATGGTATCAGATATCCAGAAACTCAGAAAATGCTACGTCTAGCCAAATTTGGTAATAGCAGTGAAGCTTTGGGTAGAGCTCTAGAAATAGATGCGGCCTGTAACATCTCTAAGCCAAAATTCAGGGCCGTATCCATCCAGGAAGAAAAGCCGGCGAACAGCTGTGAATTAACTGAGATGGGCGAAATTTTGAAGAAATTAACCGAAGTTCTTCAGGCGACGGGGAGATTCCCGGCCACGGGGAGATTCCAGGCCACGGGGAGATTCCGGGGGCCACTAGAAGTTAGGCCATGTAACCGAAATCCTATAAATCAGTGTTATGGATGTGGCAACCCAACATTTAAAAACGGACTCTCGAGTACAGAGATTCCGGGAGCCACTAGAAGTTAGACCAACCGAAATGCTATAAATCAGTTCTATAGATGTGGCAAGACTGGACATTTAAAAAGGGACTGTCGAATACAGAGATTCCAGGAGCCACTGCCACTAGAAGATAGGCCACGTAACCGAAATGTTTCAAATCAGTGCTATATATGTGGCAGGACTAGGCATTTCCAGAGAGACTGTCAAGTACAAAGATTCCGGGAGCCACTGGAAGATAGGCCACATATCCGAAATACTTCATATCAGTGCTATAGGTGTGGCGGGCCTGGGCATTTCAAAAGAGACTGCCTAGTACAACTACGGTCTACATCTCCACCCAGAGACGCTAGCATTCAGAGTCAAGTCAGGAAGGGCTAAGACAATATAACTTTAAGGCTAAGCACAGGGATGGAAGATGGCATAATAATACAGATGCTGCTTTATCCAGAAGGTCATGCGAGGATAATTATAAACATTGCCAAATAATAAACCAACGAGAAGGAATCACTTCCATTAGGCAACTCAAGTTTAAAGTTGATCAGCAGTGGACCACAGAGCAACTAAAGAAACTTGAGGATAGTGAAATAGTACTATGACTAAAAGCTAAAGAAGAAGGTCAATCAAGACCAAGTTGGAGAGATATTTCAACTAAATGATTTACTTCTAAATCTCTGTGGGCTCAGTGAACCGCCCTGGTAGTTGAAAGTGGACTTCTTAAACGAGCCTGGGAAAGCGCCGAAGGGAAAGTAGTGAAGATGCAGTTACTGGCCCAACTACTGCCAGGATGGGAAATCATGGTGTCGGCAGTGTTCAACCTGTGCCTCAAGTCAAGTGCCCCAGACAAGATCTAGTGGGAAGATGAAACAGAATGATGCAGGACTATCGTTTGAACGTCTCGCCAGTGACCGAATGAAGGCTTGATATGATCTCCAAGCTAACTCTATGGGATTTCAGATGAATGATAAAGTCTGGTTATATAATCCCCAACGGAAGAAAGAAAGATCTTCCAAGCTAACGCCAGTATGGGAAGGGCCATATACAGTCATTAAAAGAATTAATTACGTAGTGTATAGAATTCAACATAGCCCCAGAAGCAAACTGAAAGTTTGCATATCACGGACATGAAGTAGCTGATCGGGACGATCAGGATTAAAAGGGAGGCAATGTCACGGCTAGCAACCATCCTAATGTGTTTGTGCTACCCTATAGAACTGGCCTTACCTATGAGTCATTGCCGGCCCCGAAGATTCAGGAACTGTGGAATTCTCTAGATGCCCTGGTCGAGAATCATATAGAGTGGCCTCGCTTTTTCCGGAGCATTCGTGTTAGACTTTAGATTGTATATAAATAGCACGCAGAAAGCCTGTGGAGTTCATCATTGAGTGTTGAATTGTAAAGAGCTATTAGTTGTAAAGTTATAAGAGTAGTTTAGTGTGTTTAATTGTATACAGTGGTAGAGAATAAAGAGAGTATTAGTTTAAAATAGTAAAAGTTGTAATTTCGTTCAGAACCCACGGGAAAAACGTAACATAACAATATTTAACTAATTAATATCGCCCATTTCCAATAAAAAATGAAATAGTTTTCCAGCTAAATAAAATTAATTGGATTATCTAAATAGATAGATAATTATGTTTGCTAAAGCCTCATAAAATCGGATTTTAAAGAATGATTATTTCATTTCTTTTTTTTTATTTTCGGAATTAAGCTAGTTTTCAATGTAGATTTGTCTATTCCAGACAATTATTTATTTTATTCTATTTAAAACAGAGTTTCATCCACAATACCGGTATTGTGGATGAAACTCTCTTTTTAGTGCATGTTGCCGAAGGTTCCAAACCCCAACGTAGTGGTATTTTATTCTAGATCACAATTTTACTAGTGATAATAATGCAATGCCTTTTTGTGCAAAAGGCTAGTCATAAATCAATGCCAGATTTATGTTCGCTTTAAAAAGCTAAAATATTTATGCTACCTGCTGCACAAGCTTTTCAGCAGAAGATTTTTTTTTGTTGAATGCTATTGTTTTCTTACCGGCAAAGAATTATGCCATTGTAGTCGCCAGTTTAATATTTATGATAATATTAAAATTATATATGTTCCATCAATCAGGTTTCCATTTCAATGGCCAGAGTCTGATTTGTATTATTTGTTGAGGGTATATCCAAACAGCATCGCCTCTCATTAATCTCAGGAAATCAGATATTTAATTTTTAATAGCAGACTCACGATAATAAAGCCAGTATGTTTGTCAATAAGTAAATAGTTATATTTTGAGGTTAAGATAGATTCCCCCGGCTACAGCAACTTAGTGTATATTAACGCTGTCTATACGCGAATTTAATTTGCTTATACTTGAAAAAAACAAATTAGAATAAATCAGAGCATCACACTAATGTGGCAATTGTATTTACTATAATATGAATCTT
Organism: Pissodes strobi; assembly: GCA_016904865.1. Lineage (NCBI taxonomy): Eukaryota > Metazoa > Arthropoda > Insecta > Coleoptera > Curculionidae > Pissodes > Pissodes strobi. The sequence continues at coordinate 183,782 of MU183441.1, forward strand.
CTGCATAAAAATAAAAATGTTTATGCAAATCTAAATAAATGAGATGACTATAGTAACATAATTTTAAGGGCTAACTTGGAATAAAATAGTTGACGTCAGGCAAAGCTATATTGTTTGTGCTCTTGATCTTTTATTTATTATTTCAAATAGGGCAATCAAATTTACAAGGCTTCTGAAAGTTCAAATGCAACCCCGCATGAGATAATTTCCTAGATATAATGTATGGAAATAATTCTAAAAAAGATTCTATTTTGTATTAAATGTGTCAGCGAGTAGCTTACCAGAGACCCGCCTTTAAAATAATTATCCTGTTAGGTATGTATCACTATTATTTATGCACAGACATTATCGTGTAATAATAAATGGGTACGTTGTTCACTAATATTTTTTTGCCGAGTTTGGTATTTGTGCAAGATCAAATTAAAAGAGAAAGTAGAAGGCTTGAAGCGTATTCAACTAATTGATCACTTAATTTGAGATTCGGTAGCAGTGTGTGTTGTGTGTGTCCCCACACAAATCCAAATTAAAAGAATGTGTTAGTTATAGTCCGGATCGATATGTTATTACGGGTGACCTAGGTTAAAAAAAAACTTGGAAGGTCAAAAGAAACTGATAATTAATTGCTCGGTTAAAACTCGCCGGGCTTAAAATACCGGTATGAACTGAGAAATGTATGCTAATTCTGGTTTACATTTTTATTTACAATATAGCAATTGGCGGGTATTTATTTCGTGTGTCGATATTTTTTGCGCTTATTTTATTATCAACGTTTTCAGTTGCTATTTTTAAATGTAAATTTTGTGGTTTCGTCAGGGTTGTACTAGTGAAGCGTGAGTAGTTTTCTGTAGACAGTGCCATCGAAACTATAAAGAAAAATTGAAGTATTACATACTGAGATGCGGTTTATATTAAGCAATTTGAGTTATTAGGCTACTTACAAATTTTGTAGGAAACACCACTGAGATATTTTAAAAGGAACAACTTGTGTATATGTATATAATTTTACGATCTAGAAGCCTTGTTCTTAAGGTTTCATAGAGTGTCTTGTTTTGCATGGTTTATCTTCCGGAACACGTGGGATTTTCACTTTCATCTCGACCTTTCGGAGAAAGCCCGATCTCAGCGAAAATCAAGCGGTGCGTCACCAGAGCTACGCGCCAACGCCAACCAACGCCTCTAACATTTCTGACATGATTAATCTAGAAAATATCGGGACTGAGTATACTTCCATCACAGGTTCCCAGGACTGACCTAACCGTGATCCAGGGATCGATCCCGTTTGAGAAAGAAAGGAAATATGTCAATATAGATTTGTTGAACAAGTTATTAGAGATAATCTTGAGTCTACTATTTTATTGCTAGGGCCATTTGTATGCTATCGGCTCATAACAAGCAAACTGACTATTTAGTACTTTGTTTCTGGGGATTAGTGATCAATCAGTATAGTCAAGTGCAGTGATTTGCTATATGAGATAATTTTATAAGATTATTTTCCAGGTTTATTTTGAAATACTGTATTGTTCATAATTCACGATATGATTATTTTTATTGTTAATAGTAATATTGACATCTCAGATATCAAACATAATATGTGTGCCCATTTTGGCCGAATTAGGTAAAATAACTAATGCAAAATTCTAATCTCCTTAATTTGACTCTAATATTTAGATTTTTTTTAATAAAGCTAATCTTGCAATGCGAAAAAGTGTGAGGACATTTCTTTCGCCGTTTTTTTTTATTGCAAATAGGAAATCCGCAAAACAAGTGAGATTTAAATAAACGTTCCCTGTATATAGTCCATCCAAGTTATCTAAGAATGTAAGTGATGATTTGCCGCATAGCTTGTTTTAATAAGCAATACTATATAAACTACATTTTGTGTTACATTTAGGGTGTTTTGTAAAGAGCCTTTTAAAATATTGAATAGCTAAACTGTATTTCAATTTATTCAAAATATAATTGGACCCCGTTATGCAATAAGGAACCAACCGACTTCTTTGTTGTTTTGAGAAAATCGCGAAAAAGGGTTGGAAGTCTTACTTCAATTTAATCAGTAATTAAAACACATTTAAATGAAACAAACGCTAAACGCTTTTATTATATTTAAATAAATCAAGGATTTTAAAACAAAAAAATCTTTCTTAAGTGCGTTCTAAGTATACAAAAAAACACCTGGATCCCTATTGCTTAATGAAAAATATAACATTGGAGATCTAATGCTAGACCCAAATTAAGACTTTATGTTAACAAATTCAACATTCTGTCAAACAAATATTTCCAAAAACAAAAAAACACAAATTAATCTTAGATTAAATTTGAGGTTCATCTGGTCCAAAGTCCAAGTCGACGTTATATCCATCTATGTCTTCTACTATGTTCGGATCTCTGACAAGGTTGTCATATAAAACATGATCCTCTTCAGGATTTATATACAAATAGCTTTTTATATCCCTCAGCTTTGGCTCGGCCACTGGTTTTCCATTTGGCCATAACTAAGAGTTGAGAAAAGTTTATATTTGGTCCCTTGTCTTTTTTTAATATTAATTTCCTTATATTGGGTCACGCCATTGTACCCTGTCTTTATAAAAATACTATTTTTTTTTTAATTTCCTTAATATGTAGCCAATTAATTTTCTCTGCATCTTCGGTTTTTTTTCTGTTGACAATTGCTTTTTATACTTTATTTACCATTTTGTTTATATTGATGAGGCGTTTTCTCCTACATGTTCCCATGATGTTTATATAGTCTTGCGGGGAAAATATCTTATTTTGTTTTTTAATTGCACATTCCACATCTCCAAAGTCACTATCGTTTGGAAGAAAACTATGACCAGAGACGAGGAACCTCATTCTAATACTTTTCAGATGTGACGACTCGACTAAAATACATTTCAGCAAGAGTACCATGTTAATGTTGCGGGTCTGCCCCCCACACGAATCGCTCCAAAGTATAAGGTTTTCAACACCTTCCGATATCTTATTCATATTAATATATTTCCTTAAACAAGAGCCTACTTCTTGCGCTCCCCTACCAGCTTCCCCTTCGATCCAAATGTTGAACGTGGATTTCTTCTGCTTTCCAGCATAAATGCAGCAATTATATGACCGTAGCTGCCTTTTGTAAAACAAAATATTTCTACTAAGTCGAGGAAGAGGAAGCGTCTTCTGCATATCGAATGTTATAGTCTCTATATATACGTTAGTTTCCGCCATCCGACTTCTTGCTGTTTCTGCTTCTTCCAAGTGTTCAGTTTGAACTTTCGTTTTGTCATCTTCATCGGTTACACTTTTTATTTTTGCACTAAAAATATCGCATTTGTTGCAAGTGTCTTTTTTAGTTTTTTTTTGTTTCAAATTAAACTTGGTCAGAATAGTGTCACGACTAACAACCATCCGAACGTTTTTGTGCTACCCTATAGAACTAGCCGCCGCGCCGTGCCCCTCGCTTCTCTGTCCGTATGAATCATCGCCCGGCCGGCCGCGAAATTTCAGGATCGCTAGACTGGAATTATCTCGATGGCCTCGTCGAGATCATATAGAGTGGCCTCGGAATACTTCCCGAATATTCGTGATAGATTTGAGATTATATATAAGCAGACCTAAGGCGAATGTTAGGCAGTTAGTTCAGTTAATCATTGAGTGTTGAATAGATATTAGTTGTAAGGAGTACTTTAAAGTGTTAAATTGTATACAGTGGTAGTGAATAAAGAGAGTATAAGTTGAAAATAGTCAAGTTGTAATTTTGTTAAGAACCCACGGGAAAAACGTGACATTTGGTGTCAGAAGTCGGATTGTGAAGGGACCGGACTTGAGAAGTATTTTTCGAGGAAAGAAGAAGTACAAGTACGTCAACGAGACCGTTTGATTGGTGGATTCTGATAAAATTTTGTAACATTATATGGTCAATACAAGGCAACAAACGGCAGAAATGGAGCAAATAAATAAAATGTTGGCCTATTTCATGGATAATTTAAATGCTGAGAGGCGAGCGGATCGGGAAGAGGATGAACGTAGAAGGCAAGTGGATCGGGAAGAGGAGGAACGTAAAAGGCAAGCAGAACAGGACCGGCTTCAGAAAATTTTACAAGACCAGGAAGATAAAAGGCAAGCAGAACAGGACCGCCCTCAGAAAATTTTTCAAGATCAGGAAGATAAAAGGCAAGCAGAACAGGACCGGCTTCAGAAAATCTTACAAGACCAGGAAGATAAAAGGAAAGAAGAACAAGACCGGCTTCAGAAAATTTTACAAGATCAAGAAGATAAAAGGCAAGCGGAACGGGAAGAGGATGATCGTAGAAGGCAAGCAGAACAGGACCAGCTTCAGAAATGGATGCTTGATGTGAATGTAGGCGAGCAAGGAAAATTACAGAAAATATTGGACGGGCAAAATGAGAAGTTTGAAAAAGAAGTAGGTAATATACAAAAAGAAGTTGGACATGTACAAAAAGAAGTTGGAAGTGTACAAAAAGAAGTAGGAAACGTACAGCAAGAAATGAGGAATCTACAAGCAGAATTTATCAGACTAAAAAATCAAGGACCCACCGAGAGGGTATTCGCCACAGGGCATAACATCAAACCTCCAACGTATGACGGTCAAACCTCCTGGACAATGTACAGAAGGCAATTTGAAGCCGCTGCTGTTGCCAACGGTTGGAATAACGAAGAAATGGCTACATCACTAGTGGTAGCGCTTCGTGGGTCTGCCCTGGAACTACTGCAGACCATTCCCATCAGCCAACAGGGGAAATATGACATACTTGCAACTGCCCTGGAGAGACGATTTGGAGACCAACATAGAAGACAGCTGTATCAGGCACAAGTTAAGTCCCGACATCAGAAGCCTGGTGAAAACCTGCAAGAGTATGAGGCAGACATTAGACGTCTCATTCAATTGGCCTACCCGGGAGCGACAGAGGAATTTCAAGAGGAACTTGCTGCCCAATATTTCGTGGATGGTATTAGAGATCCAGAAACTCAGCAAATGCTACGCCTAGCCAAATTTGATAACAGCAGCGAAGCTTTGGGTCGAGCCCTAGAAATCGAGGCAGCCTGTAACATCTCCAAGCCAAAAATCAGGGCCGTATCCATCCAGGAAGAAAAGCCGATAAACAGCTGTGAATTAACTGAGATGGGCGAAATTTTGAAGAAATTGACGGAAGTTCTTCAGGCCACAGGGAAATTCCGGGAGCCAATTGAAGATAGGCCACGTAACCGAAATACATCAAGTCAGTGCTATAGATGTGGCAAGACTGGGCATTTCAAAAGAGACTGCCGAGTACAACTACGGTCTAGATCTCCATCCAGAGACGCTAGGACCTCCAAGTCAAATCACGAAAACTTCAATTAGTCAACATTGCGGGGCGGGTGTTGGCTAAAGAAAATAAAGCCCCCAGGATCATCTCCATAAAAAGCCTAGGAAAAGCCGCCGACAGTCTAATTATTACAGGAAAGATCAACGGAAGAGCCATAACCATTACTGTTGACACTGGTGCGGCGGTATCTTTGATAAGGTCCAACAGAGTAAATAGAGTAGAAGTCCTACCTATATCAAAGAATGTAGTTTTACGTACGGTTACCGGTGAGACAGCTGAAGTACTTGGAGAAATGGATATTGAACTTCAACTTGGAAGAATTAAATTACACCACACAGTGTTAGTAGCCGACATTGAAGACGAATTTATTTTGGGAATGGATCTCATTGGCCAACATGGATTCTCTTTTGACAGCAAGCTCAATCTTCTGAAGTTTGGCACCGAAGAGTTCATCCTTAACAAAACAGACAATGGCACACCGACTCAAGTAGTGGCGACATGTACCATCAGAATAAGCGGAAATACAGAGCAGATCATTTCTGGGAAATTGGGAAGGATTTTGGAGGCTGCATTGGACTTATCCAACACCACGATTTGCCTTGCAAACACCTCGTAGGCAAAGTACTAGTCAAAACCGACGGCGAAATACCGATAAGGATAGCAAATATTTCATCCAATCCCATTAAAATCAATAAAGGGGATGTAATAGCCACTTGCGAGCCGGTGCAGTGGGTAACCAGTTGCGAAACGCAGTCAGAAGTAACACCCTCAACATCACCTAAGGAACTCCTAGAACATTTCCAGAAGTCGTGGCAACATCTGTCTTCCGAAGAACTGAAGAGAGCTACACAATTTATCAAAGAGCAGAGCACAGCCTTTGAAAGGAAAAATGGCAATACTGGAAGAACGAACATCATAAAACATAAAATCGACACCGGGAGTGCTCACCCCATACGGCAGCATCCTCGGAGGTTACCAGTGACGAAGCAGCAAGAGGTTACCACATTAGTGGATAAAATGCTTGAAGATGGAATTATTGAAGAATCATCAAGTCCATGGTCATCTCTTGTTGTCTTAGTCACCAAGAAGGATGGGACTACCAGATTCTGCATGGACTATAGAAGGCTCAATGACGTCACCAAGAAGGACAGCTATCCACTTCCCAGAATTGACGACACGTTGACGACACTAGCAGGTTCTCATTGGTTCTCAACACTCGATCTAAAGAGCGGATACTGGCAAGTAGGCATTGACGAACAGGATAAGGAAAAGACTGCCTTCTCTACCGGAAGTGGTTTATATCAGTTTAATGTTATGCCCTTCGGACTATGCAATGCCCCCGCTACTTTTGAGCGTCTTATGGAAGTTGTTCTACGAGGCCTCACTTGGAAGACATGCCTGGTCTATCTTGATGATATAATGGTAATGGGAAAAACTTTCGAAGAGCACCTACAAAACCTGCATGAAGTTTTTACTAGGATCAAGAATACTCAGCTCTGAATCCAAAGAAATGTTTTCTCTTCCAACAAAAAGTTGAATTTCTCGGGCACGTCGTGTCATCAGAGGGAATCCAAACTGATCAACGAAAGATAACAGCAATCAAAGACTGGCCTCATCCTCGCGACAAACACGAACTGCGGAGCTTCCTTGGATTATGTACTTATTATAGAAGATTTGTCGAAGGATTTGCGAATATAGCTGCACCTTTACATAAGCTCACTGAAGAACGAGCAAATTATAACTGGGATCATAACTGCGATTCTGCGTTCAGGAAATTAAAAGCGGCTCTATGTTCTAGTCCAATATTGGGATATCCTGAACAAAAGGGTAAATTTGTATTGGACACAGATGCAAGTAACACCGGCATCGGAGCAGTTTTATCGCAAGTACAAGCAGGGGAAGAACGAGTTATCGAATACTACAGTCGAGCACTTTCGAAACCTGAACGTAACTACTGTGTAACCCGAAAAGAGCTTTTGGCAATAGTACGGTCTGTTGAGCATTTCCATCAATATCTATATGGGCAAGAATTTCTGATAAGGACTGATCATGCAGCACTTAAATGGCTTTTGGATATGAAACAACCTGAAGGACAGGTAGCCAGGTGGCTTGAAAAGTTACAACAATATAATTTTAAGGTTAAGCACAGAGCAGGGAGATTGCATAATAATGCAGATGCTTTATCCGCGGATAATTGTAAGCATTGCCAAAGAGTAGATCAACGAGAAGGAATTGCTCCGATTAGGCAAACAAAATTTGAGGTTGGTCAGCAGTGGACCACAAAGCAACTTAAAAAGGATCAGCTTGAAGATAGTGAAATAGCACTATTGCTAACAGCTAAAGAAGAACATCAACCAAGACCAAGCTGGCGCGAGATATCAACTAAAGGACTTGCTTTTAAAACTCTGTGGGCTCAGTGGGACTCCCTGGTGGTGGACAATGGACTTCTTAAACGAGCCTGGGAAAGCGCCGATGGAAAAGTAGTGAATACACAGTTAGTGGTACCAAGGAGGAAGATATCGGAAGTTCTGGAAGAAGTTCATAATGGAAAGTCCGGTGCTCATCTCGGAGTGAACAAAACGATTGACAAGATTCGCGACAGATTTTACTGGGTCAACTACTGCCAGGATGTGAAATCGTGGTGTCGGCAGTGCTCAACCTGTGCCGCAAGCCAAGGACCCAAAACAAGATCTAGGGGCAAAATGAAACAGTATAATGTGGGCCTACCGTTTGAACGTATCGCCATTAACGTAGCTGGCCCTTTTCCAGAAACAAATAATGGTAACAAGTACATTTTAGTGGCAATTGACTACTTCAGTAAATGGCCTGTAGTCTTTGCAATCCCCAATCAAGAAGCTATTACCATAGCAGAGGTCCTTGTGAATAACCTATTCAGCAGATTTGGTGTTCCGTTAGAGCTGCACTCAGATCAAGGACGCAACTTCGAATCCAAGGTTTTCCAGAAAGTCTGTGATTTACTCAACATCCATAAAACACGGACTACCGCCTTACATCCACAATCAGACGGCATGGTTGAGAGGTTTAACAAGACCATTGAAGAACATTTGTCAAAGGTCGTAGATGAACATCAGAAGGATTGGGACCAACACATACCACTATTCTTAATGGCCTATAGATCAGCAGTCCATGACACGACAGGACTAACACCAGCCATGGTTTTATTTGGAAGAGAACTCCACTTACCCTGCGACCTATTATTCGGAACGCCAGACAACCAAGATATGGAAATTCAAGACTACGCGGACTCCCTTAAGGAAAAGTTACTATACATCCATGAATTAACCAGCGAAAACACGGAGAAAGCCAGTGACCGAATGAAGACACGATATGATCTCAAAGCTAATTGTATGGGATTTCAGATGAACGATAAAGTCTGGTTATATAATCCGCAAAGGAAGAAAGGAAGATCTCCCAAGATAACGCCAGTATGGGAAGGACCCTATACAGTCATCAAAAGAATTAATGACGTTGTGTATAGAATTCAGCGTAGTCCCAGAAGCAACCTGGAAGTTGTTCACCTCGACAGACTGAAAGCATACCACGGACATGCAGTATCTGCTCGGGACGATCAGGTTTAAGAGGGAGGCAATGTCACGACTAACAACCATCCGAACGTTTTTGTGCTACCCTATAGAACTAGCCGCCCCGCCGCCGTGCCCCTCGCTTCTCTGTCCGTATGAATCATCGCCCGGCCGGCCGCGAAGTTTCAGGATCGCTGGACTGGAATTATCTCGATGGCCTCGTCGAGATCATATAGAGTGGCCTCGGAATACTTCCCGAATATTCGTGATAGATTTGAGATTATATATAAGCAGACCTAAGGCGAAGGCAGTTAGTTCAGTTAATCATTGAGTGTTGAATAGATATTAGTTGTAAAGAGTACTTTAAAGTGTTAAATTGTATACAGTGGTAGTGAATAAAGAGAGTATAAGTTGAAAATAGTCAAGTTGTAATTTTGTTAAGAACCCACGGGAAAAACGTGACAATAGTTATTTTTGTTACAAGTACCTAAAATGGAGTTTTTCAGGACGAATCATTGCTGTTTCCGGACGAGGCGTTAGCCGAGTCCGGAATAGCAGATGAGTCCTGAAAAACTTCATTTAGGTACGTGTGACAAACACTATTTTTTGTCATACGCTCCCAAAATTTAATTTTTATTTATAATAAGCTTTTTGCAATTCTTCAGAACGCCTAAATTTGCAAATTTACCATAATTTTTGAAATCATAATGTACGACAAAGTTAGCTTAGAATTTGATATCGTAGCAACTATTTGACAATTTTGTCATGTCATTCGAAATTTAACATTTAGACATATTCAGGAATTTTGGAATAGATGACTGTGACAGTAAGTGTATATTGTCCAATATCTTTTCAACACGTTGAGACACTAATTATTTTTCTTATTTTTTTTTGAATATGTTGCAGTTAATCTATACTAGCACTAAACAAAGTAACAATAACACGTTGTACGAAAAAGAAACCCAAACAACCCTGGTTCTAACATGTGCGACAAATAGAATACAGATTACTGTTAAAAGGATCCAAACGGGTTTGGATTCTTACAGGAAAATTTTATTCAAATATTTTAATTTTGTAAGTTGGTTCTACTGTCTCGCAGATGGCGCTGACATGAAAAATCTTTGGATCTTTATTGCGGATTGTTAAAAGAACATCTTTAGGTGCGTCCAGACTTGTGACAAAACCCCGTGACGTGACAGCGTCGCGAACATTTTCACGACGAGGCGAACTTCGATGCGTGTCATCGTCGCCTCTCATCCTCGCGTGTCATCGTCGCGTATCATAGTCCCGTTCACAGTCGGTCATCATGGACGATGCAGCAGCAGCGTACATAGTTATAGATCATTTCTTGCGTAATTCTAGAAATGTTAACGTTGTCTCCTGTTCCCATTCCATCTTGATATTAAAAAAACAAATACTAATTCGAAACAAAATAGTCGCTACAGTGGTTAAAATTCAAGTAAATATGCAAAACGTTCCGATGATACGCGATCCCGTCCAGACTTGACGAACCAAGCGGCGTAACATCCCTTTGATGCGACGCCAAAAGACCGACATGACATGGAACGCAGTGATGACACGCGGTAAACGCGGCGATGTCACGCGTTGCGGTTACGGAGTACCGTCCAGACTATACGCGACGAGGTTCGCGGCGGTGTCACGATACGTGGTCTTGTCACAGGTCTGGACGCACCTTTTGGGTTCGCGTAGTGGTAAAATCTCGGATTTTCGGAAATTGGCGGTTGGTTTCTTATTGCATAACGGGGTCCAATTAGGAGTAAGTCAACAGTTCAAATATTTTCCCTTCACGAGTAGAGACATGCAGAACCGAATCTTTTAATGTGCGTCATCACGCTTGCCTTACAGTCGAAATGATTGCTAGCATTATATGAATTTATGATGAAGAGGCTATAAATACTTCTCTTATAGAGAAAGGCATTTAACAAAACCTTTAGATCTTGCGTCTAGTTCTGTTCGTGTATTTAGTTAACGTGGAACGTGAACATACTATACTACCTGTTCAGCAGAGGATGGATGTTTTATTGTTAATATATTTGCGGAGCATTTCTCTAGGGGCTATGCTGATTTGGAACTTACGTAGATGTACCTACCTCTAATAGATTTGTTTACTGTGAGCTTACTGATCTTTCACTTGCCCAGGTGTTCGAAGGAATATCTGGGCCCAAAATAAAAATGTTTTACTGCCCGGACGACGTGCCGTCTGTTTTTATTAAAAACTGTGTTTCCTCTCTGTCAGAAACCTTGGTCTGCTATCTATGGAAATCCTGATTTTCTAACTCCCATATTTAAGTCAGGTAATAGGAGGATATTGCGAATTATAGAGAAGTTCGCATCCAATCAAAACTAGTTAATTACTGCTTTGCACAATGGATTAGAATACATTTTTTCAAAACAAAGCTGGAAAGTCGTACTTTTATAATGTTATGAAAATATAAAATTCTTAATATATTTTGAAGCTTTATTATTATTTCTAGTTAAGAAGGGATCGACTAATAGAAGAAGTAAGGATACACTTTGGCTACACAGTTCATCCAAAAGAGGATCGTTTCAAGGAATTGTTAGAGAAAAAAGAAAAGGAGCAAAAGAAGATGATGAAAGAGGCTAGAAAGAAAGCAAGAGAAGAAAAAATGGTTAAAAAGCTGCTTCATAAAAAAGAGGCACCTGAAGAAACAAGCGAAGTAACTGAGAACATTGAAAAATAATAAAGAAAGCTGTCAAGGGTTTCAAATATGTTAACCAATAAACGTTGTTTTTAGTATCAGCACCCTTTTCATAGACGTAAATTTTCCAATGTAAAATGTCGATCACTTTTGCACAATGTCATGGTAAAAATACTTACCTTACATTTTATATAAAAGGGATCCTTAGTACTTGAAGTTAGGGCAAAGAGGTCGACTTTATATTGTGTCATGGTGAAAAGATAATCGCAAGACCACTTTGTTGATATTAAAAAAATCTTCATAATGTGATTAAACGGGACTTTTTAACTTAAATCGCTTCAGGTTTTCTTCCTACCTACCAGGTGTTATGGAGTTTCTTAAACAAGCATTGTATAGCTTACACAGTATTTTTAAAAGTGCTGATCCTCCTAGTTTTATATTTTCGGTGCGTCATCTCCTGGTGATTTATTCTTTTTCATATCTTTTAAGCAGTTGTTTATTTCGTCTTGAGTGATTTATGGGATGTCTTCTGATCCGTGGTTTTGTATCACGGGAATGCCTACGCCAATTTCTGTTGTTGTAGTTTTCTTATAGAGTTCCGCATAAAAGCTTCTCACGATTAGCAGGATGTCACACTTATTTGTGGTGGTTTGTCTATTCTTGTTGTCAGTTATCTTACTTAATTGTTTCTTACTCTCAGACATTTTTTTCCTAAGCACTTTCATTCCCCTGTTTTCCTCTATCACCCTAGTTATTTCCTTTGTTTTGTGTAGCCTTACATCTCTTCGGATAGCCTTTGATATATCTTTGTTGATTTCTCTTAGCTGAGTGGCATTGTTTTCATGTTTGTCTGTTAGATTTCTTCTTTTTTCCATCAACTTCTTAGTACTATCACTCAACTTCTCGTCCTTTCCAACTCCAAGCGATTACTTGCCCATGTTTTCCGCTTCTTTCATTGCTGTTATTATTTGTTTGTTTGTCTCCTCAATGTCTATATCCTCTTTATTTGACAGCATTGGTGATAGACGAGAATTAAGGAGTTGCGCGTATTGATCTGCGCTTTGTGTTGTTAATGATTTTCTCGAAGCTGTTTTTCTTATTAGTTTTGACCTAACCTTTCTTGTATTTATGATATTTTTGCTCTGACGGCTCTCATCATCATCATCATCATTTATTTATTTCAATATTAAACATCATGAAACTACTAAACCTAGAATAAGTATGCCAGTAAAGTAACCTAATACTGAAACTATAACTGTTGTTTCGCCTGGAGCTGTTACATCAGCGCCGCGGCCAACAGATAGGCACCCGTAGGGGGGCTGATTTTAACACCTACTTAGGTCTAGAGTTCGTGGTACTGCTTTATTGTGATCTTTACTTGGGTTACCCCGTCAAAGTCGTTACCGATAAAGTGATTCGCGAAAGCTAAGAGAGAAGCTGTACGGTCTTCTGTAAGTAATATTATTACCTGGCGAAAATGCAGGGAAAATTGATAAAAAAAACCCTGCTTAAATGCTCTTCGAGAGCAACGGTTCATAGTTAAAAAGACATCACACTGTACAACAATAATTAAAGCTAACATAGACTACTTACAAGTGAAGACTTAATTAAGTCGATTCCTGTAAGGATGCAGTGGTATCAAGGCGCGCTGTTCGAGCCTCCGCGGTGTCGACTGCGAAGACATGGACGCTTCCGTAAGTAGAAATCAAGTGAGCTAAATGCGGTGGCGGCGGTGGTTGCGCATTTACAGGCCGAAAAAGTCGTCAAGCAAGCCACGCCCCCATGTTCGAACACGGGTAGCTGGCTGGTGGGCCGCAGCTTACCCGCGGTTTCCCGCTGGTCGGCTTCTGTGCTCCTGGTACATCGGACTTTTTAATTTTCAGGAGATTGCTTTTGAAAGTTAAAAGCAGTACAAATCAGGGTGGTTTGATGTAGTGGCTCTATTCCTGAAGGGACTAGAGTCATGGCGGCATAAGTTGCTTATAGAATAACGTGATTTCCCGATATATGGTGCCGTAAGGCGTACGGCGTGCAGGGTTGTATCTAGCGTCGGCAATGTGCGCTGTCAATGCCGATCCTCGGATCTGTCTTTCGAAAAACCTACATGCGTGGTTATCGATATATTCATCGACGGTTTCGATTCTAGCCCACGCATGCAGGTCTTCGTTTCTGACTCGATCCCGTAGGGTTAGAGAGAAAGCTGCCCTTAAGTAACTATTTTGAAGTACTTGCAACTTCTTTTTATGGCACTTTGCCACCGAACACCACACCGGGGCACCATACATCAGGGCTGGTCTTATGACTGCACGATATAGTATAAGCTTGTTTGCAGGGCTTAAATATGATCTTCCTGCTATCAGGAGTCCCAGTCCCTTCTTTATACCCTCGTTCTTCCGTACGACAGCTTCAATGTGCTTACTGAAGTTTAATTTGCTGTCGAAGGTTAGGCCGAGGTACTTTACCTTGTTTTTAGGGTGGATGGCAGTGTTGCCTATTAATAAAGGGGTAGTTGCAATGTCCTTTCTTTTGCGAGAAATAATAATTAATTCCGTTTTTGTGGGATTAAGATTAATCTTCCACTTATTATAGAATGGAATCAAGATGTCCATATGCTCATTTATACTTGATTTCGCTACTTCGGCTATAGGATTCCGGGAATAAATCGCTGTGTCGTCAGCGAACAGGGCTTTACAGGTGTTGGGATGAGACGGGATGTCTGCTATAAAAAGACTGAATAGTAGCGGCGACCATACGGTACCCTGTGGCACCCCTGCTAACAGCCTTCTGTTCCTAGAAGATTGTCTGCCAATTCTGGAAGAGAAAGTACGTCCGGCAAGATATGACTCTATGAGCGCTACCATATACAGCGGCATGCTGTAAATTGCCAGCAGTTTATAGAGCAGCCCATCGTGCCATACCCTGTCAAACGCTTTCTCTATGTCCAGCAATAGGAGAGCAGTGGACTGCCTATTGTTGAACCCTTCATATATATGTCAGTGGCTAGTTTCGCTGCCAGCATGACAGTGCCATGCTGGCCTCGAAATCCGAATTGTTCGGGGGGTAAGATGTTCAAATGTTTAACCACCCTGTTTATCCTCGGCAAGATAAGCCTTTCGGCTACCTTCCAGAGGGTGTTAAGCAGGGATATTGGTCTATAAGATGAAATTAAAGATGGGTCTTTTCCCAGTTTCGGGAAGTATATGACGCTCGCTACTTTCCAAGGTTTGGGGAAGTGTTGCAGTCGAATTACCGCGTTTATAATATGCATGTAATGGATCAGTGTTTTCTTGGGAAAATTTTTAAGGCTAATGTTCGGAATATTGTCCGGACCGGGCGCTTTGTTTCTCGGGAGATGACGGCTCTCTGATCACTTCCGAAAGAAAATTTGTTAAGAACAGTTACGTCTTGCACTGTTTTTCATGTTTGAAATTATCAGATCGATTTGGTTTTTTCTCCGTCTGGGCTAGCCCAAGTCCATTTCCCGTGGGGGGCCTTTATGAAAAAGTATTTCATTGCATAAAAGTTGTTTTGTTGTAGGAAGTCAAGCAATACTTGTCCTCTATCATTTCTTGTCCCAAACCCATGACTTCCCAGTGATGTTTCACCGAGGGGGATTTCGCAGGTGGAGTTTTGTACACTAAAATACCTTTTTATTGAAAAAATACCCGGTTACGTGGTAAAATACCTACAAATAACTTGCCAAGACCCGGAAAATAGCCTGCATCCTGCATGGCCCAGAAAATACCTCGAAGTACTCAAAAGACTTTAAAAATACATTTAAAGACCCCAAAAGACCAAAATATACCTTAAATACCCAAAAATACCTTGAAATACCCCATAAAGACCTTGCATTTAATATACAGTTTAGTATATACTCGTATATACTATATACCACTCCATAACAGTATTCCGACTTTCATTTCTATTAAGGATTAAGGCTGGCATTAAAGTAATATTTTTTGCATTGACGGAAAGAAGCTATCGATGAAGCCTTATTTTGATTCAGGGTTCGAAAAAAATCATGATTTTTTCCTTGAATTTAACACAAAAGGATAGAACCAAATAATATATTTCACTCCACACTTCTTTGCAAAATTCGACGCTTATTTTAAATTTATTTTTTCATAAAGATTTTTTTTCATTCCATTTTTGCCATCCCCGACCTCGTAGCTCAACTCCATCGCCTTTTATTAACTTGCCGAACAATATTTTAGGTTTATTCAATTTTTTGAATTCCGTTTCAGTTTTTCGAACTTACTACCATCGCTAAAGAAGTTTCGCTTCAAAAATAAAATATACAGGGTGTCCCGAAATTAGTGTAAAAGATTTTATGAAAATTTCTGTTCATTTGAGAAACCCCGTATGTTTCCCAATTTCAAACATAATTTTTTTTCTGGGTGCAGTATGTCTTACCATATTTGAAATATCCAATTCTTCAATAAATCGCTTCAAAAACAGCTTTAAATTTATTTTACTTTTTGCAAGAAAGTTATTTTAAGTTTTCGACAAATTTGTTTTTTTGGACTTGCGGGGTTTCTCAAATGACCGATTCACCTAGAAAAAATACTACATTCATTTGGAATTTATCATCATGCAATAACGCGACAAAATATTTTCAAAGCCAATTTTCTCATAAACGGTGCATCTTAGCGATACAGATCAAGAGTACCTTTTTTACGTAGAAAAACCCAAATTATCAGATTTTAAAAGAAAAAAAAATTAAAAGTGAACCCACACAAATGTTATATGATAGTTTAGTTGCCTTTTCTACCCCAAATACCACGGCTCTGGCGAAAATTCGAATTTTCTAATTTAAGAAACATAAACCGCATGCTAAAATTACCCTAATACCAAAATTTCAAAGGCACAGCTGTAACCGTTTCGGAAATATGGATTAAAAACCGTCTTCAGGAGGAAACCTGTTAAGGGCTGTAACTCTGTTAGGGTGCATTTTTCGACATATGTTTAAGAAACTAGAGGCCATGGGCGTAGACAGGATTTTTTCTCAGGGGCGGGCGAACCGTAGGCAAGGCCGCAGCGGTACTTTGGCTACTTTTCACCTTAGTAGCAAGAAGATCATTAGAG
>MU183442.1:12119-23264 GCA_016904865.1 Pissodes strobi
TAGGTATAGGACATTATTTATGAAATATGTCTAGAATTCTCCGCAAACAAAATCCAAATATGCAATAATATATAGGGTGTTCCATTTAAAAAAATAAAACTTTGTTTAATCCCGCATATGTGGAACACCCTGTATACAACTGTGCTATGCCACAAAAAACTTCACATCATACCCTTTATTTTTTGTATTTGACGTTTTTTTCTAAAACGTCAATTAAAAAAGTTAAAGGGGGTTCCATTTATAGTGAAACACCCGGTACATTTTAACCGGTAACCAATTTCTCTGTCAATCTATAACCCCATGATAATGTCAAAATAGTCTACTTACCACTCCATAATTCACATAAAGTAATTTCACACTGTAATTGTCTTTAAATTTTGCACAAAATACTTAAAATTGAATATTCACTCTATCTAAATACAAGCACTTTCAACAAACGTCAACTTTAAACTGGCCCGCTCGGCTAAATATTAAAACTAACTGCAATAAAATGAGTAATGAAAGTTACTAGATACTTAATGAGATTATTTATGATGAAATTTCTTGTGAAAACCCAATTTGGTATTTTTAGATATTAACCAGGAATTTCCAAGAATTCGCCTGTGTGCGCCGGCTTAACGACTCCTTGCCGGTCTAACGTAAAAAGGAAAAACCCGGATCTCTCCCAGAACAAATTTCAACACCTTGAGTCCGAAACATTGTTGCCAACTTAACTTAGTTGAAATAGCGAGTCCAAGCGCATGAAGAACCATCCGACGTCACATCTCGGTTAATCGAACTTCTGCTCTAAACCATATTCGCCAAGCAGCAAATAAATACGCCTTAGCCCCGTTTCACACGAGTCCAATAACGGGTATCGCCAAGCAGCAAATAAATACGCCTTTGCCCCGTTTCACACGAGTCCGATAACGGGTATCCGACGTCGGATATCCGGTTTATTCAGCACGTTTCCGGCGTCCGACTGTCGGACAAACGTGTGAAAGCTTTCATTTAATGTTACGTACCTCGCGATCGGATATCCGTAAACCGGATGATCTTATCCGCATGTGTGAAAATGCACTTAAGGAGACCCGATACTTGGGAACATCGATTCTTGAACCTGTCTAACATAACTGTCAAAATCATATGATGTGCCTGTCTAACTGTCAGATTCATAGGTGAATGACACTTAAGAAATTAGAACACGAAATCTCTTCGAAAGATGAATAAAACAAAAGGAAATAATACATCGAAACACAATTAGACAAATGAATTATAATATACATTAGATGACTCTTATGATCCCCAAATTGTTTGAAGTAGGTACTGCAAGCAATTATTGGTTTAAAATAATAGACATACTCAAGGGTACATTTGTGTCGAACAAATTGTTAAGTTTTTATTAACTTTTAGATCAAAGAAAACTTGTGAGCATTTTCCCGAGTAATAGAAAGAGAGCTCAAGTATTAAAATCCATGAAAACAATAGCCTAGCGAATTGGATTGCACAACCAGAACCTTTAAAAGAGGTTCCCGAAACCTAGTCGAGCACCACTATTCAGACAGGGCCAACAACTGATGTTATCATCATATTATATGTATCTAGTACATCATACTGAAACCTAAATATACATATGGAAAGTGAGTTCAATAGCTTTCAAAGTTAAAAATTGGAATAATCCAAACTAAATTGTGTTTGTAAATAAAAATAAATATACACTAAGCAAAGCTGTAGCATTTGTTTATGCCAAAATTTGAAAACGCTACAACGTCCATTGTGTGGTTGCCATAATTATACACAAACGATTCGCCAAATGTTTCGGCAAATATATTGGCCAATGTGTATAACCAGCTTAAGGTTGTAAATGAAATATCTGCTACCGTTTTTGTTCTTCAAGTCACAGTTAATGTCAGATTGACAATAATGTATTAGTCAGTGTGAATTTTTAAATGTTTTTTTACAAAATTAGTTATTCTGTTAAACAGTAAATGTTAGTTTAATTGGTTATTAATATTTGGAAGCAATAACAAATGAATGAATAAAAACAGATTATTGCTAGCATTGCCAAATAAATATCGAAACAAATTTTCAGCATGTCCGGTAGGTGGCAGTTTTTATACATTCCGCTCTGCCTCCAGAAGTACATTTATAATATTTTCAGCCTCGTTTGCATTCATATTTTTTGTTTAATTTCTAACCATTCTTTATTTGCTTTCCATATTTTCAGTTTGATTGTCATGTAATTAATTTTTTAAATGACCCCATAGGAAATTATGTAGAGGCCTTAGTCCCAGGCTATTACCAGACCAGTGTAACGCTCCATATGAACCGATCCATTCATTATACTATGCTTTTAGAACTTTCAAACCTCACGTATATGACGAGGAGTGTAACGT
This sequence comes from Pissodes strobi, assembly GCA_016904865.1. Taxonomy (NCBI): domain Eukaryota; kingdom Metazoa; phylum Arthropoda; class Insecta; order Coleoptera; family Curculionidae; genus Pissodes; species Pissodes strobi. The sequence continues at coordinate 14,495 of MU183442.1, forward strand.
TGTACATGTATCTTTTAAAATTATACTTCGATTTTCTCTGTGTATCCGTTAAATTTTGGTATCGATTGTCTCAACCTTACTACGTCGAGTGGGTTTCAGCACTCTAAACCGCTTGACAGGGAGCGCTTTAACAGATGCGCACGAAAATAGGATACATAACGAAGGAAATTAAAGTTGAGCCCTTCTCGTTCAGAACTTACCAAGCGTTGTGGCGATTAAGTCTTAACTGCTGGTGGATGCTCACCAGATAGTTCTTTGGATAGATTTACGATACGTAGTAAAGTGTATCTTTTGCTAGAATACTGACGATGCGGTTGTGAAATACCGTGTAATGGGCGGTAAGGGTATCCCCTTTTATTTTAAAAGGGCATGCTTTTTAGTAGCATGGCTAAAAAAATCATTTGTCATTTCACCAGGGTCTTTCCGAGGGACTGATGCCTATTTGTTCTGGGGAATTCCTTCATTGAGCAGGAAGTGGACCAGGCCGAGGGTTTTGTGGAGAAACTGATCTTCCCAGCTGAGAGGTTCACTTAGCTCGTCCATCTATACTGCAGTCCAGTCCAGCAGCTTTTCACATACGAAAGGATGAAGGTATCGGCGAGTCCTAGTAGGATCTATTTAAATTATTAAATGTTAGCCCTACCTGTATTTATAATTTAGTTCTTGCTCTATCTTGAACTTTCCTAGTAACAACTCTGAAAACAATTACCGAGAAGTATATTCGGAAATAATACTTTAATAGATTACTGAGGTTCAGTTCTCTAACCTTATCTAGTGATAATTTTTGTAAAAGGCAATCCTCTAAAGCTCTGCAAACCTTTTATCGCTTTCATTCTCGTTAATACCTAAAAATATGCTATAAAATTAGGGCGTTTAGGTTATTTATGTTAAGGTTATTGTATCTTCTTGTCAAACCCATGGCAGAAAATTAATTAAAACAATTTAAACCTTATTATTGAACTTCTCGCCCCAATATCGGTAGACTTGAGCTCATCTCTCTTTACTTGATGCGGCTATATCTCTATTTATTTTATTCAGTAAATCCTTTTTAGTTTAGCATTTTGAGGACATTTTAGATGTCTTCCATATTCCAGCTGCCAAGGGAATAAGCTAAGCGTAGTTTAGTTGAAATTTATTCCCTAATTTTTACATATAAATTGTTACATATTTAAGCAAAAGGAACTGGGTAATATTAAAATATTCTTTTAAAGATAACTCTTCCCAGTAGTATCGAGGTAATTTATTGAGATTTTTATATAGTAATTGGTAATGTTAAGTTATTAATCAGAGACTTGCTAAAGTACCATAACTAGTGCTACTTTTTGATTTGAAGTTTAATCGCAGTGAGTATCAGGCCTAAATCGTACAACTGATACTTGGTTATTGTAATTTCTAGTGTTAGAGTGTCAGGATGAAACTTAATTACCATAACAATTAATATAATTGTAATTTGACATAAATAGGTCAGCTTCAGTGACATTCCATAAATTATTTGAGCTTATTAATCAGAAAATCTTCTAAATTTTAAAAAAGTAGATTGTTCTACTTAAGTAGTATTATTTAAATAAACTGGTTGTTTGTATTACTGGTGTTTATTTTGGATACTTCAATCTCATTCTAATTTTTTTTACGCTATTTCACAGGGTATTTTTTCTAAATTTTATTACCAGATTTAGACAGATAGAACATCTAATAAATTTATTGTGATCAAAATTTAGTGGCGCCCCGCTCTAGCTATCAAAATTTAACCCACTCTTTTAAAAAGAACAAAACTACAAACGGCTGAGTGAGCCAGGCATATGTAACGCTGAATGAGCGGTTAGCGAATAAAGCTGGTCACAGGATATCTTCGATTTGTTTTAAAGAGGATTTTGAAACATCTTCTAAGTATCATAAAAGATAAACTAACCAGGTCAACATAAAGTTAAGGGTCAGGTGCCTTTCACCACACATTGCATTAGTATATAAGCTTATAGTCTAAGAAGTTTTATTAGTATTCACTTGATCACGATTGATTGAGAATACAAGTCTATCGAAAAGTTATAATTTTTAAATATAGGGAATGGAAGTCCAAAATATTATTGTTACTGGTTGTTTTCTCCATATCCGAGGTACCGCATACAATCAGAATTTGAATTCCTTTGATTCTTTTGGAAATATAACATTATTAAGTCAATTTATCCTTTTCTTTCTAGACTTCTTCTTCTATTGCTTAGAATTCTTCTTTTGATCTTTTGTTTGTATTTATTACGGTACTAAATGATGGTGTTTTTGTCCTTCTTTAATACTTTCTTATTATTTTCTTTGAGCCACTTTCACCTTAATGCTTTTTAAACATATTTCTGCAATTTTGTAACTCTCACACATTAAAAAAGGTAGCAGGTATTTCGTTTCCAACCTGGATAGATACGTTTAAATTATCTTTATCCAAAATAATTTTTAATTTGAGACATTTCAATTTCAATATTTAGCATTTTTCCCATCATAAAAAATATAAAGCTTATAAGGCCTGCTCACTTTTATTTGTGGATCGGGTCCTATAAAACAGCAGTTGTGCGGTTTTGAATTTAGTTAATCATATTCTGAACGTTTAATGTGGCAGGTCGCACAACAGTGGCGGTAATTTGATATTACTCAACGAAGTTTAATTGCAATTTTGGTGCACTGAAAGTTTATTAATTCAAGAGATGTTATAAGTGATGTGTTCTTTAGGGATATATCGAATCTGCTAATGGGCAAACCACTATTTTGAGGTGGGATGCTAAGCAAAAAAGAAACAATTTATTTGGTATTTCGTTTTAAAATTTGCACGATTTAGTTAGAGGCACGTTCGTTAAGGCCTTTAAGCATATAACTAAATAACGTCACAAGCTATATGGAGCCATTAACTCGATGACTCTTATCTGTTTTTGTAATGATACTGAAAGTACTGGAAATACGAACTAGAATTCGCAAATCGTTTTCGTTTGTTAAATCCATATCAAAACTCGCCTTATTCAGTTTTTTTGTAAAAATTGTGTTTGATGCGTAAAATGATTCTTTGACCTAATACCCATGCGGCCTGTATAGCAAAACGGGACAAAACTCGCCATATCCTTCACAAATCTACGGTTACATATCGACATTCAAATCAAAACTCGCCTTATCCAACTACACCGTCATTTCAAAACACGCCTTATCCAATTATCCAATGAGAATGCTTGATTTGGTATCACCTGATCACAACAACCTGTTCCCGTACGATTCTGTGTTCATAGTCGCATCGTTTACTAACCGACGCGACGACTTGATGGGTAAACTTGGATCGTTGTCGTAATTATTATTAATTTAAACGCGTTATTAATAGAAAATTAATTGTTTTCGACTAAGGCGCTAAAATGGACATTACTCTTGTGATTGCAGAGCCTAAAACGCAAGAAAAACCCAAGCGAGCCCAAGAGATGGAAAAGGGAAATGGAAAAAAAGGCAAGGTATGTTATTGTTTCTCGATAAAACGCGGTAGAGTTTACGTATCAATTTTTATATTTTCAGATATTCTGCTAAGCGACTTCCTAGATTCCCAGAATGTGGTCATAACGGTAATACATATCGGTGCAAAAAAATAACTACGCGAGATATTCGTGCATTTCATCCAAATTTTTATTCTAATGAAACAAGAATATCACAAGATGCTTTTCTATAGTAGAGTGTATGTGTTAATATATTCGGTCTAGAAAACGATTTACCTCCCACCACAAGCTGATTTTTTTAGGGATGGAAGTACATAATAAGGTAACCCTTATTCCGAAGGTAATACAAAATTAGACTGTGCAAAAAAACGCTATCATCAAAAATCGAGATGTTGATATCACCGTATAGAGAAAAACATAGCTATTTTTTGGTCCAAAGCACAAAAAGGTCTTTGTAGGGAGTATTTTTTATAATTATTTTATAAAAATCATTTGCATTTGCCCTTATGGCCGAAACCCATTTTACGTAAATATTTCCTTTTCAGCCGGGCAAAAATTTGATTAACAAGTGGTCTTTTTTAAATATACCATTCATTTGACAAAAAAGGAAGGCCTAAATGACAAAATACTATTCTTTATAAAAGTTTCGCCTATGTCTTGACCATGCAATAGAGCAAATCCCATATTTTTTGCTAATAAACTAACAATGATATAACAATAAATAATGAGAGACATCATGGGTTTACGCCGTAATTAATTCAGACCACCAGATGCATCGACCCTCAGTCTATCTTTCTCTTCGCCTTCACGCTTAGCATGCTTTGTTTCTCTCTGCGTGCCGGCAGATGCAACATATATAATATATTATTATAGACCTATTAAGATTTGTTTTATTTTATTTATAATATAAAACTTCTCTTTAGGTGTCAATTTGCAATCTGCCATATTGTATATCTGTTTTTATTAAAGAATTAATAAGTTTATCTGTTACATTAAAGTACCTATCTGGTAAATTGGGAAGAAATATAGATATTTTTTGCGTTTTTATTATATATACATACATCTGTTTCAGGTGAATATATCTGGGTAAGTTGTAAGTTTTTGTTTAAAATTTTAATTACGGAAGAATCAGAGAGCAAAAATAGGGATGTTGCTAAACGTCGCCAAGGCAATATGCTTATTGATGCAACAAACAGGGTACCTGAAAATTAGAGGTCAATGTTTTAATTGCATATTTCATGTTTTACTCTGAGGCCGAGGAAAATTTCACTCAAATATACTATGTTTCAAGTTATTTTATTTTTATTATTTTTTTTTATATTTTTTTTAACCGTGTCTCATTATAGGAGGAGTGTACATTTTAGGAGAGACCGTAATTAAGCGTATTTCAAATCCTTGTTTTTATCTTTTGAATACGTTTACAGTATGAACAAATTGATTTTAAAACAATATCCGGTATGTTAAAATATCAAGTGTATAATACCTGTAATTCCTAAATATATATATTTTTGCTTTCATTTCCTTCCATACCAAATTAAATGTTATTGTTTATTTCATCAACATTCTTTTAAATATGTAACAGTCTCAAAAAAATTACAAAAGCGCTTTGGAAAGCGTTTTATTAACTAATATCCAGGTAATTATATGTTTCCACCCACTGTGGTCAGCGCAGTTGGTACAAATACTTTTCAGCGTAATATATTTCGGCCGGTAGGTACACAAAAGGTCGCAAATCCATAATAAGAAATACAATTACTTCATAGAGTAATTTCAATGCAATTTTAGGTACATATTACATTTCCCATCAGAACTGTTTCTGCGAGCTCAACTTAAAGCTTTTTCAAAATTTAAAAAATTTGATTCTAATTAGGGAATCTTTGGGCGAATATGGATTGTTTGGCTCGGGTTTCAAAGGAAATTTAAATTTCCGGAAAACTTACTTTTTCGAATAATAGTCACTAATGCGTATATCAAAGCAAGTGATTTTTTCTAGTATTCTAGTCTATTTTCTTATAGTTATCAGATAATTTCTCTTTAACACAGCTGCAACCAGCAATATATCTCCAAGGTACGTAGAACTAGTAACCTTTAGGACGATTTTTTGATAAAACCGATTATCAATATTATTTAATTCCCTAGAATCATACTTGTCTGTTGGGGTGTATAGTTAAGCTATCAATAATTTTCATGAATTTCGGAGAAATAAGTAAACTCCCTGTAGCCTTTACTCGCAAGTAGAAAAGCTATGCTATTGTCAGTGGCACATAAACTCGAAACCTTTAATATTCAGTGCTTCGCTAATATTGATGCATGCAACCACATTTTCATTCATTCGCTATTATTCCCTTCATTAGAGGAACTTAATAATTCTCTTTCTGGCAAATACTCGCTAAGTACACATTTCCATCAGGCTGATTCCATGTTCAGCTTTGCGGAGTTAACAAATGAGTCAATATTTAATTCACACCCAATCACAATATGCCTTTTCATTCGACTCTATGTTTCACTGATATACCGGAACAAATATAGCAAAACTTCCTTTAATTTGGTAATAGATTGGACACTAATGAATTGCTTCAGTGCTTAAAATGCAATAACGTTTGATGTAATTTATAACAGCCTCTTAGTCAAGCAAATACTAGCTCATCTTTTCTGAAATCTTGACATATAGATACGCATCTCTTCCGTTAGCAGGGGGTGAAAATGAACTTGATCCAAATGGAATGAAATTATTGCTTATTTACGACTTCACCTTGCATTCCACTTCCTGGACATATATTTTCAATATCTAGCCTAAGACATCAAGCATGGATAAGTTCCACTTACCCTGATATATATTTCCATTGTCCATGTTGTCAGGAAAAATAACCAGCTGATCGGGTAACTGCATATTTAGTGACAGTTTGAAGCGACCAGTTTTAGGCAACTACACTTCTCCAACTTGAAATAGATGACAAATTTTAATAGGAAATTCTACGTGTCTACAAACGATCAAATTCTCAATCGATTTTCACTCTCTTTTTATTGTGTGAAAGCTTTGCGTGCCTAGTTTAAATTCATCTTCACAGATCTAAATATTAATAAAATACATGTACATGGCATTGAATTGTCTAATAAAACAATAAGGAAGAGATTATGTGAAGATGTTCTTCGAGCAAGGTTCCTAAAAAAATGTTTTGATTTAACATGGGAACACGTTATATTGATTAGATTTTACAAGAAATCATTCAAATTGGTGAATTCAACATTGATCCAATTGCCTTCTTAGTGATGAGGTCCGTTAGCTGAAGGCGTGGTGGAAGGTTTTTAAAAGAAAATATGGTAAAAAAGTTTCCATGGAGGGATCTCTCGAAATGAACAGAATGGAATAGGGTAGGATAAAATTAACTGGATGATGTCTTAATTGTGATTGTCAGTCTATTTTCGCGGATTATTGGCCAACATTTTATATTTATCTATGAGCGCTTTCGACCTTATTGGCCTGGTCGTTCTCCGAACTGCAATCCAATAGAACATCAGTGGGATTACTTGGGTAGGTATGTACGAAATGGACAGGTCGCTCCTCAAATATTGCAGCTAAGTGATGCGTTAATGAAAGGGTGCGTCCACACTGAAGACACATTCAGTAACTTGTCGCAATTTAAGTTGTTAGAAGTAGTCGAATCTTTAATATTCTTGAAACTTTTTAAATCAAGAAACTCTCCACACTGGTCTACATATGTTTACACTTGTTGTGCCCTAAACAACGCAAATGCATCTTTCTGTCTACACTGGTTGTAAGCCAGAAGTGGAAGAAGGTTTATTGATGGCTGCTGGGTGTTTTATACTTCTGGATAGTAAATCGCGGACACGGAAGCATAAAAGACCGGTTCCTTTGTGGTTGAAGAATAGGAAAGGATATGCCGGAAATAATGTCTTATTAGATTTAAAGAAATATGACCTTGCATTGAAACTTTGAACTGATGGATGCATAAGAAAATTTTGCGCATTAGTAACTCTGATATGGAAATATTAAGATCAAGTAAAGGTAAACTCTTATTTTGTAATATATTTTTCCAATTTGACGATTTTACATATGCCTAGTTTGAAATGTTTGTCGATAAATAACCGAATAGTCTTGCATGTATCGCTTCGCTGGTGACTTAGTGGATGTGCTGAAATACGGCGAATCTACTCGAGTTGACGAAGCTGCGTCAGAGGCGTTAGTTGGTACTGACATTCCCCGGTCATATTTACCCATACTTGGTTCGAATAGAATATTGGCCATAAGATGTTCGACAATATTTTGTGGCCTCCTCTTTTCGGCCCTGATTGTCGAATTTCCTTTTGCGACTAGAGCTTTTTTACCACATTTGCTTTTATCAGGACATTTGAAGTCCTTTGGATTAGTACTCTTCAGGTTTCTCATGCGTTTCCTATGAGATGTCGAAAGATTCTGAGATTCTGTGATAGATGTCGAGGACATATGGCAAGGATTGTTGACTGTTGGACACACTTAGGAATCATCGTTATTTAAGTTTTTCATGTTTCCTTGTTAGTATTTTCACTGTCGCCAGCTTCGCTATTCATTATGTGCGACAGAAATGTTTTTGGAATTTTATCTGCTGTAATTTGAATGTTTCGAAAACCTTTAATTTTGAAACCAGAACTGCCAAAGTCGCTGTATTTACTTATATAATTTTCTGAGAATTTTTTCAGGTTTAAAGATTGTTTAAAATTGTCCAGGAATATATGAGAGCGAGAGAGAAAAGAAACCACAAATCAAAATTAATTTGGAAAATATTGTACCTGAGATTACTATGTTCTCAGCTCCTCCTTCCATGCACGGGCTGAATTTGTTCTTGCCTCGAAGATATAGTAATGCTTCATAGGCAAACAACTTTAAATGAAACAGAGCCTCTGCTCCTTTTTTCGTTTCCTATAAAACTGCGCTACCAGGTTCCCAAGCTTTTTGTTAACTTCTTGGCACCCTATAGCTGAACAAACTGCATTCCACGCATCATTTTTTAGCATTTGTATTTATCATTTTTTGGATGCCAGATACATGGGTGCTGTCTATAATTGACAATTATTTTTTTCACTTTCAAGAACAAAATATTTGCTGCTAGTACCTGATTTCGGTACTGTTGGCAATAGAGGAACTCTCAGCTCGCAACATTTCGTCCACATTAAAAGCAATGTTTAAAAATGTTGTAGCATTTTCAAATTTCGGCATGAACACATGCTACTGCTTTGCTGGTTTGTATTTATTTTTATTTACAAACACAATTTAGTTTGGATTATTCCAATATAGGTTTAGTGTACTTTACCTTATTTTGTCT
>MU183442.1:38264-61471 GCA_016904865.1 Pissodes strobi
CATAGTTCTTTATGGATTAGGTTTATTTGTATCTATAAGCAATTCCTTAAGTTAACGTGTCTTATCTAATATTATGTTCGGTCTTAAAACGAATTTAATATAAAAGAAAAAGGTTTTCCCTTCAAAACAGTTTTAATAACTTAAAATCCATGAAACACTTAAAACTCGGTTTCCAGTACCCTCGTGAAGGCAAAAAGATGTTTCACATGCGATATTAAGTTTGAGTGCTGCAGAGAGATCTTCAAAGTTGTTGGAAATACGCCATTAACAATACAGAGAATAAGAGAATTTGGCAAACTTTCGAGCAACTCTTCCGCAATGACCCTGCAAATACGAAAATGAAAACTTTTAACAGATGTATTTCAACTCTTATTGAACAGATTAAAGTTTTTGTGTGTGTGATATATGAGTACAATTGTATTCAAGTTGCCTGAGCTCGGCGAACCACTGATAAATAGTAGTAAACCTAGCTACAAGCTCTGGCTACTTGAACCTTATAGCTGTTAAGATATTCGGTAGTTACATTTTAAACATTAAAAAAAAGAAATTAAGGTATTACCTAGTCACTCAGAAGCTACTCCTTTATTTTAATATTTTTTAATAAGAAACTTATTACTGTCATTCTAACTACCGCAAACAGGGCATTTTTAAATGGAGCAGCACCTCATAATATAAAGGCTGTCACAAATTTTTGAAACCAAAATCATACGAGGTTGTGAAAAATAATTTAATTTATACATTAACGATATCAATTAACTTTCAATAAGTAGTATGTGCTATGGGAAAATTAAAAATCAACAAAACGTATAAGTGTGATTTGCGTACCAGATATAAAAAGGTACAGCCATTAGATGAGGAATGGACTGTTCATAACCCCAAGATGAGGAACGCTGGTGAAGGAAAGAACAAAGGTTAAAAGGGAGCCAAAACTAATGCTACGGCACATGATTTATTTATTGATTTGAATAGAGTTCAAAAAACTAGTTAGAAAATCTATTGTGAGGAAATCGAGGATCACGAACAAACTACAAAGCTTCATAAAGTTTTCGCAAGAAACCACGACCTTGGTCTGATAACAAAGAAGGACGGCCGGCGACAAAATCGTCTATATGAGCCTTTAACTGCTCATGCAGACTATTTCCCTAGTTTGTCGATAACATACGATAGGGTTTGGTTAGATGAGAATAGGTCTATTTCAAAACTTCCTATATAAACTAACAAATTGTCCACCAAATAGTTAGTAAAGACAAAGTACAATGGGCAGTAAAAATCGCCAGGCATAAACGGCATACGTCCAGCCCTACCACAGATTAATGCCACACCTAGCTAAACTATTTAAGGCAATCCTAGCGCTATATCCCGAAATAATGTTCATACCAAAAGCAGAAAGGATGGACTATAACGTAACTAAGGATTTTCGAACCATTAGCCTAATGTACTACATAGTAGTCAATCGACTCATTCATTCCAACCAACATGCGTACCCTCGGGGTAGATCGATCAACACGGCCCCGCGTTCAGCAATTAACCGAATCCAGAGAACGTTAGCCGACAAAGAGTCCACCTTGGGTGTATTGATGATTCTACTTTTGAAAGAATCAATGCACTTTTAATACTCACGGGTGATTCTCCTGTTGTTAGTGACTGGAATTTAAATATGCTATCAGAGGCGTGTAAATAAGGGAAGGAGACACTGATGTCAGAGGCACGACTGCTAGAGGATGCGAATGCCACAACTCGCAGTGATTCTACACGAACGCAAACGCAGATGATTTGATAATTCCATTTACTGGTAAATTCGGGGTTCTGTCACAACATGCAGGGGCAGGGGGCTCTACGTTTCGTCGTTTCCTCTCCGTAAACTCCAAGAAGACGCAGATGGCGCTCTTGACCAAACAAAAAAAAACTGAACCAAAACGTGCGCCCATCCTTATTAACACACAATCAAATTTTACGTGTGAAGTGAAGTGCCTTGGGGTCACCATGCGGTAGTATCTTGAAATATTCAGTTAAAACGAAGGCTTAAGAATGCATACATATATTGTGAATACTGTCGCCGGACTTTGTAAAAAACTAGGGGAATAAAACCAAAGGTTGTAATGTGAATTTACGCTACCATGAGGCTTATGATTGCTTATAGAGCCGTTGTCTAAAGAGTCAACAAAATTCGATCATGCTGAGGCTTACTTAGGTATAAAGATAATGGGTACTATGAGAGCAACACCAGCCAGAGCTATGTAAGTAATATTGTACTTGTGACCTCTAGATATCCATCTAAAGGAAGCGGCTTTTTTCGGCTCATTATTTTTAGTATGCAACCTAGCGTAGGATGTGGAGTGACTAGACTCCGCATGTGGGAAGAAGCTGCCACTATTGAAAGCCAGCGCAGACAACACTCCTTCTTAGTTTGTCCTTGTGATTTAAGGCGCAGTTAGCATCTTTGCAGATATCTAAAAAATCCAAGAAGAAGCCGGTTGTAAAATTTATTACCGATAAATTCACCTAGTGCAGCAGTGGCCTATGGAAAAGCAAGCAAGCTGAGACCATACTGAACTGGCTGGCATATTCATAGCTGCAAAAGATATTGTCCATAAAAACATAGAAGACAAGGCAATAAAAATCTACATGGATTGTAGATAAGCACTACTGCACCTAAAAATTTATTAACTTACACCCATTTCAGTAATGGATTACAGCATTTCACTGGCACCGTCAGTAGAAACAAACCCTCTATTTACCGCTTTAAAAGTCATGTACAATGTAAATGCCATACATTAGCGGACAAACTGGCTAACCCAATGAAGCTTCCTCAAATGAGTACCTGACTATGTTTGGGAAGAACCCCAATAACGGGGTATCTGACCGGCCACTGCCAGCTATGGAAACATCTATATAGTGTGAGACTATGCGTGATATGCAGGGGAACATCGGTCTTGCGACTGCGTTTTGGAACTAGGAGAATCCATTTTGGGAGAATATTGGCCAACCATGAATTTTCTTAGAACAGCCTCCTCGTCACCATCTTTTTAATATTAGGCTAGGCGATGGCCTAGAGGATCGGTTATTCACGGGAGGATGCACAAGGGCCTTATGGGGCCTAACTGCTGTGGCCTTAAGCCACCCTTCATCTACTCCTGACCATAGGTTCCAGAAGCTGTCAAAATATGTCAATTGGTTAGGCGCTGCAATTTTTTAAAGCCTAAAATTAGTTGTCATAATTGTATTGCTTACCACACAGACAACATATTTTTTATCTACTGAAACTAAGGCTAATATGACTGCATCAACATTTGTGTTCTTCCTATTAAAGTACTTTGAGGTGAAAATTAAAATTAGTCTGGTTTAGTAATAATTTATTGCAACAGATGCACATAACAGAGCTGAAACCATATAAAACGGGGCTCTTTACTTAATCATGCTGTTGCTAATAATGTGGAAATTGCTAAAGCATTTCAAAGGTAAAGATAAACCTACACACTAGGCAAGTGATTATTTTCGAATTTAAAATTCGATGTGACATGCTCCTTCCATGTAGCATACACACTTCACCTCAAAGTTATTTAGATTAGGCCAAGGAAAATAAGCTACCTCAAATTTGTATTAACTGTCAGTCAATGAAACTATTTCCTTTTTTAAAGTTGTAAGTGGTAGCAGACACATGGCAAGTCATTCTACTTTTTATTCAACAAAGATCCTCTTTTCGTTTTCGTACTATCATTTAATAGCAATCGTGAAATCTTGACTTAAAAAATTCTGGAAAATCATTAAGTCCACTAGCGATGTAATGAGTTCATTACATAATTAGTGAGAATCACTCATATTATATAACTCATATAATTTCAAGTCATAAAGTAATAAGCTGTTACTGACCAAGTCGTAAATAAACAAAATGATTTAACTCTCTCGAGTTTAGTTTCAGGGTTGTGGTCATCTCTTTTTTGCACTTTACAAGCTCTAATCAACCTCGTTTCTTCTAGGACAGGAAACAGAGCTCAAACCGTCTATAAATGTAATCAACGAAGTCATATTGCACCAAGAAGTCGATATTCGAATTCGATTCGAATTGGAATCCATTACACTAATATTAGACTTGTATTCCATAGAGGAATCGTGGGGCCATTAATATATAAAAAACGTTAATCAAGCAAACATTGTTGACAAACATGTCCTCGAAACAAGATTAGAGCTCAATCAGCAGAAACCTACTAAATACTAAATATTTACTTTTGTGTAAGGCAATCATATGTATGTGTGACTTAATTCACCTTTTCCGAAGGACAGTGAATTAAAAGGTGAGTTTAACCGAATTTTTAACAAAGTGGTGAATGAATAATAATTCAAACAGCAAAAATTATGAATACAAATGTTAATAATAGAATGTTAGATGAAATTTAACTTTAATTGGCAGAAAAAACTTATGTCAATTTCTGACGGTTTCAACATACAGAGGTGTGGCAATAATAATAATTGCTCTGAAACCTACTTAATACTAAATATTTACTTTTATTTGAGGCAAGCCTATGTGTGACTTCTTTCACCTTTTCCAAAGGACAGTGAAATAAAGGGTGAGTTTAACCGAATTTTTAACAAAGTTGTGACCGAAAAAAATATAAACAGCAAAAATTATAAGTAAAATATTACCATTTTACTATCTTTAAAGCCACACTAAAAGGTGTGGATTAAAATCCACCAACAAAACTTCCTCTTGCTAAAATTTTTAGTATTAAAATCGTATTCCTAAAAGAAGAAAATGTATTTTTGCGTCCTCTGTAGAAAAACATAAGAGGTGTTCGGCGATAGATTTACGTCTCGATATTTTTCCAAAATAATAATAATTAAATTTTATTAGTTGCTTTGCACTTATTTTGTTATTAATTGACATTTTCAACGAACAATTTAAATTACTTTCGCTATCCTATTAACAATTAATCGATTATTTGGCTTACTCTAATCGCGGAAATAGTTTACAAGCCTAGTCGAAAAACCTAATTAGGCAAGTACTATGGGACCCCCCCCCCTTTTTGCATCTACTGCAGTTAATTCCAACTGACCATTACTTACTGCTAATTTCTTGTCTGACCTAGGAATAGCGAAATATATGGCTAAAATAATTATTTATACTCCTACAGTGATATACACGCAATGTCAATAAAATTTTTACTATCTTCGGTGCCATTTAATTCATAGTAAGTTAGCAGTGACAATAAATAATTGTTGAAGAAAAATAATTATGGGATACTGTATACGGACCACCCGCTGCCAGGTTATATTCTCTAACATTTTTAAACGTAAAAACTTGCAAGGAGATGCCGAACAGACGTATAAGCATAAATCACCACAAGGTAATTGCATTCAAAAGTTTTTCTCTTTTATTTTGAAGTTTTTTAACTTCATTAACGATGATGCATATGCGAATTTTGTACGGGGTGTCTTTTTGCGATACGCCAGGGGAATACATTTCTAAAAGTGCGCTTTTAATTAATTATAACTATATTCTTTAACGAGCTTGTAGGATTTCATTAATTTTTAATTTGTTTTTCCATCGTTGCGTTTTGTTTCCTGGCTTTTTGCGGTTTGCATTATAAAGTACGTACATACAGATGCATATTTGGAGGTAAATAAAAATTTAACAATTTAGCAGCATTAAAACAATTTTGCCATTGAATTTAAACAATTAGCTAGCAATATTGAGATATATTTCCAAACATTTGCGACTAACCAAATTTTTACACAGCAAGGATTGTATAAGTATAGAGTCATGGATGGCATAATATTCCAAAAGATAAAGCCTACCTCGTAATCAAATAAAAATTTGTCAAAGTACGAAATAACTGGCTATATAATAGTTGCAGTATCATCGTATTGGATTAAGAAAAAGCGCAATATAAACTATTATAGGTTTTATAACTCCTTCTACTTTTACCAGATTTTGCGTTGCAAAACGCAATAGTTTTTCCTGTAAGCTTTAACTTCATCAATTTATAAAGGGTTATAGCTTATTGACAAAGCAGAAGAATACCTCATACATGCTGAACTGACAGTCAAATAAACGGTTGAATACTGCACGTAGTGCGGATATGGTAGAAAATACTGAGTAAAATTAGAGTTGGCTGATGATAATGATGATGATGACTATGATGATATTAGCGCCATGACTGTTCGCTAAATCAACAGAACAGCTAAATTAGAACTATTTGCTGGCAACATGAAAAAATGGTATTTTGTTCTGACTTTCTATAAGGGTCTATGAGGGTACTAGATAGTGTTAATTTACCTTTAAGGGACATTTTCGTGTAATGGTTTATTCCTGTTATACACTTCACTTCCGATCACTCGATTACGCTAGAATTTATCTACCAAAGTGCAGCCGCTCTGGAAACTCTACTTGACCTCCCCCCGCTGCACATATGTATAGAAAAGGAGGCCTGGACCAGTGCGTATAGAGTCACTCACACACAAAAACTGACTGGTCACCTTAAAATTCTGAAGGACATCCAGATAGAGGCGATGACCAAACCAACAGATACAATGGAAAGAAAATTCCATTGTGATCGCTTCTTCGAAGTGGTAATTGAAGACCGCAATACCACAGGGAAAAGACTAAGCCAACTAGAGAGGCTACACAGATGGATCGAAGATGAAATAAGGAGTGGAAGCCGGAGTTTACGGACCTAGGTGTCGAATCTCTGCATCTTTAGGAAACACTCCCACAATCTTTCAAGCAGAACTAAATGCTATCAATATAGCTATCTCTGAATTAGCCAAATGTGCAAAGATCTATATCCTATCAGATAGTCAAGCAGCCTTAAAAACGCTAGCATATAGCAGAATCAACTCCCGGCCAGTGTGGGATTGTCGGATAGCTGCAGATCAACTGACAAACAGAAACAGGCTCACCTTAATGTGGATACCAGGGCACGAGAATGTGGAAGGCAATGAAGCCGCTGACCAGCTCGCACATAATAGTGCACAGATCCCTTTTGCGGGCCTGAACCATTCTGTGACATCACTAGATGACACGTAATGAATGAACTCAGAAGTTGGGAAAAAAGTCGGAAAGAGACACACGAGACTCATTTCTCACCAGCCTAACTACACAAAAAGCTTCTCAAGCTACAAAAAAAAGTAGACCTTCTCACTGGACTGGAAGAAAATGCGGAAAGCCACTGACGAACAATGCAGATTCTGCCAAACTATGGCTGAAACGTCAGAGCCCTTACTCTGCGAATGTCAGGCACTGACTCGCCAAAGTTTGAGGCATCTTGAAAATGCCCTTGTAGTACCGGGGACCTACAAAAGCTCAACCCTCGAAATATTCTGAGATTTTCGGAGATAGGAATTTTCCTGTAAAATAGAAGGATATACACAAAAGATTAATTGTGGTCGCGGTGTTGAAGGGCACCAAGGTGAAGATTACCCCTATTATAATTGTGTAATATAGTAATCTTAGTATCTCATTCCAAGATTCAATATAATATTTTGATTTGTGACTGAAGTTACCTTGCTATCTTTTTTACAAATGTACTATCATTTTATCTTATGAAGCATATAAATGCAACGTGTGATTGCCGAAGCTAAAAACAACCACAACGAAAAAATCAGGAATAAACTTTTGCAATCCACAGTGGCCATAGGAACTTTTAGTCAGTATCAAAGACAGTAATTAATAATTTTACAAAAACGTCTTCTCCACCTTAGATAGACGAACGCGACGTCACGGCGACTACAGCTAAGGAAATAAGCAAACATGCTCGTAGGATTTTTTTCATCGCACTCTACCTCAAACGTCGCCCAAGGACAGACTCTGCCCACAATATTCAACGTGCCAACGAACTAACAACAATTTTTCCAGACTTTTTTCTGTCTTAATGAACAGGGATTTACCCATCTCCTTGAAAAGTCGCTCGAGTACAACCTGCTCCAAAAAGCGAAGAAAACCACGCCCTCAAACTATTGCCCCATTGACTTACTTCCAATAATCTCCAAAATCATGGAACGTGTAGTTCATCAGCAACTACTCAAGTACCTCGATACCAACAGAATAATCAGTGGTAACAATACGACATATATTGGCCTATGTCACTCATATGTGGAGTAAAACAATTCAGAACTACTGAGAATCTCGAGCGATTGCGTTGGATATCTCGAAGACATTCGACAGAGTTTAGCATAACAGATTTCTCAACAAACTGCCATCCTTCGGACTGCCAGGGGGCGCTTTCTGCAGCTGGCTTGCCAGCTTCCTTAAAAATCAGTCTCTGCACGTTGCGATGGACACATCTCAGACATATTCACTATTAATGCGGGCGTGTCTCAGGGCGCAATACTTTCACCAATTCTGTTTCTCATCTATATTAATGAGCTGCAGATCGAAACCAGTAATGCTCTTTGCAGTTTTGCAAATGACAGTAGCCTTGTCTCCCAATTTAGACCTTTACCAGCTACTGAGACAAGAGCAGATTACAACAGTTAATCAAGATTTGGAGAAAGTTCGAACTTGGAGCTATAGGAACATGGTGCAATTTAATGCAGCAAAAACCCAAGCAGCCACGTTTACCAAGAAAGCCAATTCGGAAGGCCCTGACATCATTATGGCAGGATCGACCATTCCTTCATCATCGTCAAACGGACTACTGGGTATCAATAGCGATATGTCCCGGCATGAGCACGTCGCTGACATCGCAAAGTCAGCCTCGCAGAAGCTTGGTGCGCTATTTCGCAACCAGAAATTCTATTCCCCACCTAACTCAAATAAGGCCATGCTAAGAATATTGCTCACACATCTGGGGTATAGTACCTAAGCACACCCTAAAGCAGCAGGATTTCCTTCAGAAGAGAGCTGTACGTCCCGTCGGTGACCCGGGGTTTATTCGCAATCTGAATAGTTTGGAACACTGCAGGCATGTAGCCTAGATATTCTTGTTTGACAGGGAAGATGTTCCCAGGATTTGGCTTGCCTTATCTCATCACCAGTAATGGTCGCCAGACAATTACGACAGGCGGCAAGAATGTACTCATTCACCGTACAACTGGAAGCATCTAGAACATCGTTTTAGAAGGACCCCTTTGTCTGACGCACTGCATCACTGTGGAACTCACTCCCAGGGCATCTGTCTCCCCCTAATTACAACCTACAGCTATTCAAAAACCGTGTCAATAAAAACATCTTCGCGCACACACCCCTCGTCGAGTGCCAAAAGATTTCCCTTTAGCGTGTGTGCCACTGCCATAAAAAAAATTCACGGATTTCACAACTTACGCAAGCATCCTATGTATTTAAAATGCCTGACACAATTTTTAAATTTAAAAAATTTATGATTAACATCTGTCACAATATAACAAATTAATTACTATTAATTTATGTTTACCCATTTTGCGGGGTTGAGATCATGTCACCCGAAGTGACACCCAATGATAAAAAGTGTATAATATTTATAAGTCAGTTTGAATTAAAACAGCAAATAAATAAACGATTGATTACTAAAGCCAGAAGCTCGTATATAACTACCCTACTGAGTGCCTGTCGTCAAAATCTGTTGATTTATAGTGGCATCCAGACTTTAACCAATAATTAGAATGTGGGTCCTCCCGCCTAGAAATCTAAATTTCATTTATAGGTAAATATTATATTTAAACCTAGTAAACAAGAATTTTAAAACATTGATAAATATTAAAACTGTAAAATTGGACATTTTTGAAAGACTATGTCATTAATTATGTTTCTTTTATTTTCCCTAATCTAATTCTAAGATTTCATTCAAATCGGTTCATAAATAGCAAAACTGTCAAATTTTATATTTTGACAGATACTATCACAAAAAATATTTTTCTTTTATTTTCCCTAATCTAATTCTAAACTTTCATTCAAAACGGTTCATAAATAACGAAACTGTCAAATTTGACATTGGTTACATACATACATACTTTGTCAAAAAAAATTTTCTTTCATTTCCCCTAATATAATCTGAAAGATTCTACAAATCGGTTAGTAAATAACGAAATTGTCAAATTTGACATTTTTGACAGATACTACGTCAAAAAATATTTTTCTTTTATTTTCCCTAACCTAATTCGGTCCATAAATAGCGAAACTGTAAAATTTGAAATTTTTGACAGATTATGTCAATAATTATTTTTCTTTTATTTTCCCTAATCTAATTCTAAGATTTCATTCAAATCGGTTCATAAATAGCAAAACTGTCAAATTTGACCCTTTTGACAGATACTACCACCAAAAATATTTTTCGTTTATTTTCCCTAATCTAGTTCTAAACTTTTATTCACAAATTTGACATTTGTGACATACATACATACTTTGTCAAAAAATATTTGTCTTTCATTTCCGTAATCTAATCTGAACGTTTATTCAAATCGGTTAATAAATAACGAAATTGTCAAATTTTACATTTTTGACAGATCAAAAAATATTTTTCTTTTATTTTTCCTAATCTAATTCGTTTCATAAATAGCGAAACTGTCAAATTCGACATTTTTAACTGATACTATGATTAGAAAAAATATTTTTCCTAGTTACAATTAAATAATAAATATAATTATTTTTTTTTAATTTTTCCTAGTCCAATTAAATAATTTCGTTCAAATCGGTTCCTAAATATCGAAACAGCCAAATCTAACATTTTTGACAGGTACTACATATGTCAAAACTTATTTTTCTTTTATTTTCCCTAATCTAATTATAAAAAAATATTTTCCCTATAAACTCATTCGGTTCATAAATAGCGAAACAGTAAAATTTGACATTTTAAACAGGTACTATGTTAAAAAATTATTTTTTTACATTTTTGCTAGTACAATTAAATAATTTCATAAAATAATTTTTTTTTATTTTTCATAGTCTAATTATATAATTTCATTCAAACCGGTTCATAAATAACGAAACAGTCAAATTTAACATTTTTGACAGGTACTACATATGTCAAAACTTATTTTTCTTTTATTTTCCCTAATCTAATTATAAAATTTCATTTAAATCAGTTCATAAATAGCAAAACTGTCAAATTGGACATTTTTGACAGGTACTACATATGTCAAAACTTATTTTTCTTTTATTTTCCCTAATCTCATTATAAAATTTCATTTAAATCAGTTCATAAATAGCAAAACTGTCAAATTGGACATTTTTGACAGATACTCTGTTAAAAATATTTTTCTAAAATCGACATATTTTGAGAATCACCCTGTATCTTTTTGAAAGTCTATTCAAATCGGTTAATAAAGAGATTTTAAGCCCCTTGTTTCAGCATGTCGTTATGGTTATCGTTATTGTGAGCATGCGCAGTACTAAAATGGCATCACCTTGACTTTATTAACGATAGCGGTTTCCGTTAAGTACGAAGAAATAAGGAAGGTGTCGTCGTAATCGTTATGGTTATTTCATGGGCTACAATGTCGCCAATGCGCTTGGAACTTAGTAACATTCTTTTAGTTTGGCGAAATTTGATTGACTATTCGATGACAAATTTGAAAACGTATATAAATTTTATTTTTATTCGATAATTTGGAATATTTATAAGTTATTTTAAAAAACTTAAATATAGTTTTTGCATTTTTAAAAATTGTAGGGCATAATTATTTCTTGGAATAAATAATACTATAATAATATTACTTCTAATTTGATGTGGAATTCTCACTGCTCCTGCTAATCGATAAATATGTTCTTTTTTAAACCTAAAATAAAGTGTTGCCTCATTGTCTTCAAAGTTATTCAAATCGAATTCTGCCTGAACCTGCATCATAGCATCCTCCTGCTCCAGAGGATTGCTTCGAAAAATATCATTCAGGATAATACCTTTGATTAAATTGTGGTTGGCTCCATTCGGATCATGTCTTCGAATTATATTTTCTAGAGCTTCTTCGAATCTAAGATTGGGTTAGTTTGAATGGCGTTACGTGAGTATGGATGTACTCGGGTGTTACTATATTCATATTTCATACTATACAAATACACAAATATCATTTATGACATTTGTCATTGCCCTTATTTTTAAGAGGAGTTTTGACTTTTGTGTTAAGGGGTTTGAAATCTCTTTTATGAAAGTTATCGTAATCGTTATCGGTAATAGCGTTAACCATAACACTGCCCAAAAATGCTGTTATTTTTAAATGGCTTAAAAACTCTCTAATAAATAACGAAACTGACAAATTTGACATTTTTTACAGATACTATGTCATAAAATCGACATATTTTGAGAATCACCCTGTTTCTTCTAATCGAGCTTCTAATAAGTAATAAAAATATTGCATTTTATTCTTTACGGTCTAAATTTAGATTTAAATCATAGTATAAAATAACACTAACTTACCTTATTCAAGAATATTATTCGAACATTTAGAATAACCCACAACACACCGTCCGTCAACGCCGTCAAAGTATCCGTTACGTCTTATCACCAGCAAGATATTTTATTTATCATATGCAAGATATTTTATTTACTGAGCGTTAACCGCGCCGATTCAGTGTCGGAATTTCATTATGTCGAGGTCACGAAATCCAATATTATCCGTATGCGCTGGTCGAGGTCACGACATCCTTATTAATTTTCCATAAAAGTGATGGCAATAGCATTTTCAATACTAAAATGCTTAAGTATGTCAACGCGAATAAAGGAATTCGTAAAACATGTAGTTAAATTTCTGTAATACGACATTTTTTCTATATAATTGAATGATGACCGCTTTACCTAATCAGTAGGGAACGAAATCCCCTATTAAAGAGGGTTCTAATATCAATAAATACAAAATGTCATACATTATTTGTCTAATTGTCCAAATCATAGGATCTTCTTTACTTTTTGCCCAGTCTTGGTGCCCTTCATCACTTTCCTTTGTACGGTTTACATCGAGCTGATATACTTAGTGTTATGTAGGAACATGAGCTTGGAAGAAAAGAGTGACGAGGAGAGGGGGTGAAGCTAGAACTTTAGATATGTTCAATCCAGTTTCTCAAATAAGTATATTTGTGTGGATGAGCCGAAATGAGAGATGTTTTACAAGATGTCGTGCCTTTTCAAGAAATTACTTTTATATTTGTTATAGAATTCCGGAAAAGTTCCTAAATTAAATTTATTAGTAATAACTGATTTACATACACAGTACATTGAATTTAAAATCATTCTTGCTGTTTTGTTTTTAGTTCTCTGAAACATGACATGTTGTGCCTTGAAGTAGTTACTCTAAGTTTGAACACCAAATGCCAAAACCAATCTGAGAAAAATTTTGCATGACGTAACTTGAGTTATGAAATTTAGTTTACTTTTTCTACAGTTTAACGGAAAATTGTTGCGAGATGGATATTTGCTTTAGAAATGCGTGCGCAGATATCAATCGTCTACGTCATTTTTTCTTATCAAAAATTAAACGTGAATATTTGATTTGTCCAGATAATAAAAGTCTTAGAAACCTTAAGGCGAACGCTTGAAAATTGTGCAGCGGGACTGCGGAATTTGGCTATTCGCGTTTAATTTGATTTTCTAGTCCCGCATCCACAGTTTCAGAAAGTTAATGTTACATTTTGGCTATAATATTACTAGGGCTAGAAGCTTGAGTGGTTAGTTTGGGTTAGTTTGCAAATAGGCAGAGCTCACCACCTTGCGCTTTGGGAACGTCCTCCGTGAAAATATTGAAAAGGCATGAAGATAATAATAGGGAGGAGCCTTGGGAACCCCTGCATGAATGGGGCTAGAACTGGATTGTATTTCATCAGTGAAAATTAGTAAAGCCCTGCACGATAAAAATAACTCGACTACTAACAAAACCTATTTACGTACTGTTAAGATATAATTCGTTTTGCCTAATTTGCTGCAATATTCATTAGTTTATTTACTATATTAATTGTTTTACTACTGTAATTCAAATAAAAAGCCAATTTGTTACTATAAACTATAAATGCACTTTCCTTTTTCATAATTACTTTAATTTACTAAAATTATAAACTGAAAGATAACTCAGGGTGTATAAGTTCGGAGCATGCTGATTAAAATTTATTTCCGAGGGTAGTTGTTGTGAAAAAGTGGAAAATAAAAGATTAGAATTTTCAAAAAACAATCATTCTATTTCCTTCTAACAAAAATAAGGGCTGAAACTTAAGATTCTATTGAATTTTCTTGGTGATAGTTGCCCTTTAATCACCTTATGTTTCCTCCAAGCTTCCGGGAGAGTGTTACTGAAACTTGCTGCAGTGCCTAGGATCTGTCCTGTGACGTCACTGGAAGCTGTCCTGGTAAGGCGAGTGCGTGTGGACTCAGTAGCATGAAAAAAAAACAGTACAAGGCAGTTAAAGAGTTCACCAAGAATGTTGTTACAGCTCGGTTTCAATTTGGCGGAGAGCGTCGCTTGTCGGTTTTTAATATCGAAAATTGGCAGGGGATAGCTAGAAATAATTCTTCTCAATTAACAATGCTGAAAAATGCGAAAACACGCTGAAGGAAGAATAATTATGATATTTAATTAAATATGCCTCCGCCAATTTGCACAGAATTGTTTCTGTAAGCAATTATGTTTTCGATTAATCAGTGAACAGATTAAAAATAATAAATAAAATAAAGCCAAGAAATATTGTCATAAACAGTATTTCAATTAAGCACAAAAAAAAATAACAATAATCAGGCAAAAACAAAAGTAATATCAATAAATTTAAGCAGATAATCAGAATGCAATTATTGCCTGAAAGCTACTTTCTAACTCAAAGATCAGTTTAATTCAAAAATAAAGGTATTGACAAAATTTTAAATAGAAATAGAGAAACAAAACAAACAAACAATTATGATCTTGTACACACCACGGTCGAGAAGGGCTTGAGAAGGTGCTCTTTAAATAACGGAGTGACGATAAAATGCTTATATAGGCCCAACAATAACTAACTAAGCTTATCTCTGATTCCCCATATAACTCATAACACCCGATAACGATACCAGAGAAAATTAGGCTGAGTTTCCCACACTATAGACTGTTTTGGTTATTAATTTCTAAAAATGCTACCTCTAACTAGAACCTAAATGTGAACCCTATAGGTAAATTTGATCGATTCTTTAGTTGGGTTGCTAAACTAAATCCGAAATTCAATAACCCCGGCTTTTGTTCTCTTATTCAAGACTTAAGCTCCAAAAAACACTATCCGACATGCGCTACAGGCAACAACATACCCACAGCAAAAGACAACGTGGTATGTGAAACGAAAGTAGGCAGATATCAGAGATTCACAAGCTTAGCAGCTTTATTCTACCTACAGACTTTTCGATATAGAAAACTTGAAATAAAAATCAGACAACGCAAGAAATAAAGAAAATTGCAAGCCTACATTCTCAACCTCTCACTCTGGTCGTCGGTACAAGATAGATCTAAAATTCCTGTCCTACTTTTCCATCAGAATTACATCTCAAAAAAAAACTGCACAGACGCGCAGTCGTCACCTTTTCCACCTTACGAAGCGACCGATCTTTAAGCATAAAATATGAGCTGCATATTTGAAATTATTTAACAATTTTAAATAATATATTTTACTGCTGTATTTATGTAGATTCAACCTATAATATTAGTTTTCATTTTATACTAGCTAGATAATTATCGACTGATATATTTAAAAGACACAAATTAGTTTTAAATGAACTTGATGGGCAACATAAGAATTCAGTATTTATTAATATTTTCGTACTATTTAATGCGGAATTTTCCACACTGTTGCTACCAGGTCGGTTCAGACGATAATTCAAAATAGGTTGAAGATGAAAAGTTATTATTTCAAACCAAAAATAAATACAAGCGAACTCGGAACAACCTGACGGTACGGAATTGTTAAAATTACCGTAACAGTACTCCTAGTGTTATAACTTAATATTAAGGTCATTATGTCAGACTCTATCAAATGCTTTCGATATACCAAAAAATGTTACAACTGTATGGCACTCCGCATTGAAATCTTTCAGAATATTACTAGCCAGTCTGGTCGTTTGACGGACTGGGTAATGACTGGCTCTAAACGCAAGAGTTTATTTATTATTATTTATGTCTTATAAAAAAGAGTTAAGATGCGAAAGAATATCCTTTTCTGCAATTTTAGAAAAA
Organism: Pissodes strobi; assembly: GCA_016904865.1. Lineage (NCBI taxonomy): Eukaryota > Metazoa > Arthropoda > Insecta > Coleoptera > Curculionidae > Pissodes > Pissodes strobi. The sequence continues at coordinate 54,345 of MU183442.1, forward strand.
TTTCAAAGTAAACTTATGGGTCAGTAATTAACGAAGATTTTAGGATTATTATTTTTGCCTCTATTCCAAATTGATGGAAATTATCAAAAATTGAAAATGGCTTGAATGATTTGTACTAATTTTGTGATTTATTAGTCTGGCATTTTTTAATGGCCTTTTAAGCAATACCATCCAAAACAGGAGTTTTTTTGACAATAAGATTTGAAATGATGAATTTAATTTCATCTATGTTCACCTGAACACGCGCAATGTAGGATTCCATAGACTTGTGTGGTTTTTTTTAATCAATCATGACATCTTTATGAGGGTTGATAATGGGATGCTTACTGAATTGTGCAAAGCTTCCGCGAACAATTCAACATTGTCTTTCCCCAACGAGTAACCGACATTATTTTGAGTCAGAGTTGGGATTTATAGCTCTTCTTCGTTTTGTTAATAATGATGTCACCTTATTCACATTTTTATCTCCTATGGAGAGAGATTAACTTTTTCTCTCCTAGCTCTAATCCATCAGTCCGGATCTTAGTGGCAGCGGCATTAGCTTGCCTTTTAATATTAAGATCGCCAGTTCTAAGAGCTTTCAGTTTTAGTTTGTTTTTGTCTATTTTTTTCTTTTAACGCAATGCCTAATTCACCATGTTTAGAATACCTAGTTACCTAGCTACGCTAGGTAGAGCAATCACGTCTGAAATTTCATGGGAGAAGTCAATGATAGCCTCCTCGAAACCTTGGAAATTAAAAATAAAACCTAATAAGGGATTCTTTAAAGAGATATTGAAACCTAAATCAGTTATTATAATTTTCGAAATGAGAACTTGGCATGGATCTACCGGATTACCGTACTTCAGCAAAACTGGAAGATAATCTGAAGTAAACTCGTAAAGATCGATGTGTGTAAATACTCTATCTAAATTAATTCAGATAAAATATCTAATATTTCAGATAAACCCGAACGTAAATGGGTATGGCTGTATGTAGGTAGAACAGCATAGTAGAATTTGAAGCGGAATTGTGCAGTGCTGGACCACTGACATTTGAAAAGGCATCCCTAGATTCTGGGCTTGGCGTTTAAAATTAGTCCAGTTTGAGAAAATATTCGAAAAGCTTTCTTAGATGCTGAGCTAAAGCCGGGACAAAACTTTTACATTTGTATAGGAAAATATTCATAAAGTCATGCATAGTTTTATGCATAGCACCTACCATGGCAAGAACTTGAGGGAGAGCATGGTCTTGGTTAATTGAAGTGGAGAGATTTGAAGAAGTAAGAGAGAAAGTAAGTTAGTTAGTATTTTGGGCTCCAGGAATGAGCGAAAGTGAGCTGGATTAGGAGGGGTAAAATAGGTTTTAGAGGGAGAGGTCTCTTGGTGCAACCCAAGTAATTAGCTAAGGATGTTTTATTCTTATGAATTCAAAAGTTTAGTGGTAATTGCGTATTTCAGGAAGTTTGACCTCGCACTTAGCCTATGAATGACCCCAAAGTTGCATCGACGGCATTGAGTTGGGCTTGTTATTGTTTTTTGAGATTTAGCTTGCATAGACATTGTGTCGAGTTTTATTAGATGAATTTTTTTTTAGATATTAAAAGTACTAGGCCGCAATTTTCATAAAACCATCTGTGAACATTCAAGGGAGTAAAGTCCGTTTCTAATAAACCATTGCTGCAGAGCACTCTTCCAACACTCCTGTTAGAACGACATTGACGTTCATTTCCTAACTAGTTTCGTATAATCATTAGATTGTTCATCAGTGAGCCTGAAACCTTGTTAAAAAACGATGGGATTCTATGTTTGGGTTTATTTTTATTTTGATGATGCGTGCGTGATCTTTCGAAAGTTTTGTTTTTGAGTGCTTTGTTTATGCTCTATTTGCTATTTATTTTGGGTATAAATCTAGTTTTTGTTGGATGCATGTTTGTGTTTGCTTGTTCTCTTAAGTTTAGAACCTTGGGTGAAGCCCGCTACCTGAATTTGGGACCTGAGGAATAACAAATGGTTTCCATTTCTAAATGCTCATCTAGCAAGATGTCTTTTTGGTCAGCGATATGCGTAAAAGTGTCGTGTTTATCAGCATCAACATACCTTATTCTACTCTCTTGATTCGTCAATATGATGCTGTTATATTGACAATTCCTTTTCGTTCCTTTTGTAGTTTGATTGTTGAAAGGCCTGTTGGAAGCTTTCTGAACTTCTCTTCAATTTTGGCATTGCCGTTTAAACTTCTTTCCCTATGCTATTCTAATCTTTTGCAGTTGGTTGTCGTCGCGTAGCCGGCGGCAGATTCGAATCGATGTTCTGTTCTATCAACGTACAGAAAATGCTATATTAAATCGCTTTTTTGTACTCAGAGATCTAGTTAGAAATGCGTCAAAATGACATCTTTAATTGGCCAAATCTATTTGCAAATCTGAATATTTCACGAACACGGTATGTCTCATTTAGTTTTATATCAATCTCATTCAGAATTTGATCCACTAATGCGTTTTTCCTAGACTAACTATGCTCAAACGTTATTTTCGATATTTCTGCAGCATTAAAATTGAATTTCGCACGTGCAACTTGTTTTTGCGCTCAAGACAACCGAGCTTAAAGCATTTCATGGGTTTTATAATATTAAAACTGTTTACGGGTTTTTAGATGAAATCGTTTTGTGCCATCTCAGACCTTAATTTCTTTCATTGAAACAAAACAACATTATTTTTATTAACTTTCCGTCCTATTCAGGAAAACACATTTTGCTTGCGGTTTTTGTTTTATACTTGGAATAGAGATTGAAGGGCATGATGGTAATAATGGACCACGTGCAATCGATGTAAATATAAGAAAAAGTTATAATTAAATATTGTTAAATTTATTGTGGCTGGATCAGCGACACATGTTCTCACTGCCAAAGTAGGATGCAAGAATCACACATAAGTAAAAAAAATGCCACTTTTTATTACAATAAATAAACGAAATTTTGAAGCCTAACTATTACTAAAGGGTTAACATTACATTTCCCGTTTTTTATTCTCACCTCCTTTGAGTGAAAGCAGAAATATTTACCATTTACAGATGGACATAAATGAGGTGATTTGTCAGTAAGAATAATGACACAAACTACCGGAAAAGTTCACATATTTATTTTTTAGTTCTTAGGAAGGACACCGCGTTCCTACAATACAACAAATTTTAACCCTACCTAGTAATACTTCACCAATTTTTGTTTGGTTTTTTGAAAATAGCGAAAAATTAGCCAACGTGTATCATAGATTTCTTGGCGTTTAGTGGCAGAAGATAAACCAGTTGATGTACTTATATTCTGACAGAGACTCAATATGTACACACTCATCAAACTATGTTTGCAGGCATCTTGTCAGGTTGTTTATGGATTTTTATTCCAACTGGTCGGGATAAACAACTAATTTTTTAATTATTTATGACCACAAAGGTGGGGGAGCAATTAACTCTATAATTAACCATAATCAAATTAGTGGACTGTAGGTGGTGGGTAGGGTGGTGGGAGTTTTACACATAGGTTGTGAATTGAAACAAGTAGGTATATTAGGTATAAAGTACTTTAATAATGCAATTCTTAATTTGCATTTGATATGAGAAATATATACAATTCTTTACTACTGTCACACATTCATTCATTCACAAATATAAACTAAATATATAAAAGGTTGCTTACTTATACATATCTACTAAAAAACTCTTGATTATTTTATATCAAAATGAAACGTTTCTTTCCTGAATTTAAATGTAATAACTTTTATGTTTTAAAACGGGCAACTTTCTTTCTCACAGAATACCTTGATCTTCAATGCTCTCGACTTAACTTCCCTAGGACAGGGATCTGACTTCAAGCCTTTGATTTGAACCTTCGTCTAAAGTACAGGAACAATTTGTCAAGCTACAAATTTTTCACCGCCATTTTACTTTCTTCTGTCTTCAATTACAGCAACAGGTGAGACGAGACGCTATGGCATTTCTGTCTCCGAGAAAATGCGTTAAAACGCCCTACAAAGAGTTCTTTGTCCCAGCTTGGACAAAGAGAACAGAGGTACAGAAGATATTCTACAGAAGATATGTTGTGCAAACAAAACTAGAAAATGGCCTAAAAGGATTTGAGCTTTGGCGCGAAAGAGCAACGAACAACTTTAGCTGCTATTCGAGTGTGAGTCTTTACTGCACTAGAGAGCGGTGACTGGACCAATCTAGTACGTTTGAGTGATTTTAAGGCACTATAAACTAAAAAAACAACTAAATTTTGGCTTTAAACAGGGCTGCGACAGGGGCAGATGTTTTTGGCGCCAACTTTATGCGGAGCGGTAACTGGATCGATTCATCACGTTTGAGTGTTTGCAAGGCACTAAAAGCTAATTTTTCCTATCGGTAGGCGGCAAACTAAAAGTCGGCTGATAGAGTGGGGAATTCGCAGGATAATACGCGTCGGTGGATGCATTTGAGAGGGTGGAAGCATGTTCTTTCTTTCTTTGACATATTGTTGTATAAACAATACTGACGGAGATACAACGGTGCATTAAATTGGGAATGATTAAGAACGATTTTCTTAACGAAGTGTAATTTTGCTTTCGGGGGATGGTTGCAAATAATGGAATCTATTATACCAACAATTGAGGTCCGGACTAAGGAGTAACTGAAATACAATGCTTTATATGCACAATTTGCTGTTAACCTAGGGTTAAATAAATATTTTCGAAGTTTAATTATAGCTCATTCATACTACGGACATACAGGGTGATATCGCCAAACTATACGGTGAAAAACGAAAGTTATTACACATGTTGGGGTGTTTCCACAACATCAACCATGCTTTGTTCTCCACAAATTATTATAGTTTCGTTTGTTTCCTATTTTTTTTCGGAAAATATGAAGTAACGAGAGATGTTAATTAAGTCGTAAAGCAAATAACATGGACGTACTACTAAAAATCAGATTCAAAGACGTGGATTATCGCCACTTCAATAAGGATCGAAAAACGTTATTAAATTGTAAAAACCCTTTTACAAATGTACTATTAGCAACCCACAAAGCCAATAAACTAGTTTCAAGCCAGCAGTTTCACGATAATTGAAACTAAAATTTCATGGAAGCACTTTGAAGATTTTAGTCCATTAGCGAATAGTTATTTTAAAACACCATAATCTCCTACGATTGGACTATCGTAATTATATGTAACATGACAAAATGATTTTATATAACTATAGTTGATTTAGTTTTGGTAGAGCTTGTTGCTTTAAAATATATTTGCTTGGTTAAAAAGTTTAGAAAAAATAATACTTACTTTCGTTAGAAAACTGGAAAGTATCATTTTACAGGATGGAGCCCACCAGGCGAGTCTTCGGAGCCTGCGAGTGCAGTTAGGGAACTTTCCAAACGTGTAACATACATTTTTTGTAATCCAATACAGTTGTTACTTATCGTATATTTGGGATAATGTGTTGATTTTTATAAAAAAAGGGTGTGTGCTTACAACCATACGACACAAATGAACCTCTATAAAACTAAACCAAGCGGTCACCCATCATAATTCAAACCACGACCGACGTTGCTTAACTTCAGTAATCGGACGACAACTACTTTTTACTTTTTACGCTTGGCAAACATGTATAGCTGTATGTATAGCTCATTCTCTCGCAGGCTACATCCTATAGATCTATATATTTTTATTGGTGTCACTTTTCCATTTCCTCGTTTCCGTTTCATCGAGTCTAGACCTAAACATTTTATTTTGAAGAAATCCTAGTAACATGTAGTATACAGGAGAACGTGGGAAGATAAATCGAACTGTCAGAAGGACGAAAAATATTAGATAATCGAAATCAATCCAATTAAAGCTGTTTCATGTGTTCAAGCTGTTATAGTATTGCCAATTGGTTATATGATCCCAAATTATACCTCTCTCTACTGCTTGTATTCTAGATAGAACTACTGCTAAAAACTGTTTTGTAATTGAACGTGTTGTTGTTATTCAATTTAAAGATAAAAATACTCGGCAGATGGCGCTGAACAACAGATTGCTATCAAATTAAGAATTACCAAATAAATAAACTACAATCAGATGTATATCTTGAAATTCGGTCAACACCAGTCTTCGTAATAGCTCAACCAGCACCGTCTGCAACCAACCACCTAGCTCGTCTCAGGGTGGTTCGAACTTTATCTTTTCCCACTACCAAGTTCCAAAATGATGTACCTGGTTATGGAATTAAATCAAAATAAGTAAAAGTCCAAGTCGAGGTTGGACACCACCAAGTTTACTTTTGTTGGCAAGCCCTATCGTTGATTATGCGGACACAGTAAAAAAACTTGGAAATAAAAGAATCAGAGTTCAAACTCAAATATTAAATTAAGTAAATAATTACCTGTCGAAGTCTACGCTACCTGCACAGTTATCAATCAAGTTCCAGATTCACAAATTCACACTAAATAATACCAGGTAGGTGAGGCCAATACTTTTATTTTGAAGTAAAAATAAGAGCAAGCTCCTCTAGCCTAGAAATTACTGTTAACTAAAAACACCCTCTAGTCAACGTGACAGTATAAATTGAAATTTTGAGAGATGTCAAGTAAAAGGTTATAAAATTTAGTTCACTTCCCCGTAACGCTCTGCTGTAACCTGCAACTTAGACGGTGATAGAAATACCGGACTTATCACATAGACTATACTAAGTTAATTTAACTCGGTTAGTGTAGCCTTTCCAAAAGCCCGAGTTGCAAGTTTCATACAGAAATCGTATCCCTCAAAATTCTATATTACGTTTTAATATCAATGCCAAAATAAAGCAAAAAGGTTAAAAGGTATTAGAGTGATAGACTTCCTCGGATATAATATGCACTAGAGATTATCCATAAATCTAGTAAGAAGTATCTAATAAAACTAGGCCGGCGTAGTAACACTTCACAAAAGGTATTATATATCCTCTAGTGGATTATGATGATTGCTATTTGATACTAAATAAAATATTAAAGCGTTTAAGATAAATGTTTTCAGTACTAAATTCTGTTTTGTCTCTATAATGAAGTAATTATTTCTGGCACAATATTGATGGCTAAAAGTGATAAAATGAATAAAAATAACTTATCTTGAAGAACGATCTCCTGTAAAGTTATGTCCGAAAACTG
>MU183442.1:61571-74408 GCA_016904865.1 Pissodes strobi
AGTGAACTGTGATGATTGTTATTATATACTAAAGAAAATAATAAAGCGATTTAGGATAATGTTTGAGTACGAAATTTCGTTTAAATTTAAAAGTCTCTACAGCGAAGTAATAATTTCTGGTACAATATTGTTGGCTACACGTTAAAATATAAATAAAAGCAAACTTATCTTGAGAATAGATCTGTAAAGTTATGTCCAAAAACTGGCAATCATCCTTCTCTGTATATCTAACAGCCCAATTTCCGCAGGTTCCAAATAAAAATGGTTCTTTCTACGCTACAGGGAATCCGCAATAAGAACCCCGCAACTAGAATACAGCTACTGAAATCCCGCTACTAGAATCCAGCTACTTGAAATCCCGCTACTAGAATCCAGCTACTGGAACTCCACTACAAGAATCCAATTACTAGAACCCTAAAACGGAAAATAATCCATAACAGCGACATAACGTGAAACTAACAGAAATGCCAAAACTCAGCCCCAAAAGTCTAATTGAAATTCTACATTGAAAACAACTTAAAACAGCTTACCCATAACTAGGGTTCACCAAAACCTTCCTGGGTATCTTGAAAGGATTAACGGGTTTATTGCCATTACAGCGGTTGCTAGAAATTTCTTCTACAAGCAACTAACCCTCTCTCGAAAGTCTCAAACGACTTCCAGAGATTTCTCCAAAACCAATAATCGACCATTCCAATGATCAGCATCAGGAGAGCAACAGAAATACATAAATTCTTCACGTGGATGTCGGATTCCAATAACTCAACAAAAACTAATATAGGTAACCTCCATGGCCCTGGTTCGAGTCAAAACACTTAAACGTAGCAAAAATATAATAAAATAATGACCCCAATTATTTAAACTAGTCCATGAGGATTTACACCCCGGCCTCGAAGAAGCCACCAAGGATGCCGGGTTATCAACTCGTCGCCCAGATAGCACGGCGCAAAAAGAATAATCTGGAACCAATTTCAACACTTTGACCCTGAAACATTGATACCAACCTAACTTAGTTGAAATAGCGAGTCCGAGAGCATCCACGTCACAGTTCGGTCAATTGAATGCTGCCCTAGACCATATTCGCCAAGCATCAAGTAAATACGCCTTAAAAAGAACCGTTACTTAGGAACGTCGATTCCTGAACATATCTAGTTTAATTGTCAAAAACATATGGTATGCCTGTCTTGCTGATAGACCGATAGGTGAATGACATTTTGACACAAGAAATGAAAACACAAAATCTTTTCGAAAGATAAATAAAACAAAACGAAACAATACACCGAAACACAATTAGATAAACGAATTATAATCTACATCAGACGACTCATATCATCTCCAAATCGTTTGAGGTATGTACCGCTAACAATGGATTTAAAATAATAACACTTAGATTACATTTGTTTCGAACAAATTTTTAAGTTTTTATTAACTTTTAGATCAAAGAAAAGCTTGTGAGCATTTTCCCGAGTAAATAAAAGAGAGCTCGAGTATTTAGATCCAAAGACAATAGCCTGACAAATTGGAATGCGCAACCAGAACCTATAAAAGAAGTTTCCAAGGCTTAGTCGAGTACCTTCGACTCTGCAAGAGATAAAAATCAGCCTTGTTGTTATGATCATCTCATGCATCATCATAACTGTAAATATAGAAAGTAAATTCAATAACTTTCAAGACAAAATAAGGTAAAGTACACTAAACCTATATTGGAATAATCCAACTAAATTGTGTTTGTAAATCAAAATAAATACAAACCAGCAAAGCAGTAGCATTTGTTCATGCCGAAATTTGAAAATGCTACAACATTTTTAAACATTGCTTTTAATGTGGACGAAATGTTGCGAGTTGAGAGTTGCTCTATTGCCAACAGACTCGAAATCAGGTACTAGCAGCAAATATTTTGTTCTTGAAAGTGAAAAAATTAATTGCCAATTATAGACAGCACCCAGGTATCTGGCATCCAAAAAATGATAAATACAAATGCTAAAAAATGATGCGTGGAATGCAGTGTGTTCCGCTATAGGGTGCCAAGAAGTGAACAAAAAGCTTGGGAACCTAATAGCGCAGTTTTATAGGAAACGAAAAAAGGAGCAGAGTCTCTGTTTCATTTAAAGTTGTTTGCCTATGAAGCATTACTATATCTTCGAGGCAAGAACAAATTCAGCCCGTGCATGGAAGGAGGAGCTGAGAACATAGTAATCTCAGGCACAATATTTTCCAAATTAATTTTGATTTGCGGTTTCTTTTCTCTCTCGCTGTCATATATTCCTACAATCGTTAAACCTGAAAAAATTCTCAGAAAATTATGTAAGTAAATACAGCGACTTTGGCAGTTCTGGTTTCAAAATTAAAGGTTTTCGAAACATTCAAATTACAGCAGATAAAATTCCAAAAACATTTCGTAGTACAGTAGGAGAAAATGGAAAGACATCATCTCCTAAAAACAAACAAGGAACTATTTTTGAGTACCGGTAAGGTGCTATAATCTAGAAGGTTCAACTTGCTTTGAGTTAGTACATTCTTGAATAATGTATTTTCGAAAACTCTCCACCTGATATTCTTCTTGCCCACATGAAAATACATGATTAATAAAATCGATAATTAGCCTCCATTACTTCACAAAGAACGATGCTGAAAAATGTCTTATAATTGCAAAAGTCAGTTCCGCTATTTCGAGGAGTTTGTATTGCAATATATTTGCCATCCATGACGCCTGCACATCTTGGAGAGTTCCAAAGATCGTTGAAACAACTATTTCGCATTTTTGAGCAGTTCTAGACATCTACAATATAAAAATATTCATTAGTCACATTGTGTACAAAATCTAATCTCAATGCAATGTAAAACCATCACCCTATATCAGTCCCTAACAAAAGTTTGATCCAATTTTTATTTGGCGCTTTTCTTTTTAGGTTAATACCACTAATTCATTTTTCGAAAGTGATGTGGTTTGTCGCACATAACGAATAGGGAAGATGGTGACAGTGAAAATACTAATAAAGAAACATGAAAAACTTAAATAACGATGATTCCTAAGTGTGTCCAACAATCAACACTGCTTGCCAGATGTCCTCGACATCTATCACAGTATCTCAGAATCCTTCGACATCTCATAGGAAACGCATGAGAAACCTGAAGAGTACTAATCCAAAGGACTTCAAATGTCCTGATAAAAGCAAATGTGGTAAAAAAGCTCTAGTCGCAAAAGGAAAATCGACAATCAGGGCCGAAAAGAGGAGGCCACAAAATATTGTCGAACATCTTATGGCCAATATTCTATTCGAACCAAGTATGGGTAAATATGACCGGGGAATGTCAGTGTCAACAAACGCCTCTGACGCAGCTTCGTCAACTCGAGTAGATTCGCCGTATTTCAGCACATCCACTAAGTCACCAGCGAAGCGATACATGCAAGATTATTCGATTATTTATCGACAGGCAGTTCAAACTAGGCATATGTAAAATCGTCAAATTGGAAAAATATATTACAAAATAAGAGTGTACCTTTACTTGATCTTAATATTTCCATATCAGAGTTACTAATGCGCAATATTTTCTTATGCATCCATCAGTTCAAAGTTTCAATGCAAGGTCATATTTCTTTAAATCTAATAAGACATTATTTCCGGCATATCCTTTCCTATTCTTCAAACACAAAGGAACCGATCATTTATGCTTCCGTGTCCGCGATTTACTATCCAGAAGTATAAAACACCCAGCAGCCATCAATAAACCTTCTTCCACTTCTGGCTTGCAACCAGTGTAGACAGAAAGATTCGATTGCGTTGTTTAGGACACAACAAGTGTAAACATATGTAGCCCAGTGTGTAGAGTTTCTTGATTTAAAAAGTTTCAAGAATATTAAAGATTCGACTACTTCTAACAACTTAAATTGCGACAAGTTACTGAATGTGTCTTCAGTGTGGACGCACCCTTTCATTAACGCATCACTTAGCTGCAATATTTGAGGAGCGACCTGTCCATTTCGCACATACCTACCCAAGTAATTCCACTGATGTTCTATTGGATTGCAGTTCGGAGAACGACCAGGCCAATAAGGTCGAAAGCTCTCATAGATAAATATAAAATGTTGGCCAATAATCCGCGAAAATACACTGACAATCACAATTAAGACATCATCCAGTTAATTTTATCCTACCCTATTCCATTCTGTTTATTTCGAGAGATCCCTCCATGGAATCTTTTTTACCATATTTTCTTTTAAAAACCTTCCACCACGCCTGCAGTTAACGGACCTCGTCACTAAGCAGGCAATTGGATCAATGTTGAATTCACCAATTAGATTGATTTCTTGTAAAATCTAATCAATATAACGTGTTCCCTAGTTAAATCAAAACAATTTTTTAGGAAGCCTTGGTCGAAGAACATCTTCACATAATCTCTTCCTCATTGTTTTATTAGACAATTCAATGCCATGTACATGCATTTTATTAATATCTAGATCTGTGAAGATGAATTTAAACTAGACACGCAAAGCTTTCACACAATAAAAAGAGAGTGAAAATCGATTGAGAATTTGATCGTTTGTAGACACGTAAATTTCCTATTAAAATTTATCATCTATTTTAAGTTGGAGAAGTGCAGTTGCCTAAAACTAGTCGCTTCAAACTATAACTAAATATGCAGTTTCTCGATCAGCTGAATATTTTTCCTGACAACATGGACAATGGAAATATATATCAGGGTACGTGGAACTTATCCATGCTTGATGTCTTAGGTTAGACATTGAAAATATATATCCAGGAAGTGGAATGCAAGTTGAAGTCGTAAATAAGCAATAATTTCATTCCATTTGGATCAAGTTCCTTTTCACCCCCTGCTAACGGAAGAGATGCGTATCTATATGTCAAGATCTCAGAAAAGGTGAGCTAGTGAATGATATTTGCTTGACTAAGAGGCTGTTATAAATTACATCAACGTTATTGCATTTTAAGCATTGAAGCAATTCATTAGTGTCCAATCTATTACCAAATTAAAGGAAGTTTTGCTATATTTGTTCCGGAATATCAGTGAAACATAGAGTCGAATAAAGAGGCATATTGTGATTGGGTGTGAATTAAATATTGACTCATTTGTTAACTCCGCAAAGCTGAACATGGAATCAGCCTGATGGAAATGTGTACTTAGCGAGTATTTGCCAGAAAGAGAATTATTAAGTTCCTCTAATGAAGGGAATAATAGCGAATGAATGAAAATGTGGTTGCATGCATCAATATTAGCAAAGCGCTGAATATTAAAGGTTTCGAGTTTATGTGCCACTGATAATAGCATAGCTTTTCTACTTGCGAATAAAGGCTACAGGAAGGTTACTTATTTCTCCGAAATTCATGAAAATTATTGATAGCTTAACACCCCAACAGACAAGTATGATTCTAGGGAATTTAATAATATTAATAATCGGTTTTATCAAAAAACGTCCTGAAAGTTACTAGTTCCACGTACCTTGGAGATATATTGCTGGTTGCAGGTGTGTTAAAAGAGAAATTATCTGATAACTATAAGAAAATAGTTTTGCTAGAAAAAATCACTTGCCTTGATATACGCATTAGTGGCTATTATTAGAAAAAGTAAGTTTTCCGGAAATTTAAATTTCCTTTGAAACCCGAGGCAAACAATCCATAATAGCCCAAAGATTCCCTTATTAATTTGAAATATATTTTTTAAATTTTGAAAAAAAAAACTTTATGCTGAGCTCGCAGAAACAGTTCTGATGAGAAATGTAATATGTACCTAAAATTGCAATAAAATTACTCTATGCAGTAATTGTATTTCTTATTATAGATTTGCGATCTTTGTGTACCTACCGGTCGTAAAAGTCCTTCTCGATTTAGTCGCCATTTATATTTACGCTGAAAAGTATTTGTACCAACTGCGCTGACCACAGTGGGAGAAAACATATGATTACCTGGATATTAGTTAATAAAACGCTTTCCAAAGCGCTTTTGTATTTTTTTTGAGATTGTTACATATTTAAAAGAATGTTGATGAAATACACAATAACATTTAATTTGGTATGGAAGGAAATGAAAGCAAAAATATATATATTTAGGTATTACAGGTATTATACACTTGATATTTTAACATACCAGATATTGTTTTAAAATCAATTTGTTCAGACTGTAAACGTATTCAAAAGATAAAAACAAGGATTTGAAATATTTAGTAAAAGAGCTTAATTACGGACATTCCTAAAATGTGCAGGGTGTTCCATCGAGGACTGAACAGGGGGTTATTTTTACCTTCCCTGTATTTTCAAGGCAACCCAAAATAGCCATTCGATGTATTTGTATCTGCTAAATTAAAAAACTGAATCAAAATAACATTTGGACCAAAAACAAAAGACTTACGCCATGGATGAACTATTTTTTAAAGTGGAACACCCTACAAATTATTACATTTTTTGACTGTCTAGAGAAATAAATAATTAAATAAATACTGTCTTTATTAGGTATCAAATGTACATACCAAAAGGCGAAGATTAGCTTACGCTACTCTAACTTTTAACCCTCAACTGGTGAGGTCATGATTATAGGACGTCAGTGGTGATGTGGGGTCAGAATGACCCCATTTTTTGATTTCCAAATTTTGATATACAGTAAAACTCAGAAATACTAAACTAGTAACAATTCATAATTTATTAATAGATTTAGTAAACTAAAACAAATATTAAAAAAAAACGTGCACATTGAACCATATAACCTATAAAATATTTAACATGTACATATTTGATATTGTTTTTTTGTCTTTCGTACAAGGACATTTGGAACATCTCACTCTTTTGTACAATTGTTGTTCAAACCCTCGAACAATGTCCTTATTCAAAACACTAGCTATATTTTGTCTCTACCACTAAAGTCGCTTTGTTCTTGGTCCAAGATACTTTGTGCCCATTCCCCAAAGCGTGTGTCGTCAGCCCTCATACTATTTATATGAGAGAAAGCCATTTTGTCAGAAAATAAAAATATTCATTCTGATTCTGACCTATTTTTCACCACATACAACATTTTAAAAATGTTTCATGGTTAGTGACGTGGGGTCACACAGACCCCGCGGCATAAATATCAAGGAATGAAAAAATAATTCTTACCGGTATAAACACGACTATCTCGCTGCCTGGCATACGGCACACTAAACCAAAGGTACATAAACGGGTAACCCGCTCGGGCGAGAACAGTAGGAACTACGACAAATTTGAAATACGATGGGGTCCTACCGACCCCACCTCACCAGTTACGGGTTAACCTTGCGAAACAGAACAAAAAAAAAGAGAGAAAAAATAGAAAGATCCATGTACAAAAAATAAAACAAAACAAAAATTCAGTAAATAATACATATGTTAATGATCAGTGAAAAAGAAAAAGAAAAGAAAGAAAGGAAATTATTGTAGTAATTGTTGCTCCAAAAAGAGAGTTCTATAACTATTCTTAAATTCAAACATTGAATTTGAGAAGTTAGACCTAAATATATTATAAATTGCTAAGGCATCATATGTGTAACATCGTGAGAGAAAAGAGCTGTGGTATGGTGCGGCATAGTCAAGGTTATATGTCTTATACTCCCATCAGGTACCTTATGTCTTGGAATTAATTTTTCTAACAAATATTTTGGTGCCTGATTTTTAAATAGGCGATACATAAATGTTAAGAAATGAAATTTAAACAGGAAAGACATTTTTAGCCATTGTAATCGGTAAATGTGTATGGTAACATGATCGAATTTTCTTACATTACAGACAAAACGACAACATGCATTTTGTGCACGCTGTGGTCTTTGTTGAGTTATTGAATCAAGACAAGGATAATAGACGATTAAAGAGTAATTAAGAATAGATAACTCCAAAGACTCTGAGAGCCTTTTTCTTGTTTTAAAATTCAAAATATATTTGTTGGCATAAAGCAGACGCTTACGTAAATAAGACTTTTGCAAGACAGCTCCTACATGTTCTTTAAATCTTAAAAGTGATTCAACAGTTAATCCCAGAACCCTGACGCTATCATTAAAAGCAATTCGATCATTATCAATCGCAATGTAATTATTATCATTTATAATAGTACCCCGCCGATTTTTACTAGCAAAAAGTAAAACTTTAGTTTTATTTGCATTAATATTGAGATTGTGTTCCTTAGAATAGTGCAAAATTGATCTTAAATCGGAATTTATGCTGTCAAAGGCCAGCTTTGCAACATCGGGATCAAAATAATGAACCAGCTGAGTGTCATCGGCGTACTGGTACACCTCAGAACTCTCCACAGCAAGAGGAAGATCAGAAGTATACAACAAAAATAAGAGAGGTCCCAGAATGGATCCTTGTGGAACTCCAGCAATTATGCGTTTTGGATCTGAAAGACTATCATTAACACGTACTCGTTGAGTACGGTTCCAGAGATATGACTTGAAAAAGGAAATGACAATTTCGTTACAACCATAAAACTTTAATTTCGCTATCAACAACTCGTGATCAATGACATCAAAAGCCTTAGAATACTCTAAGGCAACCATAATCGCAGCAAGTTTTTATCAAGAGCTCTTATTATGTTGTCCATGATGTTCAGAAGGGCAGTCGCTGTACTGTGCCCTTGTCTAAAACCAAACTGTCGAATTGGCAGTATATTAGTTTCAATAAGAAAAACCGACAACTGCCTGTTAACAACTCTTTCTAATACCTTTGACAGAATTGGTACTGAACTTATAGGACGCAAGTCCTGTAATGAGCCGGGGTTAGATACTTTGGGAATGGGGCACATAATTGACTCACGCCAGCGCTGTGGAAAGTAGCACGTTTCTAAGCAGGAAGTAATGATATTTGTGACATGATCGATAATCTGTGGCAGGCAAAGCTGTAGCATTTGCAATGGAATGCCATCACAGCCTGAGGCATCTGATCGAATGTTTCTAATTATTACTCGAACATTATCTTGATTAACCAAAGGAAAAACTAAAAACCTTTTCAGAAAATTTGTTGTTAGAATAGTAATTAGTCTTATGTCTACAGTTGTCAGATTTTTTGAAATTGCTTATAAAATAATCATTAATTACATCGGCATCACATGGAGGTAGGAGGAAGTTCTGCATTTTCTTTGGATGTTTTAATATTTAAATTGCACAGGCCTTTCCAAAATTTTTTAGAGGATTTGTCCTTTTCTAATTTCTCAAGGTATGCAGCTTTTTCCCTTGTCATGGACGCCAACGCAAAATTATGCACTTCCTTATAGCAATTCCAATTTTCGATACTATTCTTTGCCTTGGTCTTGGCATCTTTATGTTTAACACACAAAATGGCATTTTGTTATGATCACTAATATCTGAAGTTACAATACGGGATCGAAGAGTGACTTCGTTGTTACTTATAAAAATTGGATTTAGACAGGAAAATGACGTATTAGAAATTCTAGTGGGTTCATTAATTAGCTGACTGTAGCCGTAAGTATGTAAAGTGTTAAATAATGAATTAGGTTTGAGCATATCAATATTTACTAAATAAAAAAACCTTTGTATTCCATGCAAAAATTTTAATCCAAAAAGGACGTCTAATCAGCATAACAGAGCGCTTTCGGCCTTAGCCATCATCAGTGTTACCTGCAAAGTGAGTAAAAGAACCACCCATTAGTGGAAACCAGCATAGGCTGTAACATTTTTTTGGGTTGAACAAAGTAAAGTTGCAATAATTGTCAGTGACCTATGGTAAAATAAAAAATGAAATTGAATTTTAAGTTTGACTTTTTTGAGTTCTGAATTTATTGAGATAAAATGGTAATTAAAACTGTTAATTGGAGAAAGATGAGTTTAATTTTTTAAATGTAATTTTAAGCAGAAGGAAAAGAAAATGGTGGAAGTTTTTTCACTCACTTGTCAGTTGGAACAAAAGATATCCACAAGAGGCACAAACAACATCAAAACGACAACGGTCACATCAAAATTTAAAAAACACTCTACATTATAAGAAAGGTTCACATAATTTAAACATTTAACAAATTAAAGCCAGACGTGGAAACCACGCTTTGATGGTATGACAAACATGTCTCTGTCGTCGACAAGCTTGACAAGTAAACCGAAGACCGCAGACGCAAAAGGAAATACGTCAAAACTTGGCGGTAGTTTTAAATTTTAAACAATGGTGATGTGAGAGAGGAAAGGTGTTGAGCAACTAATTTTACAAAATTTTTAACTTAGATTGTAGAAGAAATACCACTGTGCCAGACTAGACCCGACAAATTGATTTGTCTGAGAAAAACTAGATTCAATAATTATCAGAAAAGTTTAGATTTAAATTAGTTAGCCAGATGGATGTAAGTTTGAATGGAGGAATATTTGGTAAAGTGGGTGGCTAGTAAAATGTTAGAGAGATGATATTAATTCAAATTAACCCCACTCGAAGAAAAAAGGAAACTTGACTAATTCGGGGCAGAAATTAGTCTGGCCTAGTTCGACTCGGAGAAATGAGATATGTAAAAAATTTACAAGAGCTTGGTTATTTGAGATGAGATTAGCTTGGGCCAACTCTACTCCATGAAAGAGGAAGAAATGGAAAAGCTTAACTAATTGAGAGAAGAAATTAGTCTGGGCTAGTTCTACTCAAGAAATGAAAGAGAAAAGGAAGGAAGAACTTAACTAATTTAGAGAAGAAATTAGCCTGGGCTAAATCTACTCAAGGTTGACAGAGGAAGAATCAGAAAAGCTTAACTAATTAAGAGAAGAGCTAACCTGGGGCTAGCTCCACTCAGGAAAATGGAAAGAAAAGAAGGAAAGGAAAGCTTAACTACTAAGGAGAAGAGACTGGCCTGAGCTAGCTCAACCTGGTAAATAACAACCAAAATTTCTTATTTTATAAGTATTAAAAGTTATTTTAAAGTATTTCATGAGAGAACAAAGTGCTTAATTAAGTGAAAAAATTTGACGGTGTGTAGACCGAGGTACTTCAATCAAGAAGTCGCCTGTGTAAAGGTATATAAGATCTGTTCAGATTAACTTGAGTATTAAGGCAATGTTTATTAGTATTCAGCTCGCTGTTGATCTCGATGTCTTCCAGAAAATCCAGTCTATTGTAGTTTTTAGATGAGATGTTATGGAGGATTTTAACGTTGGCGTTAGGTCACCTGCGTGACCATAACTAACTAACTTTAATGAATCAAACAAGCACATTGAGACGGGGGCGCTTGACCAACCCTGCCTAGCACTAAACTAAAATTAACCTCAACTAACAAATATAACCAAAAAAATAAAAATAAAACATGTCACCGACGGGATTCGAACCCGGGCCGTAGTATCACAAGCACAAAAGCTGATCCCGAAACGCAACTGCGCATGATTGTAAATAATTATACCGCAGACGCTAGACGCTTGTATAGAAGCGGAATATAAGGAAACAAAATACCTATAGTCAGCAAGAGAAATAATCATGCTCCTCAAATCCCCTTTTCGACCTTTAATATAGAGCAATAAATAATATCAATTCTTATGAATCTTAATATCACTATCGCTTTGCCTCGCTTTAATAAGTTATATAAAATAATAATTTCAGGAATAATAGATATTATATAGATATATATTTTAAATTCAGCACGACACAACTATTGCCTAACATAAAATTGTCAAATTGAGAAATGTACCATTTTAATTTAAAACTATATAGAATTAAAGAATTAATCTGGCAACACAGCATTGTCTACAAACCTGTCATGCGCCGTCTGCGTTATTTCAATAAAAACAAACAATACATTGAAAGTCGGCAGAGACAAGTAGTAGCAATTACAGCAGATTTGTACACAAGTTTTTAACGATTTTTTATTAAAAAAGTCACGAGTAGCACAGTATACGTGATAGAAGTGACTACTTCGTTAGCGAGTCTCAACTTATTTTACTTTTTTGAGCCGGTTCCGGTACATTATAATCAATTTTAATGGATTTGGTTAGTCGTCTAATCAAATTTCAGTTAGTTTCATTTAGTCTCCACTTATTTTAGTCATTTGAATCGGTTCCAATACGTTATAATCAATTTTAATAGATTTGGTCAGTTTGGGTTAGTCTCAACTTATTTTAGTCATATGATGCGGTTCCGATACGCTATAACCAATTTTAATATATTTGGTTACTTTGGGTTAGTCGCCGAATCAACTTTCAGTTAGTTTCACTTAGTCTCGTCTTATTATAGACATTTGAACTTTCGATACGTTATAATCAATTTTAATACATTTAGTTAGTCGTCTAATCAACATTCGGTTACTTTGTCTCAACTTATTTTAGTCATTTGATCGGGTTTCGATATGCTCTAACCAATTTTATTAGATCTGGTTAGTTTGGGTTAGTCGCCGAACCAAATTTCAGTTAGTTTCACTTTGTCTCAACTTATTCTAGTCATTTGAGTCGGTTCCGATCGTTATAATCAATTTTAATAGATTTGGTTATTTTGGGTTAGGTTCACTTAATCTCAACTTATTCTAAACATCTGAACCGGTTTCGATACGATGTAATCAATTTTAATACATTTGGTTAGACGGTTAGTTTTAGTTAGTCGTGTAATGAACTTTCGGTTAGTTTCCCTTAGTCTCAACTTATTTTAGTCATTTGAGTCGGTTCCGATACGTTATAATCAATTTTAATAGATTTGGTTAGTTTGGGTTAGTCGTCGAATCAACTTTCGGTTAGTTTCACTTAATCTCACTTACTTTAATCATTTGAACCGGTTCCGATATATTATAATCTAAGACTTGGTTAGTTTGGGTGAGTCGCCGAATCAGCTTTCGATTAGTTTCACTTCGTCTCATAAAAATTGATTAATTCTTTACCGATTCCATAAAAGAAAGAGGAAGAGAGAGAGAGAGA
>MU183442.1:74508-92792 GCA_016904865.1 Pissodes strobi
AGAGAGAGAGTCATATGCTTTATCTCTCTTGCGAGACGAAAATTCCAAAACGAGTTGTTACATGCATGGCTTTGAAAAATAACTTTCATGAATCCAAAGAATATCAAAACAGCGTAAAATTTGTGGATTTCTAATATTTACCTTCGCCCAAATTATGTATATAAGTTGAGTTATATATGAGTATAAGTGAGTTTGATCGCTGTTTTAACCACAAATTAAGAATAAAAAAAACCCTAGATGGAAAACACTTTTAATGCTTGAGTTAAGTTATGGGTGTGGCACAGGTTAGTTGGTGTTTTCATTTTTTTTAAAGACGACATCCACTGTGACAACGCATTTGTCATATTAATAACAAAATGTAATAAAATATCGATACCTATCGACAGCCGAAAATATTAGGTTAAAATTATTCCATTGTCGCTATTTTCTTGTTATATTTTGTAACTTGTGTTCGTAATGAAACAATACCAATACCAGTTGTACCTACTGGTATTTTTATCCATATCGTAGATAAGATTTTGTTTATTATTTACTTATTTATTGTAATACTAAGTAACTATTAGAAAGTAGTATCATTAATGAGCTATAAAGGAGACAGAGTTGACATTCTCTGTCTCCTTTACAGCTCATTAATGATAGTTGTTCATAACAAATAAATAATCCAAACATTAATACGTAATCATATTCATATCATTTATTCCTAATAGAACGCTCCCCGTATAAAAATAATCGAGCGGCAGTTCATATTGATCGTACACCGTAGCTGCACCCATTCGTTTACTGTACAGTGGCCGAGTGTGTTCAAGGTCAACGGCAGTATTTTCCACAGCATGCTGGAGTGAGCGAACTTATTTGAATATCTATAGACGGTGGCTTGCTGTTTGGAGGACGATATATTAAAATTAGGGCCAACTTGTAAATACCAATTTTGATATTCAAAAGCAAAAATTCAAAATTTACATTGTTTACATTAGTATTGACAATCTCACACCGTAGGTCTTCTCTTATATAAACGCACACACCACCCCCAACTCTACTCTCACTATCTTTCCTACGAAATCTGTCACCAGGCAATGACACCACGTCAGAAGAAACACTATCTTTCAACCATGTTTCAGTTACACAAATAATATCGTACTTGTTAACAACCAATTGAGGGAAACTCACAAAACTAGGTAGGAGTGATCTTACATTAATGTTAGCAACACTTAGTAACCAATTATATCTATTGTATTCCATAAATAATAGTTAATAAACAAAAATTAAAAATCAACAGAAATCACTAATCAGGTATAATTTATTCTAGATCTAAGTCTTGCGAGATATCCATAGGGCATACTTTATCAGTAGACAAATGATCAGTAGACAGTTTCCTTTGCTTATTTAACATGTTTTGCCTATGACAGTTGGCACATTTTACTACGTCTGACTTACACTCTAACAACTTATGATCATTACATCATTTTGGACAATTTATACTTTTCTCCTTACAATCTTTTTTCATGTGACCAAAGGCACAGCACTTAAAACATTTAATAACGCGAATATAGTCACTTACCATGGACCTTCTCCAACCTATAAAAACTGATCCTTTTTGCACCAAGAGTTTGTGTAGCGCCGGTGAAACCTCCATGACAATACTAATACCATTTTGTTGTTTGAGTTTGGTAATAAATTTTATTTCAGAAGAATCAAAAGGAGCAATGTCATTTAAGCTCACAATATTGTTAATAATTTCTTCAGGGGTGTCCAAGCCTTCAAGGCGGACATTTTAAACCATTAATCTGGGATTATATTTGTGGGCCTCATTGATACTGTACTTTTTTCCAACTGTGACGTCCAGTTTTGACTTAAGAGCTTGTAATGACTTATCGTCCTGACAATGGATAGCTAGACCTCTTCGAATTTTAACCGTATTATTTATGCAAGCACTTATTTGTCCTGGATTGACAGACTGGGCGATATCATTCAGAACTCCATTTTCACTCATTTTATCATCACTGCATTTTAGAATGAGAACTGTGGAATCTGCTTTTGAGAGCACATTACTGCATGTGGTTTTTGAATAGTTATGAGTCCTGATTTATCTTTTTTGGTTTAAAGATTCTTGTTCATATTTAGCTATTGTGGTTTTTTGCAGCTCAACTGTATATTCAGAGTTTAGAAGTAGTTTTTTTTTTAGAAGCTCACTCTGTCGTTGCAACCTATTTTCTATACTAACCTCTCTACTTTTAGCAACTTCTAACTCGAGACCCTCATTTTTGTTACACAGATTGCAAAACCAGCGTAGATTTGGTGTGTCACTAATAATTTTTAACCAATTAATTGAACAGCATGCTGCATGCCACCTTACTCGGCAAAGGCTACATTTGACAATTTTAGAATTAACAATGAAATTCTCTTTGCATTTTCCACATGTTTCTATAACCACATCAGGAGCCATAATTGCAATATTCTAATATTCTCATCCGGCCGGACTAAGGTACCATCTTAGGGAATTCAGGCGAGTCGGTATATCGCCGATATGCCGACGGGAGCAAAAAATTATGTTATTGTTATCGACAGTATTGTTATAGCAAGCGTGGACAATAAATAAATTCAAGTTTTGGTGGTTAGATAAACAAAATGTATTCTGCCCTCAAAACATACTTGAAAAAAATTTACCAACTACATCGTCATTTCAAAATCGTGTATAATATCCTATACCTATCTTTAGCTATTTACGAAATATTGACAGTTGAAAGTCGGGCATTTTGACAGTTTAACATGCTTTAAAATCTAAACCGCACGATATCAAAGAAAACGGTTTGCACATTCCTATCTTAGGTTTTCATAAGCTATCGAATGACAGTAACTTCGAATTTAACCCGCGGATAAAATTAACCGGCTTTTAAACTTCCGGTTAAATTCATATAGTTACTGTCATTTTATAGCTTATGAAAACCTAAGATAGGAATGTGCAAACCGTTTTCTTTGATTTCGTGCTGTTTATATTTTAGAGCCTGTCAAAGTGACAAAATGTCCGATTTCCAACTGTCAATATTTCGTAAACAGCTAAAGATAGGTATAGGATACTATACACGAAATCTGTTTAGATTTCTCTAGAGAGTCCAAAAATGTAGTAATATACAAGGTCTTCCCTTTTTGGTTCCAATTTTTGATTTTAGCAGAAAAAAATACATGGAATTGTTATTTTGGTTTGTTTTAGAAATACAAGGAAGGTCAAAGCTAAGCCCCTGTTCAGTCCTCGTTGGAACACCCTGTACACTCCTCCTATAATGAGACACGGTTAAAAAAATATATAAAATAATAATAATAATATAAAACTTGGAACATAGTATATTTGAGTGAAATTTTCCTCGGCCTCAGTGTAAAACATGAAATATGCAATTAAAACATTGACCTCCAACTTTCAGGCAGCCTGTTTGTTGCATCATCAAGCATATTGCCTTGGCGACGTTTAGCAACATCCCTATTTTTGCTCTCTGATTCTTCTGTAATTAAAATTTTAAACAAAAACTTACAACTTACCCAGATATATTCACCTGAAACAGGTCGCTGCTTCTCGAGAATAGTGACACTTTCCAAAAAACGAGTTTCTTCAGGAGACGCATTTATAATTTTTATAAAGACTTGACCTTTGATATCTCAATAATACATTTAAGTCTTCTTATAACAATTTCAGTTATATTTAGGTAAATCAATTAAGTCTCATTTGCAATACATAGAGTAATATACTTTTTTTAATAAATATTGATTTATTATTTTGTAAATATAATATTACCCAAATATGCGTAAGTGACTTTAAATTTGGATAAAGCGCATTATAATTTTTAAATAAAATGAAATATGCATATAGTATTTTATTTATTTTAATATGTAATAGTACAGATTTAAAAATACATTAACATTACATTTGAACTAAAGGGTTTTAAAAGTTACGCATTCAGGAACTGAAAACTGGCGCAGAAACTATAACTAATTACAACAGGTTGAACAGGTACGAACATCGTATAAAAATTTGAAAATGCAACATTACAAACTATTATAAAAAGAGGGTTGTAAAATTTGGGAATTGTATTTCTTAGCCAAATTTATCAAGCCGCTTTTCTTTGTGTCGGAAACTAGAGTAAAATATTCTCCCAATACACAATAATAATTTGAAACATCTCCCCGTGAACATGGCAACGCACCTTGCAGGTCATAGACTGCAACTAGATATTTTTATCATTCTTGTCATTCTCCTTTTTCTGTCGAGACAAAAGTTTTTCAGACCGATGGGTATCGTAACCAGAATAAAGTTGCAGCTTGGTTTCATCATTAGCATTGAAGAAGACCGTGCAATCCTCACACTGGTCCTTCTTAGGCTGGAAAAACGTCAGATTAAACTCAGAAATAAATAGAGGATAGCTTCCATTTTCCCGATGTCTTGCGGTGTCAGCTGTACAGTAATGGCTGTTAATTCTCGGAATATCGTTAATGTGCTGCCGTATTCCATCTTTAATGTGAGCATTTCATGGTTTTTTTTTTTTTTTTTTTTTTTATGGCAGTGGCACACACACTAAAGGTAGATCCTATGGCGCTCGACGAGCGGTGTGTGTGCGAAGATGTTGATTGACACGGTTCTTGAATATTTGTAGGTTGTAATTAGTGGGAAACAGATGTCCTGGAAGTGAGTTCCACAGTGATGCAGTGCGCCAGACAAAGGAGTTCTGGTAAAGCGATGTTCTAGGTGTTTCTAGTTGTACGACGAACTGGTGCGCTCCTGCCGTCTGTCGGGACTGCCTGACAGGAGTTGCCAGGGGCGGGATTATGTGGGCCAAATCCTGGGAACATCTGCCGTGAAAGTATCTGTAAAACAGAGACATCTCGGCCACATATCTGCGATGTTCCAGACTATCCAGATTCCGGGTCAACTCCGGATCGCCGACGAGACGCACAGCCCTCTTCTGAATGGAATCCAGCAGGTCTTATTTGCGCTTTGTACAGCAAGAGCAACTGCTGCGGTGTATAGAGTTTCTTGTTGCGAAATAGCGCACCAAGCTTCTGGGAGGCTGATTTTGCGATGTTAGCAACATGGTCATGCCATGACATATTGCTGTTGACCGAGACACCCAGCAGCCCGATTGACGAGGATGAAGGAATGGTCGATCCTGCCATAATGATGTCAGGGCCCGCTGTATTGGCCCTCTTAGTAAACGTTGCTGCTTGGGTCTTCGCTGCATTGAACTGGACCAAATTTCGGTCGCCCCAAGTTTGAACTTTCTCCAGGTCTTGATTAATTGCTGTAATCTGCTCCTGTCTGCGGTGATGAGTCTCAGTCGCTGGTAAGGGTTTTTCTGATCTAAAGTGGGAGACAAGCATGGGCGACGATTCGTCTGTGACGTCATTGCGAGCTTTGTTTGGGGCTGCGCGCCGGCCGGCATTTATAACATGAACGAACGTGTGCTTTGCATTTGAGATTCGTATGTTTTAGATTTAAATTTTGTTGGCGTTACTGTTCCTTAGACGATGCTGGTTGGTATTTTTAATTAAAAAACGTTTAATTATGAGGTGTGCTGTGGACGGATGTAAGGTGGATAACCAAGGCAAAAACTTTGATAGGAATATAAGGTGTTTCACTTTTCCCAAAGACAAAATATGTGTAGTAAATGGGTTCACCTGTGTTTTCGGATAAATTTAATAAAACTTCTGCACGTATTTGCTCAAAACATTTTGAGGAAGATGACTATGTACAGGGTGGCCCGTTTAAGACCGGATTATACCTTATCTCGAAGACTACGATACGATGGTTGCAAAAAAAATTAAAAACAAAAGTTGTTCCTAGTAAAACGATCTTTACTTTTTTGTATTTTTTTAATCTTTACTTTTTATATACAGGGTGGTCAAAGAAAGTTACTCTTTTTGAAATGAAACAACCTATATTTTCTTACATTTTTGGATTCTACTTAAAATTCTAAGTATATTAAATTTGATGTATGATGTTATACCTCTAGAGTTAGTAGTTTCACAGCTATAAACAGTTGAAAATCGGTACTGTGGCTTCTTTTCACATTGGTAGCAGGAAGACCATTAAAGATGGAGTATAATTAATTCCACATTCCTATCTTAACTTTCCAAGAGCTATCTGATAGTGCTAACTGATGGTACCTACAGAGGTACCAGATTTGGTACCCATGGTACCACCTGCCAATGGTACCTACCGTGGTACCAGATTTGGTACCTACGGTACCACCTGCCAGTGGTACCTACCGATGTACCAGATTTTGTACCCATGGTACCACCTGCTAATTAGTACCGTCAGATAGCTCTTGAAAAGTTAAGATAGGAATGAGAAATTAATTTTACTCCATCTCTAATGGTTTTGCTACCATCAGGATTTGATAAATTTAACAATTTCTAAAAAAAGAAAGATGTCTAAAATTATTATTTAAGAAAAAATATTATTATCGACTTCCTTTTTTTTGCTGTCGACTGGCCAATACTCAATAAACGTTTTTTAGATAAAAGGAAAAGTTTATTACGTTTCTCAAAAGATGCTGTTTTTAATACAACTATTTTGATCCATTCATCATAAAAGTTTGTTGAATATTATTTTTATTATTAGTATTTTTATAGTATTAATATGTAATAATTAGTTTTTAATTTCACCCAAGACACAAATTTTCTTAAAAAATAGAGAAAATAGGCAAAACATAATGTTTATGTGCCTATAAACGTATGCATTTCAATAGAAGCCAATCACGCAATGACGTCAATGCGCGGAGCGAACGAATTTGAGACGGTTAGGTATCATACCTTTCGTTTATTGTATCATGGGAGACAAGGGTACTGTCATCTGCAAAACTGTAAACAGGATTATTCGTTTCGATCAGCAGGTCATTAATATAGATGAGGAACAGAGTTGGTGAAAGTATTGCGCCCTGAGGCACGCCCGCGTTGATGGTGAATGTGTCCGAGATGTGTCCATCGACTGCAACGTGTAGGGATCGGTTCTTAAGGAAACTGGCCAGCCAGCTGCAGAGAGAGGCGGGCAGTCCCAAGGACGGCAGTTTGTTGAGCAGTCCGTCATGCCAAACTCTGTCGAATGCCTTTGAAATATCCAACGCAATCGCTCGAGACTCTCCGTAGTTTTCAATTGCTCTACTCCATATATGAGTGACATAGGCCAATATATCTCCTGTCGATCTCTCTTTGCGAAAGCCGTATTGATTATCGCTGATTATTCTGTTGCTCTCGAGGTACTTGAGTAGTTGCTGGTTGACTACACGTTCCATGACTTTGGAGATTATTGGAAGCAAGGCAATCGGGCGATAGTTTGAGGGCGTGGTTTTCTTGCCTTTTTTTGGAACAGGTTGCACTCGAGCGACTTTCCAAGAGGATGGGTAAATCCCTTTTCTGTAAGAAAGAGAAAAAAGCCTGGAAAAAACAGGTGTTAGTTCGTTGGCGCAGTTCTTTAGCACGATGGCAGGTATTCCAAATTTTCCACGAAAGCCTAAAGAAAGAATGCCACCTGACGATTCTTTTGTTTTGGAAAGTACCATTCTAGTAGAGCGGAGCGGTCTGTTATACCTAAAGTCGATCGAAAACATACTTTGCAGATGCGATTTTTTTTTGGTTGATTGCATAGAAGTAGGCATTTTTACTTCTACGACTACTATAAATGTTCGATATAGGAGTATGTACTTTGGTTGATTCGCCGCGATATTTCATGATAGGAATTCTACGACTAAAAATTATTTTAAATTTGTTTGGTAAAAGTCTATACTTAATAAATGAATTATCATTTTAATATATAATTATGCCTATGGGTAATATAAAGCAATTTTGAAACGCCTTAAGAGCAGTGGCACATTTCAAAATGCGACGAAATAGATTTCGGTTATTGCAGGAACAATGACCACATTAACAAAATAAAACTGTCACATAATAAATTATCCTCTTCTTAGCATAAAATATTATCTGGAATAACGACACAATTCGAAATCTAATATCAAATTTACATAAGGTTTTTCAAGAAAAGTGACATATTTTGTATAAGGTAGCTATTGAATTTATATTTAAGGGTTAAATTATTTACCTATATGAAGAATAGTGTCACATTGCGAATCATGACGTTGTTTTATTGTAATGGAAAACAATATGATGCTTACCTTAGCAAGAAAACTGGCACAAAACACTTTATGTCAATATTCACGATAAAACTGTAATAATTTTCCGTACCCATTTTTAAATGTGTCGTTATTCTTACAAAAGACATGCGCACACGTTTAAAATTTTGTCACGACTGAACGATGGGACGTTGTTCGCGACAAAATGCCATATAAATCGGTATTAAAGAATAACGACACTAGCGTCATTTCTGGGAAAAACCTTGATATAGTTGCAAATGACCTTATTCCTGATAAACTAGATGCTTTTTGGGAGTGATCTGTCATTTAAACTAAAATATGCTATTTTTTGGATAGTGTCACTATTCTCGAGAAGCAGCGACTGGTGTATGTATATATAATAAAAACGCTAAAAATATCTATATTTCTTCCCAATTTACTAGATAGGTAATATGTAACAGATAAACTTATTTTTTATTTAATAAAAACAGATATACAATATGGCAAATTGCAAATTGACACCTAAAGAGAAGTTTTATAATATAAACAAAATAAAACAAATCTTAATGGGTCTATAATAATATATTATATATGTTGCATCTGCCGGCACGCAGAGAGAAACAAAGCATGCTAAACGTGAAGGCGAAGAGAAAGATATACTGAGGGTCGATTTATCTGGTGGTCTGATTTAATTACGGCGTAAACCATGACGTCTCTCATTATTTATTGTTGTTATATCATTGTTAGTTTGCAAGCAAAAATATGAAGTTTGCTCTATTGCATAGTCAAGACATAGGCGAAACTATTATAAAGAAGATTATTTTCTCATTTAGGCCTTCCTTTTATTTCCTTTGTTATATAATTTTTGCCCGGCTGAAACGGATATATTTACGTTTAAAATTGGTTTCGGCCATAAGAGCAAATGCAAATGATTTTTTAAAAATAGTTATAAAAAAAATACTCCCTACACATACCTTTTTGTGCTTTGGACCAAAAAATAACTATGTTTTTTTATACGGTTGTCTCAATATCTCGATTTTTGATGATAGTGTTTTTTGCACAGTCTAACTTTGTATTACCTCCGGAATAAGGGTTACCTTATTATGTACTTCCATCCCTAAAAATTCAGCTTGTGACAAAAAAGTGGGAGGTAAATCGTTTTCTAGAGCGAATATATTAACACTTACACTCTACTACAGAAAACTATCTTGTGATATTTATGTTTCATTAGAATACAAATTTGCATGAAATGCACGAATATCTCGCGTAGTTAATTTTTGGCACCGATATGTCTTACTTTTTTTCTATTTCCCTTTTCCATCTCTTGGGCTCGCTTCGGTTTTTTCTTGCTTTTTTAGGCTCTGCAAGCACAAGAGTGATGTCCATTTTAGCACCTTAGTCGAAAACAATGAACTTTCTATTAATAACGCGTTTAAATTAATAATAATTACGACAACGATCCGAGTTTACACGACAAGTCGTCGGTTAATAAACGATGCGACTATGAACACAGAATCGCACGAGAACAGGTTGTCGTGATCAGGTGACACCAAATCGAGCATTCTCATTGGATAATTGGATAAGGCGTGTTTTGAAATGACGATGTAGTTGGATAAGGTGAGTTTTGATTTGAATGTCGATATATAACCGTAGATTTGTGAAGGATATGGCGAGTTTTGTTCCGTTTCGCTTTACAGACCGCATGGGTATTAAGTCAAAGAATAATTTTACACACCAAACACAATTTTTACACACCAAACACAATTTTTACAAAACTAACCCAAACTAACCCAAACTAACCCAAACTAACCCAAACGAAAACGATTTGCGAATCCTAGTTCGTATTTCCAGTACTTTCAGTATCAAAAACAGATAAGAGTAATCGAGTTAATGGTTCCATATAGCTTGTGACGTTATTTATATGCTTAAAATCCTTAACGAACGTACCTCTATATAAATCGTGCAAATTTTAAAACGAAATACCAAATAAATTGTTTCTTTTTTGCTTAGCATCCCACTTCAAAATAGTGGTTTGCCCACTAGCAGATTCGATATATCCCTAAAGAACACATCACTTATAACATCTCTTGAATTAATAAACTTTCAGTGCTCCAAAATTGCAATTAAACTTCGTTGAGTAATATCAAATTACCGCCACTGTTGTGGGACCTGCCACAATAAACGTTCAGAATATGTTTCAACTAAATTCAAAACCTCACAACTGCTGTTTTATAGGACCCGATCCACAAATAAAAGTGAACAGGCCTTATAAGCTTTATATTTTTTATGATGGGAAAAATGCTAACTATTGAAATGTCTCAAATTAAAAACTATTTTGGATAAAGATAATTTAAACGTATCTATCCACGTTGGAATACCAGCTACCTTTTTTAATGTGTGAGAGTTACAAAATTGCAGAAATATGTTTAAAAAGCATTAAGGTGAAAGTGGCTCAAAGACAATAATAAGAAAGTATTAAAGAAGGACAAAAACACCATCATTTAACACCGTAATAAATACCAATAAAAGATCAAAAGAAAGAATAATTCTAAGCAATAGCAGAAGAAGTCTATAGACTTAATGATGTTATATTTCCAAAAGAATCCAAGGAATTCAAATTATGATTGTATGCGGTATTCCCTATATTTAAAAACTATAACTTTTCGATAGACTTGTATTCTCAATCAATCGTGATCAAGTGAATACTGATAAAACTTCTTAGACTAAAAGCTTATATACTAATGCAATGTGTGGTGAAAAGCCCATGACCCTTAACTTGATGTTGACCTGGTTAGTTTAAGATCTTTTATGGTACTTAGAAGATGTTTCAAAATCCTCTTTAAAACAAATCGAAGATATCCTGTGACCAGCTTTATTCACTAACCGCTCATTCAGCTTTACATATGCCTGGCTCACTCAGCCGTTTGTAGTCTTGTTCTTTTTAAAGGCGTGGATTAAAGTTTATGACATATGACAGTTAGAGCGGGGCGCCACTAAATTTTTATCACAAGAAATTTATTAGATGTTCTATCTGTCTGAATCTGGTAAAAAAGTTTAGAAAAAATACCCTATGAAAGAGCGTAAAAAAATAGAATGAGATTGAATACAGTATCCAAAATAAACACGAGGAATATAAATAACCAGTTTATTTAAAAAATCCCACTTAAGTAGAACAATCTACGTTGTTAAAATTTAGAAGATTTTCTAATTACTATGCTCAAATAATTTATGGAATGTCACTGATGCTGACCTATTTATGTCAAATTACAATTATATTAATTGTTTTGGTAATTAAATTTCATCCTGACACTCTAACACTAGAAATTACAATAACCAAGTATCAGTTGTACGATTTAGGCCTGATACTCACTGCGATTAAACTTCAAATCAAAAAGTAGCACTAGTTATGGTATTTTATAGCAAGTCTCTGATCAATAACTTAACATTACCAATTACGATATAAAAATCTCAATAAATTACTTCGATACTACTTAACGAGAAGAGTTATCTTTAAAAGAATATTTTAATATTACCCAGTTCCTTTTGCTTAAATATGTAACAATTTATATGTAAAAATTAGGGAATAAATTTCAGCTAAACTACGCTTAGCTTATTCCCTTGGCAGCTGGAATATAGAAGACATCTAAAATGTCCTCAAAATGCTAAACTAAAAAGGATTTACTGTTGTTTTCAGAGTTGTTACTAGGAAAGTTCAAGGTAGAGTAGGAACTAAATTATAAATACAGGTAGGGCTAACATTTAATAATTTAAATATATCCTACTACGACTCGCCGATACCTTCAGCCTTTCGTATAGAAAAGCTGCTGGACTGGACTCCAGTGTAGATGGACGAGCTAGGTGAACCTCTCAGCTGGGAAGATCAGTTTCTCCACAAAACTCTCGGTCTGTTCCACTTCGGATAAGACGGCGAGTTCCTGCTCAAGGAAGGAATTTCCCAGAACAAATGGGCATTAGTCCCTCGGAAAGACCCTGGTGAAATGGCAAACGATTTTTTTAGCCATGCTACTAAAAAGCACATGGGTCGAACCTGCCGCATAGTCAGTATTCTAACAAAAGGTACACGTTACTACGTCTCGTAAAGCTATCAAAGAACTATCTGGTGAGCATCCACCTACAGTTAAGACTTAATCGCCATAACGCACCCTCTCGAAGGTAAGTTCTGAACGAGAAGGGACTCAACTTTAACTTCCTTCGTTATGTATCCTATTTTTGTGCGCATCTGTGAAAGCGCTCCCTGTCAAGCGGTTTAGAGTGCTGAAACCCACTCGACGTAGTAAGTTTGAGACAACCGATACCACAATTTAACGGATACACAGAGAAAATCGAAGTATAATATTAAGATACATGTACAACATTACACTCCTCGTTATATACGTGAGGTTTGAAGGTTTTAAACGTATAGTATAATGAATGGATCGGTTCATATGGAGCGTTACACTGGTCTGGTAATAGCCTGGGACTAAGGCTTCTACATACTTTCCTCTGAAATAATATTTTAAAAGATGAATTACATGACAATCAAACTAAAAATATGTAAAACAAATAAAGAATGGTTAGAAATTAAACAAAAAATATGAATGCAAACGATTCTGAAAATATTATAAATATCCTTCGGGAGGCAGAGCGGTATGTATAAAAACTGTCACCTACCGGACATGCTGAAAATTTGTTTCGAT
Organism: Pissodes strobi; assembly: GCA_016904865.1. Lineage (NCBI taxonomy): Eukaryota > Metazoa > Arthropoda > Insecta > Coleoptera > Curculionidae > Pissodes > Pissodes strobi. Next base: position 87,317 of record MU183442.1, read on the forward strand.
ATTTTTTTGGCAATGTTAGCAATAATCTGTTTTTATTCATTCATTTGTTATTTTTTCCAAATATTAATAACCAATTAAAGTAGCATTTACAGAATAACTCATTTTGTAAAAAAAACATTTATAAATTCGCACTGACTAAAACATTATTGTCAATCTGACATTAACTGTGACTTACCTATGAAGAAAAAAATGGTAGCAGATATTTCATTTCCAACCTTAAGCCGGATATATATTGGCCAATATATTTGCCGAAACATTAGTCGAAAAATTTAGCGAATCATTTGTGTACAATAATTATGGCAACCACACAATGTGTGGAGGTATCAAAAGCCGGGGCCGCACATGCGGCATTCGGCGAACTCCGAGCAAGGGTTTGCCTAACTGCGATGGGAAGTTTGTAGTTTGGCAAATCGTTCGGCATTTCGCTCGCCTTTTCCCGCGCGGTGTTGGTAAATTTGCAAGCATCAAAGAGGACGAGCGCTCGCCTCGCTGTTGTTCGTGGAGTCATCCACACGTCCAGACATTTGTAGTTGGCTTTTAACAACGGCTGGAGATTGTGAGAGTGGTTTTGTTTCACCTTTCACCTAGTAAGCAAGTGATATTTTGTATTGTGGCATTTTGGCGTAGATTATATATTGTTTCTATACATACATATTCATTATTTAGGTAGGTACTTTTCTTTATGCAGCATATTTTTACTTTACTTTTACTAACCTGAAATCCAGCAGGTAACTAGGATTTTGTTTCGAGGGGAGTCTGACCATTTGCGGGATAATAGTCTCTCAGGCCTAGAGCCATAAAAACCCGCCGCATAACACGACAAAAGCAACCACAGCAATTGTCACAGATTCATCGCTACTCATGTTTATTTGTGGACTGGAGTGAGGAAAACAATGTCCAGTTTACCGCAGGAAAGACTCAAACAGCTGTCTTCTCAAAAAGAAGCAAACACCGCAGGATCTGACTTATCAATGACGGGACAAACACTGACCCTGGCCTCATCAATACCCTTGGCGAGTTAGTTTGGGCTACGTTGATGACTTAGAAGCACCATGGCTTGGCGTAATAACGTCACCAAAACCACCAAGGCAGGCAGCACAAAGGCTAGGAGCACTCTATAGAGCAAAAAAGTTGTATACAACTCATCAACTCTTACTGCTCTATAAGGCTCTAAGAAGACCATCTCTGGAATACTGTTTCCATGTGTGGAGCTCGGCACCCAAACACTTGCTCAGGATATTGGACTCCATAGAGAGGAAAGTAGTCTGTGTTTTGGATGACCCAGAGTTGACTAAAGAACTCGATAGCCTTGAATATCGAAAAAAGTGTTAACTATCGATACTACTACGGAAGGTATTCGAACGAGCTGGCACTTATGCTTCCGCCGAGAGTTGTGCCAAACAGAAACACCCGTCAGACACAAGCTGCTCATCAGCATACGGTTCAGTTGCGAACGTCTAGGACGTCGCTGTTACGGGATTCCTTTATCTTGAGGGCTACCTTGCTTTGGAATGGAGTAACGTCTTTCCCGAAAACTATAACCTACAGTCCAACGTCCACCGGCTTCTCCACACCGCTCGTTGAGTGGTATAGTGTGACGCTTTTTCTTGTCCATCTAGTAGGCGCAAAACCTTCACTCCAGCTTAGAAGGAACGGAGAGTGAATAATTTCAAATTAAAAGAAACATTTTAAATTTGAAATTATTCACTCTCAGTTCCTTCTAAGCTGGAGTGAAGGTTTTGCGCCTATTAGAGGGACAAGAAAAAGCGTTGACGCCCCACGTTGGGCGCCAAAAAATTGTAACGTTTTTTCCTGTCCCTCTAATAGGCACAAAACCTTCACTTCATTTTAGAAAGAACTGAGAGTGAATAATTTCAAATTAAAAGAAAAATTTAAACGTTGAGAATTTAAAATTGATTTGCCTGTACTGATACGTAGGCTAGAACGAGTTGTCGTCTGAGCGTACAAATTAGGCCCTAGCTCAAATGTCAGAGAGTACACTGAGAAAAAATATTTTAAATCTTTTCCTACAGCATTGTATTGGTTTTTTTGCTTTAGTATGAACCACAATTGTTAAGTTCTTTACAATATTTCCTGAAAAAAGAACGATTCGTTTTAATATTAGGTAATAAGAAATTGTATCAAGATTAATGCAGTACTTATTAATATCAGCTTTAGTACTGAGTCGTGTTTGAATATTCTACAAAATTGTTGTAATCTCAGTATTATAATAAATATTCCCTATTCCACAAATATGTTACTTAACCACATAATTTATTGTTAATATTGCCACAATAGTTTTCTATGAAATTGTTGCAAACAAAAGTATTTATATAGGTTACGTATTACATAACCTTGTAGTACATAGGGTCAAAGGGATATTATACCCAAGTTATACTTAAAAGGAGAATTCATATGCTATAGAATTGTAATCAACTTTCAAATCGTTGTGTGGTAAAAATTTCCACAATATTTTTAAATATCGTTGAGTGCCCAAACTTTATTGTGTTAAGTGTCAAACTATTATTACTTCTGTATTACAATTATTAGCAAATATATATTACAGAAATTTGTACTAAAGTTTTGAAAAGTTATAGTAAAAATTACCGAATTATTTTGGATTTTAAGTATGAAATGCCGATAAGCCAATAAGAAATAATGAACTTTAAAATTATGGGACAATATCGCGCCTGCCGCTTGTGAATTGTGATCTTAGCACCAGGCCTGTGGATGACCAAATTCGTGGTTGCCAAATTTTATCATGTCCCTTTAAAATATTAATACCACTCATATCGATAATTAAACTATTGGAAAATATGTGTATTGCCAATTATTGTAAACAATTATTATTCTTACTGTACCTATGTAAGTTTCAACGAAACAGCGCCCATAATTGTGAAAAATTGAAACATCGGAAAAACTGAAAACTGTAATTTTTTTATTGTAATGCACGATACACTTTATAAAACACAGAATTCGTCTTTGATTAGGTATTTGAAGTGAAAAATCCGATATCCCATTATCGATCTGCTTTGTATAGAATAAATGCTACATGAAACCGAAAGCAATGTTTGAAAAAATATATTAAAACGTAAGAAGTACCAAGTGCTTGACTGATGACTTGTCACTTATGACAAAAACGCAGTTGAACCGTCCATACCACCTACGGAGGGCTATATACCTACCACCATTAGCATCCAATAGTGATTCTTTGTTCAGTGATATTATTTAATATAGGTGTGTATTAGCAATAGTGTCAAAATACATAAGCCAACTTAAACTGAATACTCAAAGTATGCTGAAGTCGAAAATATGTATAGGCATTTGATTTTTTTTTGGACATATCTTTAATGTGCGACTTTGCTATCGAAGCAATTCGTAGCGTCTGAAAGTCCCACACAGATGGCGTCAGATATTTCATCTGGCGGCATATTAAAGTTCTAATTGAACTATAAACACTGCAAGCTCGTATTATGTCATGCCCAACAATCCGACATTGAAGTGTTGGTATTATCACTATAATATTGTAGTTGCAGCTGTGATTGCAGCAAAATGCACTACTTTAGGATTACAAGTAAGGTCACTGGCGTTCAATAATAATTGCCACAAAACGTATAAATTCATGGCATTCATTTATCGTAGCCGATGAGCAGGCCTCTGTAAGAGAGATTAAAGCGGAATTAAAATCCATCCACATGGCTTCACAAAATGGTGCCATTTACAGAAAGGAAGATGCAAAAAAAAACGTAGAAACACTCACCTGTCTAAATTAGCATTTAAATCCCCCAAAGGGCAGCTTCAGACACCGAACACTAAGCAAAAAGGTAAGGCACAGATATGATCCGAAACTTGAAACAAAGGTCCGACTGCAGAATCCCTCAAAAGACAAAATCAAAATTTCCAGCCGGCACTCTAATCAGAGTAACGTCGAACGATGCGGCGCGAGACTGAGCGAAACTACGAGGGTGTTTCGCTAACAAATACAATTGCGCTCGAAACACTAAAGGGCGGCTGCGAGCTTTAATGCCATTTTCGCTTGAAATACAATCGCAAAATATCGGCTCGTGATAATTAGATACTGCAGTCAATTTAAGCTCTTTTAAATACATGGAATAATTTTCAATTTGAAATATTTCACACACGTATTTTATACGAAATATATCTAAAATTTCTTTTAAAGTTCAAAAATGTGATAAAATCATATCATTTAGATGGTTCTATTACGTTTTTTATTCAATGCTCAATCCTTTTTCCTGAAAATCCCCAATTTTTTCTTCTTGTGAGTTAAAACAATGATTATAAGGCTTGTTTCCTGTTATATCGACCCCTGTAATTAGACTGGATTATTTTATAACCTTAAATACGCGCAAAAACACATCCCATCACCAATATATTATTTTTATTGTTTATTTTCATTACACAATAAAGCAGATATTCCTATTTTAACTGTTGCCTACCAAGCAATACTTAACTAATATTCTGCTGAAAGAAATATTTCTAGGTACTTATAATAATAAAATTACTGTACACGATTTTTTCATATATTTTGTAGCATTTCTAACGCTTTTATTCTTCGCTAGTAAAATTGTTAACAAAGTTGAACCGCTAGGATTTTTTAGCTGACAAATAAAGGAGCATCTCAAGAAATCCAGCCACTTACATCCTTTATAATTTTTTTAAATGTTTCGTTTATCCATCAGGTAGCCCGTTGGTTACTGATTCCAAATATATCAAGTCTCATCATACCTCTATCTTTGAAATGAACTAGGAAAAATTATAAAACCCGTCCCATAATATTAATGAGATAGAAAGAGAACGCCATAAAATAATGTGTTGGTCAAATGCATTGATGTTATGGTCCAAGTTTTGTCATTTTTCAAACATAGATGTATCAAATCTGGTATCTTCGGAACCAGTAAAAAACTAACTATCTGATCAATGACTCATGTACGGCGTAATCTATTTAAAAAAACACATATCGCTGATTTTAAGTAGACTTATTATCTGCATTTGCTTTGTTCGATACCAAATTGTGATAGTTCACGAAACATACCTACTTCAACTTTTGCAACATATAATTTCTTCTGGCTCTAGAAATAAAAACGCTTGGGGTGCTCCAAAATACACGGAAACTCCCTGTGCTGCTAATTTTTCTCACCCGCCCTGCACATACCGGTAGCTTAAATTATAATTATTTTCGTTCATTAGAACCAGCGACATAGTTTAAATAAAATATTATCCTGCGAATTGTTAAAAAAAATAATAAGAAAGTCGATACAGAATTGTCCAGGAAAAATGCATTTAGGCAACTACTATCAAGTAAACCCACTATGCTTTATGAATAAATTCCTCTATAGATTTCATTAAAAATCTAAACAGCGCAACTGCTGTTTTATAGTTCTCGAGATTTTCAATTTTATATCAGTGAAATCCAGTAAATCTTTGCGTTTACGAATCGTATAATTCAGCATAAGTA
>MU183442.1:93192-148877 GCA_016904865.1 Pissodes strobi
ATCCAGTAAATCTTTGCGTTTACGAATCGTATAATTCAGCATAAGTACCCATAGAGCTTAGCGTATGAAATAACAAGTTTTATTGCTTGATTTTTTAAATAGTGCGTTTTTTACGACTAAGCTTTAGTTGACTTCTCTAAAACTCAAAACATTCCAAATGGATATTGGGATGTAAAATTTTAGTACCCACAACGTACAGATATATTAATCATAAATAAAAAGATATTGCTTCGGAGCGGCAAAGTTTATGTGTCCATTTTATTAAGCGGAATTAATAAAAAGGTAGGCTAGTAAGTCCAATGTAAGCCTTAAAGAACTATAAAACTTGGACGTAAATTATGGGGCGTTGTAAAATGGCAATAAATTTTTAAAACCACAAACAATCAAAACATAATTCACGACTGAAAATTAAAAATGTAAAGAGTGTAGTAAATCAATAATACAAGGAATTTGGTGCCTTGGATGATGATAAATACTTAACTGGATATATTTAATAGTCGTGAAGTAAGGCAGATAATTCCCATATTAATTCATGCCATCATAAAATGTTTTATATGGCACTACTTGTAATAATCATTACTTATACTAATGATGCCATATCATATGGCAAGTATATACCTATGTTATTATTTTGTTTTCATCACAATTATCATAAATAAGCGATAATAAATTGAGTAGTTGCTTCACCCTCTCAACAGCACCCCCCCCCCCCCCGTAGATACCAAGAGTTTAATAGTAACTACATAATTTGAAACAAAGAATCTTAACTCAACCATAAAACCCTGTGTTACACCAAATACTGTTTTGGGCAATGTAATGACTACCAAAATTAAAAAATGCAGCAGTACATGAAGAAACGTTTGAAAATGAGTTTGCATCCCATTCATATCATAGAGGTGTACAATAGATCCTCTACATCAGTACGTCATCTGGACATATAAGCTAGAACTAGAACGACTTCAAGACTAGTTAAATTTTGGCCCAAAAATTTCACTTAAAAGTTTTCCATGTCGGAAAAGACGAATACAAAACTCTTATTTTCATTTTTTTATGGTAGTGGCACACACACTAAAGGGAGATCGTATGGCGCTCGACGAGCGGTGGGTGTGCGAAGATGTTGATTGACGCGGTTCTTGAATAGTTGTAGGTTGTAATTAGGGGGAAACAGATGTCCTGGGAGTGAATTCCACAGTGATGCAGTGCGCCAGACAAAGGAGTTCTTGTAAAGCGATGCTCTAGGTGTTTCCAGTTTTACAACGAACTGGTGCGCTCTTGCCGTCTGTCGTGACTGTCTACCAGGCTTTGCCAGGGGCGGGATGAGACGGGCCAAATCCTGGGAACATCGGCCGTGAAAGTATCTGTAAAACAGGGGCATCTCGGTTACATGTCTGCGGTGTTCCAGACTATCCAGATTCCGGGTCAACTCCGGATTGCCGACGAGACGCACAGCTCTCTTCTGAATGGAATCCAGCAGCTTCAGGGTGTTCTTTCGTGCGGCACCCCAGATGTGTGAGCAATATTTGCACTTTGTAGAGCAAGAGCAACTGCTGCGCTGTATAAAGATTTTTGTTGCGAAATAACGCACCAAGCTTCTGGGAGGCTGATTTTGCGATGTTGCAACGTGGTTATGCCAGGACATATTGCTGTTGACCGAGACATCCAGTAGTCCGATTGAAGAGGATGAAGGAATGGTTGATCCTGCCATAATGATGCCAGGGCCCGCCGTATTGGCCCTCTTGATAAACGTAGCTGCTTGGGTCTTTGTTGCATTGAACTTGACCAGATTTCTGTCGCCGCAAGTTTGAACTTTCTCCAGGTCTTGATTAATTGCTGTAATCTGCTCCTGTCTGCGGTGATAATTCTCAGTCGCTGGTAAATATTGGGAGACAATAATTGTTAATTATTAGGAGTACCCTCATCTGCAAAATTTTAAACAATATTATTGATGTCGATCAGCAGGTCATTAATATAGATGAGGAATAGAATTGGTGAAAGTATTGGCACCTGAGGCACGCCTGTATTAATGGTGAATATGTCTGAGATATGTCCATCAACTGCAGCATGCAGAGATCGGTTCTTAAGAATGCTGGCAAGCCAGCTGCAGAGAGAGGCTGGCAATCCGAAGGACGGCAGTTTGTTGAGCAGTCCGTCATGCCAAACTCTGTCGAATGCCTTCGAAATATCCAACGCAAGCGCTCGAGACTCTCCGTAGTTCTCAATTGGCCTACTCCCTATATGAGTGACATAGGTCAATATATATACTGTCGATCTTTCTTTGCGAAAGCCGTATTAATTATCTCTGATTATTCTGTTGTTCTCGAGTTACTTGTGCAGCTGCTGATTGACTACAGGTTTCCTGGCTTTGGAGATTATGGGCGTGGCAATTGGGCCCTGGATTTATTGCCTTTTTCGGAACAGGTTGCACTCGAGCGACTTTCCAAGAAGATGGGTAAATTCTTTTTCGGTAAGACAGTGAGAAAAGTGTGGAAAAAACCGATGTTAATTCGTTGGAACAATTCTTTAACACGATGGAGGTATTTCGTCCGGTCCTGCCTTTTGCGTATCTAGTTCTTTAAGGATTTTACGAATATCACGGTGATGAATCTTGACTTCTGCCATGGTAGTGTTGATGTTCGATATGCCTTGGGGGACGTCTAAGGTAGAGTGCGATTAAAATATTTTGGCGGGCGTGTTTGCTTTTTTCTTTGCTGTAGTCGCCATGTTGCGACGTTCGTCTGTCAAAGGTGGGAGAGACGTTTTTGTAAAGTTATTACTTACTGCCTTTGCTACCGACCAGAAATTCCTGGAGCCGCTGGGGCATTGCAAAATTTTACTCCTAATCCTTTGATTGTGTTTGTCCTTAGTTTCGTCGATTACACGTTTGCATTTGTTTCTCGCTTCTACCAAATACTTTGCGAGTTTAAGCAGTACTTGAAGGTTCGCTGTTTCCTACCTACCGCTCTTTCACATCTTCTGTCGAACCAGGGCTCTCCTTTTGACAGTAACTTGATGGCATGTCGGAAGTACCTAATGGCGGAACAACTTTAATTGTGTACTGGTCAGGATTGGTGGTTAGAAAAAGATCCAGGAGGGCGGCGAATTTGCCCCTCTCTGAGATTCGAGTTGGTTCGTCTACAAGTCGAGTAAGCCCGCAGCTAATGGCAAATTCTTCAGCTTTTCTACCTTCGTTTTCGGTCTTATGATGTTTGAGCCAGTTGGTTTTGTGGGCATTGAAATCTCCCAGAACGATTATTTCTGAATTGGGGTGATCAACCTGTATTGACTGAAAAGTGGTAGCTAGTATTGTAAAAAAGTTTTGGTAGGCTCTATCACTCGGAGGGCGATAGAGACAGCATATAAACTTGGTCAAACCCATGGCGGTAAACTTGAGCCACATGATGTCAAGGTTGTTCGGTTCGAGCTTTTCCTCGCGGTGACATGAAAGTTCGCTTCGGACAAAAAGGCTTATTCCGAACTTATGTCTAAATCGGGTGTGTAAGTTGTAACCAGGATAGAGGTAGTTTACTGTTGTTGTTGTAGAACATATTTGTGTTTCTGTAAGGGCTAGTATGTGTGGTCTATTTGCTTGTAGATGTTGGTGTTCTGAATGTATATTTGTATTTTAGGCCTCCTATGTTGTCTATTCTAAATTGGTTCGGTATCTTTGTTGTCTGTGAAATGCGGAATGAAGGGCTCCCAGGGCCATCCGGCGCCCGGAGATCCGAATGGCCGGGGAGTTTGCCTCCGGAATATTTTAATCCTGGAAGCACCATCTTGTCCATATATTCTTACTTTGGAATCCGGAACTACCAGCGCGGATTCGGAGAAACTACTTAGCACTTCCCAGTTCTGGTGGGGTGGTCTTTCACCGGACGATGCGTATAGGCCTATGCATCTACCACCTAGGGCCGCTTCCATTGGAAGCATCGGCCTCAGACTCATTCCTGTGGTGGTCTCTAGTCTGACAGGGCTAAGAATGGGGTTTGTTGGGTCACTCCCCTGTGATCAGCTCCAGACTTGGTACTTTGGTGTTCTCCAGCCTGGAGAAGGACGATGGGATTTGATATGGCACATCCCGTGGCAGACATGGAATAGCGAGGGCATCACTCCCCGTAATCAAACTACTCTCACCAGTTTGACGTTCCTGCCTGCAATGCAGCCTCTCTTGTAACAAACTGTCATTGATCAGCTCCAGACTTTGTACTTCGGTGTTTTCCAGCCTGGGGGAGGTTGATGCGATTTGATGTTCCACATCCCGTGGCAACTCGGAATGGCGGGGGCATCACTCCCGTAATCAACCTGCTCTCACTAGTTTGACGTTCCTGTCAGCTAATACATTGCATCCCCGCTTGCCACAAACTGTCATTGATCAGCTCCAGACTTTGTACTTCGGTGTTCTTCATCCTGGGGCAGGACGATGGAATTTGTTGGGCCACATCCCGTGGAATGGCGGGGGCGTCACTCCTCGAAATCAAACTGCTCTCGCCAGTTTGACGTTCGTGCCTACTAATACAATGCAACCCCTCTTGTTACAAGCTGTCATTGATCAGCTCCAGACTTTGTACTTCGGAGTTTTCCAGCCTGAGGGAGAACGATGGGCTTTGATGGGCCATATCTCGTGGCAACTCGGAATGGCAGGGGCGCCATTTCCTGTAATCAAACTGCTCTCACCAGTTTGACGTTTCTGCCAGCTAATAAAATGCAGCCCCGCTTGCCACAAACTGTATTCGATTAGCTCCAGACTTACTTCGGTGTTCTCCAATCTGGGGGAGGATGTTGTATGTAGTATAGCAGAAAAATTCATGGTTACAACTTAAATATTTATGAATTCCGCAACTACACAAAGCTTAGTGCTTTGCATGGAAAACGAGGTATCTGTGAATTTTGAACATATTTGTACTATTAGTGTGAAGGCTTATGACCGAAAATAAAACACGTAATGTTACATTTCGATTCATGTGGCGGACAAAATCGAAATCAAAATAATGCTGCACTATTTATTTACATAGCACAAACAGCTTCTACCGATATTAAAGAGCATACGTTTTTAGAGTGGCCAGAGCTGTATAGAAGTCGATTCAATGAATAACACCCTTGGAAGGAAAAAATGCCAACGGGTTTATGTAGTCCATGTAGTCAACTATCCAAACGTAACCGAAATTAATTTGGAGATCCGTTTACCATCAAGGCGTTTAAGTTCAACGAATTTCTCAATTTAGAAGAATTATTCAGGATATTACTCAAACATAAAGTAATTGATAGCAATACAATAATGAAAAAGCAGCTGGTTAAAAGGAAAATGCTTTAGATTAAAAAAAAACATCACAGTCCACAAAGATGCAACCGGGGGGACATTGAGAATGGCGAAGCAGGATGCAACGCTTATTAAGTTTGAGATCTGAGGAAACTCATAATTGTATGGAAATAAATAGTTGATAGAAGTTTGGGTGCGAACAGGTTAGATTACGTAAGTTTAGTTTACCAAAATATACCAAATAAATGTATATTACTTCAAGTCTCGTTCTTTATTACAATTTAAAACGTTATAAGTGTGGCTGCAAAAAACAAAAGACCATTTGCATTCGATTCGTCTCACATTCCTCGATCTAACGATGTGAAGCACGACTAGTCTGTCGTGAGAAACTAAAAGTCACCCTCACCCACCCTTAACGCAATGTAATGTAAAAAATTACTTTTAGCAGATTACGCAAGCTTAGTTAACCAAAATATACCACATAATTGCATATTACTTCAAGTTTCGTTCGTTTTTATTATTTATAACATTAGTGGTGGTTGTAAAAATTGCATTCGATTCGTATCTCAATCCCCGATCTAACGCGGTTAGTTTCACTTAGTATCAACTTATTTCAGTCATTTGAGTCGATTCCAATACGTTCTAATCAATTTGAATAGATTTGGTTAGTTTTGGTTAGTCGTCTAATAAATTTTCGGTTAGTTTCTTTTTTCCTTATTTGAGCAGGTTCCGTTACTTTATAATCAATTTTAATAGATTTGGTTACTTTTGGTTAGTCGTCCAACCAACTTTCTGATAGTTTCCCTTTAACTTACTTTAGTCATTTGAACCGGTTCCGTTACGTTTTAATTAATTTTAATGGATTTGGTTAGTTTGGGCTAGTCTTTCAATTAACTTTCGATTAGTTTCACTTAGTCCCAAATTATTTTATTTTCATTCAGTTGAGTCGATTCCGATCCATTATTATCAATTCTAATAGATTTGGTTAGTTTTATTTAGTCGTCTAATCAACTTTCAGTTAATTTCACTTAGTATCAGCTTATTTTAGTCATTTGACCCGGTTACGATACCTTATAGTCAATTTTAATAGATTAGAATATTTTCGGTTACTCGTCGAATCAATTTTCGGTTAGTTTCTCTTAGTCTTAACTTATTTTAGTCATATGAAGCGGTTCCCATATGTTATAATCCATTTTAATGGAATTGGTTAGATTTTGTTAGTCGTCAATCAACTTCCGGTTAGTTTCACTTAGTCTCAAATTATTTTACTTATTTGAGTCGGTTCCGATGTAACCAATTTCAATAGATTTGATTAGTCGTCCAATCAACTTTCGGTTAGTTTCACTTAGTCTCAACATATTTTACTTATTTAAGCCGGTTCCGATACACTATAAACAATTTTAATATATTTGTTTAGATTTGGTTAACCGCCCAATCACCTTTCGGTTAGTTTCACTTAGTCTCAACTTGTTTTAGTCATCTGAACCAGTCCCGATTCGTTATAAAAAATTTAATAGATTGGGTTAGTTTTGGTTAGTCGTCAATTCAAATTTCAGTTAGTTTCACTTAATATCAAATTATCTTAGTCATTTGAACCGGTTACGATACGTTATAATCAATTTTAATAGATTTTGTTATTCTCGGTTAATCGTCGAATAAACTTTTGGTTAGTTTCACTAAGTCTCAACTTATTTTACCTATATGAGCTGGTTCCGATACGTTAAAAATAATTTTAACAGATTTGGTTAGTTTTGGTTAGTCTGCTAATCAACATTCGGTTAGATTCACTTAATATCAAATTATTTTAGTCATTTGAACCGGTTACGATACGTCAATTTTAATATAACCAAATCTATTAAAATCTATAAAGTCTTGATTAATCGTCGAATCAACTTTCGGGTAGTTTCACTTAGTCTCAACTTATTTTAGCCATTTGAGTCAGTTGCGATACGTTATAATCAATTTTTATAAATTTGGTTAGTATTGGATAATCGTCGAATTAACTTCCAGTTAGTTTCACTTAGTCTCAACTTATTTGACTTATTTGAGCCTGTTCCGATACGTTATAATCAGTTTTAATAGATTTGGTTACTTTTGGTTAGTCGTCCAATCAACTTCCGGTTAGTTTCACTTAGTCTCTACTCATTTTAGTCATTTCAGGCGGTTTCAATACGTTATAATCAATTTTAATAGATTTAGCTAATTTGGGTTAGTCGTCTAATCAACTTTTGGTTAGTTTCACATAGTCTCAACTTATTTCACTTATTTGAGCTGGTTCTGATGCGTTATAATCAATTTTAATAGATTTGGTTAATTTTGGTTAGTAGTCTAATCAACTTGCGGTTAGTTTCCCCTTCATAGATATGTGGTTAGTTTCACTTTGTCTCAACCTATTTTAGTCATTTGAGTCGGTTCCGACACGTTATAATTAAGCTTAATAAATTTGGTTACTTTTGGTTAGTCGTCTAATAAACTTCCGGTTAGTTTCACTTAGTCTCATATTTTACTCATTTCAGTCAGTTTCGATACGTTATAATCAATTTTAATAGATTTGGTTAGTTTGGGTCAGTCGTTTAATCAACTTTTGGTTAGTTTCACTTAGTCTCAACTTATTTCACTTATTTGAGCTGGTTCTGATACGTTATAATCAATTTTAATAGATTTGGTTAATTTTGGTTAGTCGTCTAATCAACTTGCAGTTACTTTCCCCTTCCTAGATCTGTGGTTAATTTCACTTAGTCTTAACCTATTTTAGTCATTTGAGTCGGTTCCGATACTTTATAATCAAGTTTAATAAATTTGGTTAGTTTTGGTTAGTTGTCTAATCAACTTCCGGTTAGTTTCACTTAGTCTCAGGTTATTTTACTTACTTAAGTCGGCTCCAATACATTATAATGAGTTTTGATAGATTCGGTTAGTTTTGGTTAATCTTCTTATCAACTTTCGTTTAGTTTCACTTATTCTCAACATAGTTAAGTCATTTGAACTGGTTCCGATACGTTCTAATTAATTTTAATACATTTGGTTAGTTTTGGTTGGTCGTCCAATCAACTTTCGGCTATTTTCACTTAGTCTCAATTTATTTTCCTCATTTGAGCGGGTTCCGATGCGTTATAATCAGTTATGCATAAACCGTGTCGTGACTTTCACTAATATTTTCCGTGTCATGATGCGAATTTGGAAACTCACTGTCAAGAAACCAGAGTAATCATCTGAACCGGCTCCGATACGTTATAGTCAAATATAATGTTTCTGGTTAGTTTTCGTTAGTCGCCGGTTTGTTTTGGTTAGTTTTAACACACTTTAATGTGTGTAACTTATTTCGATACATTTTAGCCCGTTTTGGTGCTTTTGGTTACTTTTGATTAGTTTTGGTTAGTCATTCAATCAACTTTCCGATATGTTATAACCAGTTTTAATGTTTTTGGTTGATTTTGCTTAGTCGCCAAAATTCGGTTAATTTGGGTTATTTTTAACTTACTATAATATTTTTAATCTGTTTCGATACGTTTTAGCCATATTTGGTGCTTTTGGTTAATTTAGCTTAGATTGGGTTAGGTTGAGTTAGATCGTCGTCGTGGGTAGTCGTTCAATCAATATTCAGTTAATTTCAGTTAGTTTTAATTTTAGTTATTTCAATCGGCGCCGATACGTTATCATCGAATTTAATGTTTTTGGATAGTTTTAATTAGTCGGCAACATTCGGTTCGTTTTGATAAGTTTTACCTTACATTAATATTTTTAATCTGTTCCGATACGTTTTGAGCCTTTTTTGGAGCTTTTGGTTACTTTCGGTTAGTCGTTGAATCAACTTTCGGTTAGTTTCAGTTAGTTCCAATTTATTTTAGGAATTTGAACCGGATCCAATAGGTTGTAACCAATTTTAACTTTTATGATTAGTTTTGGTTATTCGCCAAATTAGGGTTACTTTGAGTTAGTTTTAACTTACTTTTATTTTCTTAATTTGTTCCGATTCATTTTAACCCTTTTTGTGCTTTGGTTAATTTTAGTTAGTTTGGGTTAGACGTTCAATCAACTTTTAGTTAGTTTCAGTTAGCCTTAATTTTTTTTTATCATTTGAACCGATTTCCTCCTCAGAAACAGACTAACACGATCTCTCACGTATATTACGTGATGTGCCAAATGTAGCATGCACTTTTTCGCGATTTGATACCCCATAATGGGATAACAATAGTATATTATTTTATATGGAGGAAAAGTGATACTTTTCATGGCGCGCTCGTGTTTAACAGCCGAACGGAGTGAGGCTGGTAATAGAGAGCAAGCCATGAAAAGTAACTTTTCCTCCAAATAAAATATGCTGTTTTTTCTTCAAATGTCGACAAATTAATGAAAAAACATCTCTTTTTAATAGTAATAAAAATTATTATTATTAAAGATAAGTGGGTTCGCAAGGGGGCTTAGACCGGTGTCGGTGAATACGCACAGGTTGTTGCTATAGTAATGTAACATTAAGCTGTCAGTGGACACTGTCAACAATAATTATTTTTTTAAAATCGCGTCTCCGATTGCGTTTTAATTCCGTATTGATAAGCAGTTATTGGGTAAGTTCGATTAAATAATAACCAATTTGTTCCAAAATTAGCGATATTTAGAAATGCAGTGCACAAATTGAGTGATAAATACAAATTTGCTATGTTGCTATGACAACACTTTTACCTCCGCCGGCGGAAAAGTGAAAAGTAAAGCTCCGGCGGAGGAAAAACGAAACTTCACGGCCGCCTACACAGTCGAGTAATGATGGATTTACTGACGTTTGAAGAAAATAGTTATTTTTGTTACAAGTACCTAAAATGGAGTTTTTCAGGACGAATCATTGCTGTTTCCGGACTCGGCTAACGCCTCGTCCGGAATAGCAGATGAGTCTTGAAAAACTTCATTTAGGTACGTGTGACAAACACTATTTTTTGTCATATGCTCCTAAAATTTAATTTTTATTTATACGCTTTTTGCAATTCTTCAGAACGCCTAAATTTGCAAATTTACCATAATTTTTGAAATCATCATGTACGACAAAGTTAGCTTAGAATTTGATATCGTAGCAACTATTTGACAATTTTGTCATGTCATTCGAAATTTGACATTTAGACATATTCAGGAATTTTGGAACAGTCCGTAAAAGTTGCCATGACAACTTTTAGGGACTAGGCCTAAAAAGAAGCTATTTTTGGGAGCGTATGACAAAAAAAACATTTTCAATGTTAAAACAGTTTGGTGAAAATGAATCCCGTTGCGATTATTTTGGTGAATACAAAAAATATATATATTGAAGGTAGGTACCGGCCTGCCCACAAAGTTAACTTTGATGCATTGAAAATTAACAGGTTATACAAGAATACCTGTTGAAAAGAACAAATGCCGACCTTCAGAAATTATACCAGAAAGGTGCATTTCCATGTGAGTACCATTGTTGATATGAATCGCTGCTAACAAATACGACAAAGATGTAATTCTGGAACCTGGATATTCTGACTCAGATACGGATAATTCCTAGTAGGTTTTTAATTGAAAATTAGCATAACTAGTTTTGCATGTGGTTTCTTTTAAAACAAAATAAAAAATATGTTTTACGGAACAAAGTGTATATCTATAAAAAAATCATCAAAGAAAGATAAAACAACGACTACATCAAATAACCACTAAGTCGCATTTTTGACAGTATCTGAATTTTATTACTTATATATAAATATTTCAAGAATATTTATTCTGTATGCCAAAATCTAAAAAATATACTACTTTGTGCTGAATTGAACAGTCGTCACTTTATAATGAAATACTAGCTCAGTCGCCAATTTGTAAGGATAAATTTAGCGAAAGTTAATTCATTTAGTTTAACTAAATATGAGATTCTTCTTCTCTGAAGGTGTGAGTTGTCTCTTTCATTAATTTTATTTTTTAATATTGTGGGCGCCAGAGTTCTTAGAGACAATGCGATCTAGATTCAACCATTGAACGGTGTCTCTCAGTTCTACGACAATTTACTGTGCCCAATCCTCCTTGGCCATAGCAGAGAGTGAAAGTGACAGTAAAATATCTTAACTCAAGCCGTAGTTAAGCAAGTGTAATCTTCAGACATAGCCTTAACATTCATAACATTGATATCTACCATTCAATGCGGTTGAATGGTAGATATCAATAATTGTAAAGATAAGAATATTAAAAAATTGCATTTATAATTCACGTCTTACAGAACCCGATCCTGCAATAAGGTAAACAAAGTATTTTTTAAAGCAATAATGTATTAATTTTTAATAATTAATTTACAAGTATGAGTGATGAGGTTTTAAAAAATTAAAATCTATATAATCGGATGTAAATATAATTTATGAAATTGTTTGAAATACAGCTTTTTCTTTTAAATAAATGAGCAATGAGAATTAAAATTAATGTAAAGGATAAAAACATGTAATGAATAAGTAAGATGATTACAATGGTCTTTACAAAATGTATTTCTCTTCTGACTGGCTAATACTTAGCTTGTCCAACTATCTCGTAACCATGCAACCGTATTGGGGCTTCTACTGGAACCTGCTTCTGCATATTTCCCATTTTAATTGACTTGAGGTCATCTAGGACTTAAAGGTTGTGGGTATCTGTTCCCTCTATCAATTTGCTATAGCGACGTGGATGGACAGCTGATGCTTTTTCACAGTCGATTCCGGAATTTGTATACATGGAAGAGAACATAACCTAATTTTAGGCCAATGTATATCGCCAATTAAAAAATTGTTCAAGGAAATATCCTGTGGATCTCAGTTAAACGACTTCACAGAAGGAAGTAATCAACAATTTGAAAATTTACTGGTTAAAGCAGGTATAATCAAAAACCTAAATTACAACTTTAAGTTGAGCAAAACTTATAAATAACTACGGTTAAGCGAAACTATAAATAGCTACTGTCACTCAAGATATTCTTTTTCTTTACTTAAGACATAAAATTCAAAAGAAATTATAACTGAAATTAAAAAATTAAAAGAAAATGATGGAACTACGTTCCAAACAGAGGCTCTCGGCAAATTTAAATAAAAGATAACTTGAATTTAGTGATAGACAAAAAATAGAGGTACAACCTCTCTATAAACAAATCTTATAACTCAAAATAAGTAATTAATATTACTCTACTATATGTATATGGCCCTTGGCACATAAACGATAATTGAGCGTAATTACACCTCAATTAATTAAAGATAAAGGTAATCACCATCTCATATTGAGATATGAATTAAGATAAAATATGAAGAAATAAAAACAGGTAAATTTACACATGTGAGTTAATCCCTCATAAATGCAAATTAATGTCGATACATCATTGTTGAAACGCGACAGGGCAAGTGCTAATAATTATATGCTTGATGTTACCAATAAACTGAAATATTAATGAAATAACCCTGAAAAGAAAAATATTAAACCAGCCATATTATGAGGGTAAATTCCAAGGAATTCTACTGAAAATTCATTTTACTACCTTTACAGGAATATATAGAATCCAAGAATTACCCAAACAATATTGTTCAATTTAAATGGAAATACGCAAAACAATGTGTGTGACCGCTAAACGATGAAATAATCACGTTCCTGTAAATTTGGATTAAACCTCTATCAAATTACATGAATTTGACCTATGAGAAACGGAATTATTCACCAGCAAATCGGTATTTTTTACCGATAGGTCACTAAAAAATTAAGATTATTGAAGTTGTAAGTTAATCGAACGTGTAATATTAAAATGCTAATTTCTCGCTTAAGCAGAATATGATTAAGTGAATCAGAAACAATTATTAGTCATGTATTAAAAAAATGAAAAATTTACCGAAATATATGCAAGATGAATAAAATATTTCAAGATCAAAAACTAGCACTTACCCAGCCAAGCATTGCCAACAAGATAAACGACCTTCGTTTTAAAATTTAAGACGTTCAACACATTCTGATTTCCGATGTTCTAATTGGATAATTTAAATCATGTGACTACGGCTATAGGACACGCGGCGACAAACTAAGGAAATACTCAACATACGCTAAATATAGTAATCCGTATTAAATTAAATGCATAAATGGTAAGTATTAAATAGCGAACTACGCTTTCCAATTACCCACTACATGAGATAAGCCCGTTTCCGAATGGATGTCACTTACTCAATATAGAAATCTACAGCGACACGAATCCGCAAATTGTAGATATAAACCAGCGTACCTGTTCTTCTTAAATAATTAGTTGCACGAAATATACCCATTTGCGAACAGATGTCACTGGCGATTCATATCCCGTACATCGAAAATCATTGATAATTAAACATAATTTAGTGAAACGGAATAACTTATATATTCCGTTACAACTTAAAATTCTGATTATCTTTTATTGCTTATTTTTGCAAGAGCTGTATTTCAGTTAGTTTTTGCAGTAAGCTAGCGATGTACTATTTTTATTAAGTGAGAAGTCCTTATCTTCCAAAATTAACATTCGCATAGGCTTCCAAAGTAACAATCCTTGAAGAAAAGATTTATTTGAAAATATTAAACGTATTTTTAGGCATATTTCTTATTTTATCAAAGTACTGATTGATTGATTCCCATGACGAGAATATTTTTATATAGGCTCAAAAATTATTTCAAATTTCATACACTACTTGTTGTTATCTTATCCAAATTAATCGAGATATTTAATTTAAGTCGTCAATAAGAATGAAAATCGGACAACACATACGTTCCGAAAACTTCTATAATTCAGCAAATAAAACAAAAACCGTGACACAAATTCAAGACAGAAGTTTTCTCTCAAAATCGCAGAAACGTTTTAACCTAATTCACCAAAAGTCAAAAGCTGCAAACTGACCCACTAAATCCCCCACAGTTTTATTAATCGGTTAGAAAATTCCGGAAGTCGGTGACGCTTTTGCATGATGCTTCAAAGCGCGGTTGGAGCAAAACCCAGCATTAAAAGCTTAAAATAAGGACGCCATTTTGTTCGCAATTGCGGTGCGGCAAAACTTTAATGTCTGGTCATATTTCATAGAAAAATCCATCGCGGTTATTGATGCGAATAAATTTTATTAGTGTTAAACAATCTGGTGTTTAGGTTTATGTTAGGTACTGTGTGATCATTTATAAACTTGCCATCTTTAACTTAACTGTTTTATGCATTAGAAAAATATGTTCAATACAAAAATTTAAAATGATAATGTAAACTTATGCATATACGGGGGTACTTTAACAGGTTTTTGACATATTTGCACTGTAGCATTTTCAAATTTTGGCATGAACAAATGCTACTATTTTGCTTGATTTATATTTATTTTTATTTACAAACACAATTTAGCCAATATTATTCCAATATAGAATATAGGTATTGTGTACATTACCTTGTTTTATCTTGAAAGTTATTGAATACTCTGTCTATATTGACATTTATGAGATACTAGACGCTTATGATGTGATGATAGCACAAGGCTTGGTTTTTGTCCCTTGCAGAGTCGAAGGTACTCGACTAGGCCTCGGCAACTTCTTTTATAGGTTTTGATTGTGCACCAATTTGTCAGACTATTGTCTTTGGATTTAAATACTTGAGCTCTCTTTATTACTGGGGAAAGTGCTCACAAGCCTTTCTTTGATCTAAAAGTTAATAAAAACTTAACAATTTGTTCGATACAAATGTAACCTAGAGTATGTATTATTTTAGATCAATTTCTAGCAGTACATACCTCAAACCAGTTGGAGATCATATAAGTCGTCTAATGTAGTTTATAATTCGTTTATTTGATTGTGTTTAGGTGTATTGTTTCCTTTTGTTTTATTTATCTTTCGATGAGATTTCGTGTTTTCATTTCTTGTGTCAAAATGTCATTCACCTATTGGTCTATTAGTGACAGGCACACCATATGTTTTTTGACAGTTAAAATTAGACATGTTCAAGAATCAACGTTCCTAAATAAAGATTCCTTTTAAGGTGTATTTACTTGATACTTGGAGAATATGGTCTAGAGCAGTGACGTGGATGCGCTCGGACTCGCTATTTCAACTAAGTTAGGTTGGCAGCAATCTTTAGGGGTCAAAGTGCGAAATTGGTTCCAGGTTCTTTCTTTTTGGCACCGTGTCGTCTAGGTGACGGGTCGATATCCCGTTGTGGCTTCTTCGAGGAGGAGGTGTAAATCCTCATGGACTGGTTTAAATAATTGGGGTCATTATTTTACGATATTTTTGCTACGTTTAAGTTTTTTTGACTCGGAGGAGGTTACCTATATTAGTTTTTGTTGAGTTATGGGAATCCGACCTCCACGTGAAGAATTTATGTATTGCTGTTGCTCTCATGTTGCTGATCCTTGGAATGGTCGATTATTGGTTTTGGAGAAATCTCTAGAATGGACACTATTTGTTTTGTTTGACTGGCTATTATCAGGCTATAGGCCCTATAGATAGTTCTATAGGTAAGATGAAAAACTAGTTAGGTTATGAGTAATCATTTCAATGTAAGATATTTACTTTTTACTTAGACAAACAATTGTTTTTAGGGTTCTCTCCACGGTACCGCTCTGGCACATGTAGATTGCTTAACCTAACTGCGATATCCTATCCAGCGTGTTTTTGGGTTACTTGCGTGTCTTAGATATATTAAACCACCGATTGCGTGTCATTCCATTATTGCTTATCATAGGTTGGATGTGGTGTAACGAGTTTGGAAAGGTCAAGTTATGATATGAAGTGCTCTGGAGTTGCATGGACCGTGAACATATACAAATACCGGTATTTATTTGGAGAATATTGTAAGGTTGAGAAAAACCTACTTCATAAGTTGTAAGTCATACCATTTATCATTTTATTTGTAAGGCTGTCTCGGCAAATTTAAATTATCTATAGACTGAATGATTACACACATATTTGACTTTATATTATTGCGGCAGAATAAAATTCATGAATTTTAATCCCTGCGCTATTTGCCATCATTCTAGTAACCTATTATTGGGTATGTGGAAAATAAGTGTTCAAAAACAGTTCAAAACGTTATCAAAATCAAAATATAAATCAATATGTTGGCTCAAAATTCGTTACGCAAGAATAAGACAGAGAATAAAATAAAATATCCCTTAAGTTAACCAAAGCGAGTAAGTTCAATCTAAATATCTAAATACCTAAGTAGTCAATATTATGCAAGGGAAATCTATTGAGCCACCTCTCCAAATATAAAATAAAAATACGATACAATTGAAATTAAAGTGTACTCGAGCCAGCACGTTGAGGCGTCACTTCTCTATGGACAATCTCTCGAGTTTCGAAAAGATTCATGCTGAAAGGGCTATTGCTTCGTTTGATAAAATTGACAGTAAGAACCGCCTTGGTAGGACGAATAAATTAACTTTAACTATAGATACAGGTGATGCTAAACCATTTCACAAGAAACCTTTCCCTTCGTCTCCATATATGTCTCAGATTTTGAATAGGGAGGTGGATGAAATGTTACAGCTAGGTGTTATAGAACCTTCCCAAAGTCCTTGGTCCTCACCAGTTTTTTTAGTAAAGAAATCAAGCGGGGAATACATCTGAAAAAGGCGAGTATCGCTGAAAATAATTTGAGACATAAGTCAATACTCAATACCCAATACCCAATTTATTCATGTCAATACAAGATTATGGTTCACACACGTCAAAATGTAAAAAAATATGTAATGGTAGGCACCTAGTCTAAGATTCTTATAAAATCATGTTTAATAAACTGCTGGCCATTTGCTTTCGAGCACGGAAAATTTCACCTAAATTTAAAACTAAATATTTTCTTAAACAGACATGATATCGTGCTACGGTTTTAAATGATTAATAGACTTATCCCTTAGGAAAAACTTCCCAACGTTGGATTTTTTAAAACTTTCAAAAAATATTATATACAGGGTGTGAAAGAAATAATGGTATATTCGTGGTCGCGCTCTAAATAGTGTAACAAGGTTCGATAGTTACTGCTTACCGAATATAGACAGAATTCTAAGTTCCTTACGTAATGCAAAATACATTTCATCTATAGATTTACGTAAAGCATTTTGGCAGATTCCATTGGATGAAAGCTCAAAAGACAAAACTACATTTAGCATCGTAGGACGCGGTTCATTTAGATTCTGTGTCGTACCTTTTGGTTTATGCAATGCAGCCCAAACACAGCAACGCTTAGTTGACGCTATTTTTGGTCCACGGTATGAACCGTTCACCTTTACTTATTTAGATGATATTTTGGTCTGTAGTCCTGATTTTGATCATCATGTTAAGCTTTTATCCGAAGTTAGGGATAAACTGAAAGAAGCGAATCTTACCGTCAATATGGAAAAGTGTGAATTCTTTAAGACTTCTTTAAAGTTTCTTGGCTATATAGTTGGTGCAAATAGTTTGCGTACAGATCCTGAAAAGGTATCTGCAATGGTGAATTATCCTCGTCCGAAAACAGCTACCGAAGTCAAAAGATTCAGGGTTATGCTCTTGGTATAGACGATTTATTAAGGTTTTTCTAGTTTAGTGTCTCCAATTAATGGTTTGTTGAAAGGATGTAGAAAATCCCAGCCAATTGCATGGACAGATGCTGACGAGTCTTCATTTGTCACAATAAAGCTATTATTAGTTTCTGCCCCAATTTTGTCACAGCCAGATTTTTCGAAACCTTTCATTATACGGTCTGATGCTAGTAATACCGGTTTAGGAGGTTGTCTTACTCAGGAAATTGATGAAAAAGAACACGTTATTGCATATGCTAGCAGGTCGTTGTCTAGAACAGAGATAAATTACTCAGTTGTTGAGAGAGAATGTCTAGGTGTAATATTTTGTATTGAACGATTTAGGATGTGGATCGAAGGTGCTCCTAAGTTCAAAGTTATAACATATTGCTATTCTCTTCGTTGGCTTAGAACTTGTGCATAGAAAAGGTGTAGATAATGTAATTCCAGATGCTCTTTCTCGTACTCATTCTGCTGATCCAGATGAGACTATGCCAAACATTTCTGTATTAAATCCTTTTAATGTTGATATTGACCGCATTGATCCTTGGTATAATGATCTTAGGAAAAAAATTATTAAGAATCCAGAAAAATATCCACAATGGAAAGTAGAAGAGGATTTCGTTTTTAAATTTGTGCCTAACAATCTTCCTATGAATGTTAATCTTCCCGAATGGAAAGTTTTAGATCCATCTCCTTAGACCTCGGAAGTAGTTGAGCATTGTCATTCTCCACCCACATCAAGTAATTTTGGTTTCTACAAGACTTTGAATCGTGTTCAAGAATTTTATTATTGGCCTAAGATGAGACATGATATTTTGAAGTTTGTGAGATGTTGTTTAAGTTGTGGAGCACAAAAGGCTTCAAATTCTGCTCGAATGGATCTCATGGGAAGAGAGAAAAATGTAAACCTACCTTTTGAATGTATTGCAGTTGACTTAATGGGTCCTTTTCCTAGGTCGAAAAAGGGTAACAAATGGCTATTAGTTATTGGAGATTGGATTTCCAAATACACATTCCTATATCCTTTGCGTAGTTCCAAGTCTCCACATATAGAGGATATTTTAGAAAATCAGATATTTTTGGTTTTTGGATGTCCACAACTGCTTATATGTGACAATGGTTCTCAATTTATTTCTAAAAGCTTTAAAAATCTATGACAAAAGTATGAAGTTTCTATTAGGTATAATGCACTCTATTCAGCGCAATGTAATTTTGTTGAACGAAGTAATAGGACAGTAGGAACTGCAATTAGGAGTTATGTTAATGAACACAATGAGGGGGACAAGGAAATATCAAAAATTCAACAGGCTATTAATACTTCTAAACATGAAGTCACACATTTTACTCCAGCCTTTTTAGCTTTTGGTAGACACCCACCCTTAACAAGTAAATTTCATTCTGAGGCTGATAAGCATAATAATCAGGATAAAGAGATAACTCCTGGTGATAGGGATTCGTATGCTGCAAACCTGCAGGGTCTTAAAGATATTTTTGTTAACGTTAGGAAACGACTGCATTCAGCATACCAGGGGAATTCTCAGGCCTATAATCTTCGTAAACGAGATTTTTCTTTCAATGTTGGTGATTATGTTTGGCGAAGAAATCATGTTTTATCTAGTGCACCAAATCAATTTAGTGCTAAGTTAGCTCCAAAATATATTCTTTGTAGAGTACATAAAAAAGTCTCGAAATAGTGTATGAACTAAAAAATATTAATGGTACTAAAGCTGATAGGTGGCATATTAAGGATCTTAAAGTTTATATTGGTGTCGAGGCTGACTCCTTAAGTATTGGTTCGGCCACTTCAGATTAAGTATAGTTTTTCTTCGAGACATCTTTGGTAATCAAATTTGTAGAACTGCTTTCGTGTCTCGATGCATTGATTTCTTTTGATAGCTTTGCTTAATTTGTTTTGGTGGAGCGTTATGATTTTTTTTTTGAAGTAAATACAAAAGCAAGATTACTATTGTTTTTGGCTCAGTTTTGAGTAGGCTTCCAATTATCGTTTATAGTATTTAGCTACTGGAAGTACTACTAGTACTCTTGCATACTACTGCGTCAGGATGACATACTGAAATTCATAAATTTTTTGCTATTTTTTTTGAGTGTCTTTTATGGCTGTTGTTCTGTTGAGGACATTGTTAGTTTCAGGGACATACCTGTTGTGTTTTGAGTTCCATTATATTGGATTTGATTAGGCAAAAAGGTGTTTTTGGGAAAATATTTCATTGTTTTGATTTTTGCCTAATGCCTATTATTGACACTATGCAGTTATAGTATTTCAGTATGCTGAGTGATGCGCACACTCATACAAGTTTGAGTGATTCTTTTCGATATACCTTGATAAGGTGATATCAATTTTGATTATGGTGTTGGGTTCAGTTACAGTGATCTGATTATATTTAAGCCAATGTGTTTGAAACAAATCTGACTTATGTTATGGCGTTTAATCTGATTACTGGATATTTGTAAGCTGAATATTGACATGTATAGTGTTATTATGTTGTTTATTGGAGATGTTATAGTTCTAAGTGACTTTAGGCTTCTGACGTTTAGGATATTGTTAATGATTTAACAATTTTGTCTTGATTACATTACCGTGTAGTGCCTTAGCTACTGATTATTTTTGAATGGACCTTTCCTATTTGTGATGAAACCCCATTTGTGACCTAACTGATTTTGACCTTTCTCGATTTCGTTATTTTGACCTTACCCTATTTTGTTTCCTTCAAGGCGGGTGATACACGAAGTTATCAAGAGTCAAAAATAGTTCAGAATGTATCTACATAGGATATAGATCTCGGTAATGATAATTTTGTTTTGAATTAAACAACCCCTGAGTATTATTTTAGTAAAAAATCATTCGAGTTAGTCTATTTATCATTTTATTTGTAAGGCTGTCTCGGCAAATTTAAATTATCTATAGACTGAATAATTACACACATATTTGATTTTATATTATTGCGGCAGAATAAAATTCATGAATTTTAAACCCTGCGCTATTTGCCATCATTCTAGTAACCTATTATTGGGTATGCGGAATATTTGGCTAACAGTTTATATCTGACACCGTTGTTGATAATAGTCAATATTATGTAAGTTTCATTTTTATTGCTTTATTGTTTATACATGTGATTGTAATTGTACTGTATCATTATTGTTTTATATCAAGGTATCTCCTCATTAGTGAGGAAAGAATAAAGTATTTATTTTGGGGAAATATTATGCCTTATTGAAAAGCTCCTCCAAGAATTACTTTTCAGCATTTAACAACTTTATGGATTTTTCTTAGTTGAGTCAAAGTTAACTAAGTGGTGCCCAATATATTTACTAAAATGTACCGAGGATCCACGAACTTAGCTCTCCACTACATTACTGGCTGCCGTTTGCGTCTATAGGTAGGTTTTCTAAAAGGACTTAGGAAAAGTTGCCATAGCACTTCTACAGTGGCTTTCGAACTTAAAAGTTCATGTGTTTTTTGCTCTAGTCATGACATTCAAAGCCTTGGCTATCCGTTGACACTAATTTTTAAACAATAAAATATCTGGAACAAGTTTTTTTTAAGTGAAAATGGTGTCGTAGTAACCCCTATAGCGGGGCTAATTCGACATCAGCTTTAAATAGTTAAAAAGTCAAAGTAACCCGTCTCGTGGGTTACCTCGACACCCATTTATGTATTTTTTAAAAATAAAGTACAGAGATATCCAACGAGGACTAGACAAGGCGGTTTTTTGACTTTCCCTGTACTTTTATTAAAAAAAAACTGAAATAGCCATCTTATGTAATTTTCTCCCCGCGAATTCGGATATGTTCAGCAAAAAACAATTGAACATCAATTGAAAGTGCTAGGGGTCACTTTGATATATTTTTAAATGGGATGCCATGTATATTATCGCATATTTGGATTGTGCGAAAAAGTCTAGACATATTTCATAAATAATGTCCTATACCTATCTGTTACTGTTTTTGAAATATTGACAGTTGAAAATCGATCATTTACCAAGTTTGACAGATTGTAAAATCTAAACGGCTAAAGATAGAACAAAACGGTTTGCACTTTCCTATATTGGTTTTTCATAAGCTATGACACTAACTTTAGATTTAACCAATTGTTTTTTGCTGAACATATCTGAATTCGCGGAAGAAAATTACACAAGATGGCTATTTCAGTTTTCTTTTATAAAAGTACAGGGAAAGTAAAACAATCGCCTTGTCTAGTCCTCGTTGGATAACCCTGTACTACATATCGTTCTTTAAAAGTGGTTTATTGTAGAAAAAAAAATAAAAACACAAACTCTAGATACCTGTATTTATTGAAGATTACAGTTAAGTCATAAAAACTATTTTACCTCATAAAAAATAACATAAAATAGGTAAAATAACCAAAACAGAAAGAAATTAGTCATCGTCTTCGCATACCGCACATTCATATCTTGACTTTTTCGAACCCTTGTTGCATATTCCACAAACCCACCGGTTGCAGTTAATGCATCGTATCCAAGCCTTTTGATTGAAGCATGCAGCAAAATTTCACTGGCATATCGTGCAAATGCTGTAATCTGGGCATTCATATTGTAGATTATCTGAACCCCCGTTTAAACAGGAAATACAACATAGCCAATCCTTTGAATATGTGTAGGTCGAATACTGACATTTGCATAAATAAAAAAAGTAACAAAAGCTTGAAGTTGCGTAGCCGCTATCTGATTGCTTCGATTTACTAGTAGAAGCTTAGGTGACTGTATGTCCTTCTTTTGTGATGATTGAACGTTCTTCTTTTGTGATGATCCGACATTCTTCTTTTGTGTCCCGCTTTTCTTGTACTTTTTAGCAATGGAAGCAAGTGTTTCACTGTCACTTGACTCGCTAACTGCTGTTGAGCTACTTGAGGCATCAGGCATGAAAGATGGAAGATCGTTTGTATTTTCAGGCAAAGATGATTGCTCCTCCGCAGTTTGTTTGACCAGGTCGGATTGATATCTTTTTTCCTCTTCTTCGTGTCGCAGGAATTTCATTGTACCCTCTGGTTTCCTTCAGAAATTCCAATAAACTTTCATTATATGGACAAATACCTGTAAAGAATAATGCCAACATTCCAATGGAAAATTTAAACAATATTCGTGGTGTGCCTACCTGTAGTTTTAAAGCCAGATTTAATTTTCTAGTCAGCTGTTAACTGCATCGAGTCGCTAACTTCTTTATGACGGAAAATATTCCTTAAGGATTGTACGCCGTCGACAGGATTCTTTTCTCCACGTGTCCAGAATGTTTTTCCACTTTTTTCATGGGCCCAAAAAAGCTCACGTCGAGGGGTTGCATAAGATGGGTAGAGGGAGCAGGAGGCGATGTCATGTAAATATTGTTTTCTATAGCAGCTTCTATGACTTTAGGAGAAAAATGCGGGGCTAAGTTGTCCCCGATCACATTTTTTTTTGCAACCTAGATAAGTGTTGCTTTGTATGTGTGAAAGTAAAATATTAAAAAACCGCTCTTCAAAGAGGATCATATCGAACCAGCCACTTTTGCTACACAAATACTAAGTTCCTATGGGGCCACCCACAGTCCAATTCCTATACACGTTTTGACTCTTATACACCACAATTGGTGTGAGAACACATCCGTTAGCATTTGCGCATACCATTATGCTTATAGTATTCGCGAATGTTCCTGTATTCGTTCAACTCTCTTACGCCCTCTTGGCACCAACACTTTTTTGGATCCTAGGTCGTCTGTAATTTTGGTCTCGTCGTAATTATACACGCTACAAGGAGAAGTGTCTTTTAAATAAGGCTCGATATTTTCAAAAAACTCGTTTATTTGTGAAGCTCTAACATAGGCCCTTTGATGTTTGATATTTGTAGCTAATCGCGTTGTTAAATTGTTTCTTGCACCAAAGGCTTTCACAAAATCAAGTCCGGGCATATTGTCACGCCACTGGCTAACTGTACGGCCCTGTTTTGTAACAAACAACACACAATCTGCGATATAGCCTTGACTGTCATAGGAATGACAATCACTAAAGGGGTAATATAAATAGTAAAATATAGTACCATTTTGGGAAAGACACATAGGCATTTAATTATAAGAGGAATCAAAGAGTTATAGTACTGAGAGTACGAGAATTATAATATTGAACTACATTAAAAAGAGAAACTAGAAAATAAAATTCTATAGAGGTAACATATGGAATGTTGTAGCAAACTGTCAAAGAAAAGTACCTTATAGGGAAGATCCTAACAGACACTTGGACAACATGACGACCTAGGAGATGAAATGGGAATCTACATAGGGATACATATGTATAGATGTATATATAAAGATAGTAAACGAGAATATGCTAATATTAATAAAGGAAAATAAATTAAGAGTTAAATATAGGAAGTAATATTAAAGAGAATACATAACAAAAGTGTCAGCACAAAACATAGAGAATACATAGAGATAGTTAAAATCTATAGACAAAATATGTAGACAAACATAAATAAAGAATTATGTATAAAAATATACTATGAAGACATAGAACATAAAATAAGATAAAATAAGGAATTAAAATAAGGCCCCGTAGCATATAGAAACATAGAAATAAGAGAATAAATACATATAGATAGCAGAAAAGTAGATTAAGTAAATAGAGATAAATAAATAACCATGGATGAAATAAGAAGAATTACAGTCGTACATTACATACATTTTTAAATTCACACAACCATACAGACAGCAGCATAAATGTTGTAAAAGGCACCTATTATTAATGATAAATTAAACATAAGTATACCGATCATGTTTTACAAATTAAGCGAAAAAATTGTAACTTGTATAGGTAATTTACACCGAAAAAAAATATTCAATTTTCTTCCTTAGATATTGGCCATATTCCAGGGGGGATAATAATTAAAAATACTAGTATTCAAATAATATCATCAGTCAAAGCAACATAATTGACGTCACTGTAAATTACATATACAGGTATTAAATATCTACTGTTATTTTTAAACAATTCCGGCAATGTTTACGATCAACGTAATAAACATATCAATGTTATATAATCACAAATAGTCGGCAATATTTGTCAAGGCAAACCAAGTTTACGTGCTAATTTTTGTTATTATGTTTAATAGAAACAAAATACAAAACGCCGACAGAGGGTTACGATGTACGTTTCAAAAAATAAGCATGCAAGCCATCGACTTGGAATTCGCTGACAATAGTTGAAATACAAATATGCACTTGTAGGTATACGTAATTTTAACATAAGCTAGGACATGCTAATACCTAAATATAATTCAGATAATATGAATACAATTTTAAGCGTATTATAATTTATGGAAATATGAGCTGGTGCCCTGCCGGAATTTCTGGGGGCCACGCCTGATCTCGGACCACCCGGAAATACGTACTGGAAAACTCGAAGCGCTACAAAGAGAAAGGAGAGACATATTGAGGGGCACATCGTTCGACAAAAAAAAGAAGAAATGTTAATTCTTACCGCAAGGACTTCCGGGAGTGCACGCCTGGCTTCTCTACGGTATGCACCAACAAATCTTCTCTCTTTAGCAGAAAGAAAGCGGGTGAAAAAATACGACAGTCAAACAACAAGGGAAAATTTTTTTAAGGGATTATACAATTTTTTTTTACTTACAGCAGGGCACTTCCATCATGTACACTTTAAATTCTAAGACAGAAACAAAAATACGAGCAAAGGAATTTTTTTTTTACAAATTATTGGAAATATATAGGATACAGTATATAATGGGATATCGTGCATATCCCCTTCTTGACTGCGTCCACAGCTTTCTGTAAACTCTCCTCACTATATTGCCGGTAAGGTCGGCCACCAACTTTTTTCACATAATTTCACGCCATTTCTACACGTTTATAAACAAATAAAACTCTCCGGCACAAGTCAATACTAATCTGTGCTAAGAAATGATGGGCCATTTCGATTGTTTTAATCGCGTTAGGCGATTTGGCTTACCTATTTTAACCAGCCCGGTCGCTATTAAATGCGATGTCGAAGTTACCCTGGAAGTCGAAGTAACCCCGTTTTACGGTATCGCCATAAATAGAGGGTGCTGCAGAAATGCATGACATGATAAAATTATATTTTTTAAAACGGAAGACTCTGTATATTAACACATGTCTAGAATCTCCTCAAACTCCTATTTTTATATACAGTATGTCCTTTTGTTTAAATCTAGCACTTTTGAAAATAATCGTATTTAAACTAATCGGTTACATTCAGTAATCAACACTCTAGAGTACAGGTCTTAGGTGGCGGCGAATTAGGCAGCTACGGCTCGAGAACTATGTTTAGCCTTTACGATAAAAAACCGTAAATAGGTTTATTTTATAGCTAAAAAAAAAGCTCTAAAATAAATTGCTTCAAGGGGTTACCAAATTTTCAATACATATATGTTCTTAGTAATCTTCTAATGAGGTCTTTAAATGGTAAATGTTTTTGTATATGTTTTCAGTACTATAGGTGTTCACGCGAGTTTTTAAAATTTCCCATGGCGGGACTGTTAGATGACCAATTGTAACGCGGTTAGTTAATTGCTTACCAACCAATCCATATGCCTGGTTCACTAGGTGGTGGTAATATTTATAGGTGCGGGTTGTAGAGTGGCAATGGAAAATTAAATAGTTCTCGAACTTGAGATTATAGTATCGCACTTTAAATAATACCAATATTCTGTCAAATCGCTTACCAATCAAAACTAGCGACACGCTTTCTGTCTAATAAAAAATATTATTATTTCTTTTTTATTTAAAAGAAAAATTAAAAGATGTTCAATGCTCGTGGAGCTATGACGAGTTCCACCGAGATTAGTATTAGTGTAAACATACCGAATGCGACCAGTTATCCACCGCGAACTTAATTACCCGGCAGGTCGGAACGCAAGGCCTTGTAGCAAGCTGTACAGTGAGCGCCTCAATTAACCGGAAATAGGTTCATTGGGAGCCACCGAGTTTGTTACGGACCAAACGGAGATCTCCGTATTATTAGTGGAGCCTGCTGCAAGACCTCCGCTCCCCAAGGTACACCTTGCCGATAAGATTCGTAAAAGAAAAGAACGTCTCCACCAAAACTAGTAGAGCTGAAAAGTTTTGATAAGAAAAATTGTCGAGCCAAATAAAAACGCCGCAAATACAATACTATCTCTTTATTTGAAAATATCAAAATGAGCCAAGGTAATTGCCAAAAACAGCGATAAATCCAAAAAAGTGTAAAAGTAAATTGAGGAGGCCAAAATATTAATATATACTTTCAGGTGCGATACCAATGATTGTAGGTGGTTTGAACCCCAAATAAAACTAAACTATCTAATAATAATGAACTTAGCCATAAGAATATAAAATTTATCAGTCGTTGACCGAAACTCTATGTAGATTTAAGTTAAATGAAGATGAAATAGGCACCACTCAAGTGCCTAAGAGCCCCAGCGAGAAATAGGGGAAAGTAAATAGAAAACTTGGATTTGGTCTATCGCGCGGGATCGTGATCACGTAAACCGCAGAGATAAAGTGGGCGCAAATATAAAAAGGGTTAAGGTACTAACTTAAACAGAAACAGTTATTTCATAACAGATATTTAAAACTAAAAATATTTAGCACTTAGCTTTCATGGAAGTTTCACCGTCAGGTGAACACGGACCCAAACTAACCCTCCGACGTCCAACCCGTCCAGCAGGTCCAAGGGTCTGTCCGGTTACACCAGATAAGCAAGTTCGGCTAAGCCAAATCTACAGCAGTTCAACCAGGTGGGTGGACCATCAAGTTCCCGCCTGGTGAAAGGTCTTCCAAATTCTCGCCCGGTGGAAGAACCCTAGGAATGAAAACATTTCCTAGTAACGAGTCACAACAATATGTGAACCGATTGCTATTATATACTCTCCGTTCGAAAGAATAATTTAGCAGAATTCCAAATTTCCGATTAGAAATTTTTATTTTAAATCAAATTCAATAATGAACCAAAAGTTAAAAACAAACAAAGAATAAATGAGATAAAGAGCATCACCGTAATAATATATTAGAGCAATCGAAATATTACAACTAAAACTTAATATTAGTTATGCAGAAAACTAAATAGGCTCAGTTCGCCCAAGGGAAGCCGACATCATCAGTTAAAAATAACATTACAGCCTTTTAGAAAGAGGAAATAAGCCGTCCAATAATTCGGACCGAGTTTGGCACCGCAAAATAAACGTACATAATCGTTGAAAGCAGTAACTAACAGCAATAGTACAAAATAAAAGATAAATTAATGTATTTAAACAGAGTGTTTCTAGTCTGGTACAAATAAAATCCATACCATATCGATAAAAGAGTTCAAGTATGATCTAAATACTGAACAAAAGCACTAAAATAAACTCTAATGAAAAATCATACTAAACGAATTTGACAAATAAATGGTCTGATTGACCTTCCCATATTTTTATCAAATTTAAGTCATAACCCTTCCTAAATGTTAATAATTCAAGAGAAAAGTTCAAGTACGGTCCGCATAATGAACCCAAAACAGTAAAATATACTTAAATAAAAACATCGTACTAAACGAATTTGGCAAATAAAAGATCCGAACGACCTTACGATATTAATATCAAAAAGATAGCGACCCTCTACCTTTATTTTTAATAAATCGGGAATAAAAGTTAATAAAGTAAACGACAATGGACGAAAATACGCGAAAATATGTACTCTGCATTAAACGACGTGATCTGATGGCTTCCCTTAGTACGGTAACTAATAATAAACGAAACTGCATTACCTAACCCCTAACAACCGAATTTCCCGGTTTAGTGTCTAATTAATAATTAAAATCAACTACCCACACGAATCACTAGAAGTTGATTGCAAGATTAAATAATAAAGTTAAAGATAAAACCATAATTCGCCATTGCATCGATTCTAACTTCGGTAGTATAATAAATTCCATGAAATTAGCGGTTTAAGCATTAATCGCAACTTATGGCTGTAGAAAATAGTTGCCTTTGATAAAGCAAAATAGAAATCAATGGTTAAATTTTACACTCGTTGCTAAACCGCCTCAGAAAGGTCAAATAACTCGAACTACTAAATTACCGAAACTCTACATACATTTCGTCGGAAACAAAATAACAACGATTTATTAGGCTGATCGTAAGGCCCCGTGAGTAAACAATAACGACTGTTCCATTCAAATATAAAAGCCCAAAAGCTTGAATTAATCTCTAATCAATTTGACATCACACCGAATAATCAAGCGAATTAAATCGAGTCCGATATGAATGAAAACGGTTAATTTAATAATCATTAAATAATAAACTAGGCCACCCGAATAGTAAAAAAACTATCAGCCCTAATTAATCCCTTATTAGGATGGCGTCACGCCGATTAATTAGGCTATTAAATCGAGTCCGATATGAACAAAAAGCGAAATAATACAAAAATGCAATTAATAGAGATCTGAGAAACGCAAAACATCTGCAATTAATAAAGAAAACTTACCTCTTAAAATGAGGGCGACACTACGTGACACATAAAAAAACGCCAAGTACCATAATGGCTGCCTACACCAGAAAAAGCCAATTCCAAAGCACTACAACTTAACGAAAGCAAATCGCAATGGCTGATACGGGAATAACAACGTTGTTAGCCGACAAAATCAACCGCAGATGCGGCTTAAAACAAGTTTTAAATGAATCGACTGAACAACGGAAAGGTTTCTCTGGAAAAGAAACCGTACCTACAAAGCCGAACAAGGCGTAGTCTCGCGCTTCGAAAAATCAAGTCAGCACGCAGGAAATTTCACTGCGGCGTTTCTCGACGCTCAAATAAAACGGATTCTTTAGGTCACGTGGGACAGATATAAAATCGAATTCAACATCGGAATTAGATTTCGTACTTCGAACGGAAGCAGGAATAGTACCGGGGACGTACTAGAAATTCACTTCTAGTTAGCGACCAAAACGGAATGTCACAAAATAGTATCACCCAGATTATCAAGTTTTGATCTTAAGTTCTAAATCATTAATACTCCCTACCTAAAATCTGAATTTATAAAGTTCTGACTAAGTAACGGGACGCCCCAAATTAAGATTAGTCCCATAAATAAATAATCAATTATAAAATAATCCCATGGCAGCGACCATGTCAGCAGACAGAAAAACAGTTAAAAATATATATTAAATCAAATAAATTAACCTGTGAAGGAAATATGTGGTCAATGAAAATCTACAGGGGAAATCGAATTGAGCTCAATTCGGTAATCTGCTTATGGACGAAAACCGAAAGTGAAAGTTAGGTAAGGGTAAGACGGTCTACTGCCGCCCGTAAGGCATACAGCAAATTACAGTAACTGCGTAGCGTTTAAGCGAGAATACGAAATACAAAAAAATAAGACAGATAATTACTATAGTGTTAGCAAGAGATTTGCTAATCAATATAATATCATATAAGATTGTGAAGGAAGTCTGTATCAATCCATCAAATTACGTTAAGCAACAGTAATAGATACGATAAAAGATAATCGATTAAGTCATTTTGCGGTAAGTTCGATAAAAATGAGATAAGACTTACAGCAAGGGCCTAGTATTTAGGTAAATGGTCGTAATACAAAAAAATCAGATAATTACAGTGATATTAGCGAAGAAAGTCGCTACCGTATTGGACGATAAGAAACGGTAATAGATACAATAAAAAATAATAATCAATTAAAAGCCATTTAACAATGAGTTCGATAAAAGTGAGATAGGTCATTACAGGGCCTAATTTCATGCCCTTTTTATATAGTCATACGGAATTGGAAGTCACTGACAGTGGTTTCCTAACGCATAGAGCTACTAGGCTGGCCTCAATTAGACCTTTACTGCTTCCAATGAAGGCGCACGTCACGCCATGCGGTCGGCATCACTTTTACACAAAGGTCTCAAACGGGAAGGAATGAAACTGAAGAAACTCTCTAGGCTAGTGGAAGATAGGACGGTATCTAGATTAGAGTTCCTAATATCTGTGAAACATTTACTTTAGTGTCGATTACTGAGGCTTCCATTTAATTATACAAAGCATTACATGCATTCGCTATGTGCAAGATCCATCAAGTGACATCTGGATCAGTGATCGGCGAACTCAGTAGCGCGAACTCAGTAGCATTTCTATAGATTACCAAATACGATAAGGGGTCACTTTTGGTCATTCTAGCACCGAAAAAGTTACGAGGATCGGAAAAACTGAGAGGGCAGTTCGATAGGGTATTTCTTGAAGAAAAGCTCCCTAAATAGTTCTTGTTTAGAAAATGCAGAAAAAATTCACTTTCCAAGGAAACAACTGACATTACGACATATTTGTGAACCTCCATTTTTCAACAAGAATGTTACATACATAAGTTGTGATCGTTAAAATTATTCAAGCGTTTGCCGCTGTCATAACCAATAAAAAAATATATTTATCGGTCGACAATTAAAAGCCAAGCTAGTTTATATTTTAATATTGAACTGATACGGAACCTCTAGGAAATAATTTGCAATGACTTCTGCTCTCAAACGAGGTGTAACTGGATCGCATTTTAAAACCGAGTTAGTTAATAAATTCAAAATCGGTTTTAGCAAAAGCTAATCGGAGGGAAAGAATATTTATGCTTGCCTTGTATATATTTCCTGTCACTATAAGCACGTACCAATCAGAGGCATTTAAATCAATTACGAAGATTTAATATCTTCGTAGAAGGTAATCAATTAAATACGTACAGTGCATTTTATTCACATAAAACAATCCAAGCGCATACCCTTTAATTCTTGCTTCATTGTCAAAAATATTATTCATATGAATATAAACCTGTAGTTTTTCTATAAAAAGGCGTGTAAAAAATTTCACTGCATATAAAACGATTTTTAAAAGCACATCAGATTTACATTAAAAAACATACGGCTTTATGGATTATGCCTTTTTAATCCCTCTTTAAAATGATATGGGCGCATAAAACGCTTTTCATGCTTTATAGTGCTAATAAGTTGGTGCGGGGTTTTATTGAAAACCTATAAATTGTAAACAAAATGGGGTTAAAGTGTATGGAAATAGAGTTATATGGAGCAAAGTAAGTGCATTCTATTATGAGTGGCCGACAAAGTAGAAAATAGACCACAATTTATTGTTTGCTGAGCTTAGGAGATGGTTTGATGAATCAAAATAAATTTGGTATTACGTTTAGAGAGTTTAGAAATTCTTGTCGCAACTTTGAAAGCAAAACAAATTTAAAATATTTTAGTAATGAGGCGACATAATTTGCCTAAAAATACAGATTATTTTTCCAGATTTAAAATATGGCATATATGCTCAAAGTTTCATGACTTACAAGATAATAAATATTGATATGGGCTCACTTATTTTTATTTCGTCTTTAATGTATGCCGACAGTAATTTGCAATTTATTAATTTTCGATGGCGCTGCAAATATCTTGAGCACTCTAAAGATGTACTGTAAGTAGTACTTCATGCAGCATAAAGGTACGGAATATTCTGGAAGCTCCTATGAAAAAGCTATATATGTTTAAAAAATTGATAAAAGCTAGAAACGTCAGAAGTAACACCATTGACTTGCTTATGTTTTATAGATTAAAAGAAGGTTGGCTCTATTTTTGTTACAGATGAAGCATTCGATTATGAAAACAACCCCAATATAAGAAGGTAGATATCTTAAAATGAAAAAAAAAAATGACCAAGAAATTGATTAGCAAAACTGTGTTGTAATATAGGTACATTGCCGGAGCCGTTGTTACAATTAACTCGTCATTTATTGTTTAATTTTATTGTAAATCGATTACTTGACGAGAATCTACGTAAAAAATGATGGAGACATTTTATAAATGAAATACCTAGCCTTTTATATAAAGTGAGCTAGTTGAATTTAGTTCCTTGAACTTTGAGCTTTGACAGGACACGTTACTACATAACACTTTATTACTGAAACATCGAATAATCTAGAGCAGCCAGACTTCCGTGCTTTAAAGAAGAGAGTTATGAGTACAACATACCAGAAAATTACACCGATATAAGTTAAAATGCCGAGTGGGTGATTTTTTGATTTCCAATATGAAAAATCCATTCACACAGCTATTAACTAAAAATTGAATTTGTCAACCTCGTTATCTCTGCGCGATACGGCATACGAGAAAATTAATGCTAAAGGGATACATGCAGAGAGTCCTAAACAATTATTCACATACTTGGTCATATTTACGAGTTTTAATAGAAAGCATGAGTTTGATGCATTATGGGAAATTTAAAGGAATAATTTAAATGACCCAGTACCCTGTCACAGGCCGTCTTGTCTAGCGTATATCGATGCGTAAATAACCCTAGAACTTGTCGCCCGTCATGTGGCGCCGAGCTCACTCATGGTTGGTAGCGAAAAACCCCCGTAGATAATCTGGCTTCGACGTTCTCTCGATCGAGAAATTAACAATTCGATTTCCAACCAATTGAACTTGGCGCGTAAAAATAAAGTCGATAGATTTCTAATGCTTCCGGCTTTCGTAGCCTACGGTTTTGGATTGGTTGAGGGGTGGAGCATCGCGCGCGCAGTTAATTAATTACCCCTGAATAATTGGGAAGTTCTATTGATTGGAGTGGCTTATTGACAATGCCTTTTGGTTACTCTGTGTAGTTTTTTTTTGGTGGACGCCTATACATCGAAATCCCAGGTATTCATCGTCTAATTCCCTGGGATGAATTAAAGAGAGGAATATATGATTTGTCGTGCCGTGTATTGATTGGTGGAGTGAGTTTTTTCCGAGGTGGGAATCCTCGTGCGGCTTGCTACTTTTCGATCTCCGATCGCTTGGCGTCACTCTTTACGACGATCTTGTGAGTCAAGCAGTCTTTAGTTGTGCCTTATCTTTTCTTAAGTGTTGGTGTCTGAAACTGCTTTTTGTGGGATTCGAGTACTACTTTTATGAGAGGTCCACTTGCCCAACTGAAAGCCATCTAGCGATAAGCAACTGGCTACCCCTACATAGGGTACTACCGTTGGGTCTACTCCTACCGTCGGGTCTACTCCTTCCGTTCGGTCTATTGCTACCGTTGGTCTATTCCACCGTCGGATCCATTGCTATCGTCGGGTTGTTCATCGCTATCGACGAGCATCGTTAGCGACAGTGTTCCTTGGCTACGCCTGTCTAGCGGTGCTACCTATATAGAGCCTTGCAGTCCTTCGCCTGTCAAGGAAGTCTTCTTTCTATCGTGAGCAGTTCCTGGAAGTTGCCTGAGTTACTCATTGGCCAAGTGAGCAATTTCTATTTTTTTCTATCCATAAATTTTGCGGAAATAGTGTGTAATTAACTTACGATCTATAATTATTATTATTTTCATTTGGCTTTGTTTAACTTTTTATTCTTAATTAAGGTAACATTTAGTCATTCATATTTTCTTTTAAGTGAACTTTGAATTTTTAGGCAATCTTTCCGAGCCTAAGATGATTGATTTTATTTAATCAAATCCTAAAATTCAGATAGATCCGTTGATCTAGAATAAATCAGATTTTGGATCAAAATTTTTCTTTGAACTTTTAATTGGCTGTCGCAATAACGTTGTAGGTCGAATTAGTTTTATTATTATTCTCAATTTTCACGATTTTTGGCTTACGTTAGATAACCGTAGATCAGATTACTACTAGTGTTGATACGGCCTACTGGACTTTGCGTTATTTTTAATTGCTTTTTTATTGCGGCCTTTGATTTTCTTTACTCGAACAAATTGTTTATTATCTTTCTCCAGGGGAGTGGATTACTTACGCGTAAATTGCCATACGTTAAGGTCTGTAATTGATTGGTGGCCATAATAACTCCAGGTTTAACT
Organism: Pissodes strobi; assembly: GCA_016904865.1. Taxonomy (NCBI): domain Eukaryota; kingdom Metazoa; phylum Arthropoda; class Insecta; order Coleoptera; family Curculionidae; genus Pissodes; species Pissodes strobi. The sequence goes on from MU183442.1 coordinate 127,765, forward strand.
AGTTTTTTTTTCATATATTGTTTTTGTGGCATCAACGTAGATTAACGAAACCGAATTACCATAGTTAGTAATACGGCATTGTAACGGATCATAATTCAAGCGCCGTGAATTAGACTTTGATTAAGTGAATATTCGAGTTACTTGAATTTTCCTACAATAGTAACGCTATTTTTTCTATTATCATTGCATAAAATGTTCGCCGTAAATTACGATTGAATATTTCGGCGTTTGTAAAGCGTATAATTTATCTCTGCAAGTGACTGAGTAAAGCCTATCTTTTCCCGTTTTAAAAATACAGTGTAACCATAAGAATTGATTTATTGAAATTTTCTCAACTTTAATATTTCTTTTCTTGACCAGCTGTGATACCTCACTATTAGGTAATAAGACCAATCCTTGTTTGTTTATTTGCCTGTTTTATTTAATTAAATCTTAAGTGAAACTCCAAAGGACAGGCCCGCTTCAGTAACTATCTGTTTTTTATTATTTAAGGTCAATAATTGAAACGTTCTTTGATTTACTTTTGTTTAATATTTGAGTATTTGTTTATCATTTACTCTAGTTATTTTTGATTAATTTTTGAAAATTTGTTTCTCGCCTACTTTTTTTCGGTTAATTTGGGTACTTGCTTTATGCCGACTTTGATTTTTGATTAATTTTTGGGAAATTATTTTTCCAGAATTAATACTGATAAATTGCCGGCTTATATGTACCTGATCTAATTTTCTAACTTATTTTTGTCGTCTTATTGATTGGTTTTTTGTCGCGAAGCCTAAGCTAAAACGTAATTCAACTTTGGGGTATTTCTCGCTTGTGCTGTCTTCAAGCCCGTGGCGCCTTAAATAAATCACCCACCCCTACTCTCTGACATTTGAGCTTGAGCCTAATTTATACGCTCGGCGACAACTCGTTTTAGCCTACGCATTGACATATGTAAACTCATTCAATATCTAATTTTAAATTCTCATAATTAAAAATTTTCTTTCGATTTGAGATTATTCACTCCCAGTTTCTTTTAAGCTGGAGTAAAGGTTTCCGCCCATTAGAAGCACAGAAAGAGCGTAATAACCCGTCATCTTAAGGCCCTATAATATAAGGCCTATAATAAATACTATTCTAATCGTTTGAAGTCGGTAAAATGTATTATTACTTTCTTTGGTTTTTTGAGAGTTATAAAAAAAATCAAACCTCGACTTTTTTAAGTATAAAATACCAACTTGTTTTTTGCTCTAAATTCATACATATAGCGGAGCATCCGTCATGGCTATGACCTAGAACCTGTCATTAAAATTACCCAGTATTCGTCATGCTTTAAAATAATTACTAAAACGAATACTTATCATTGTTATTTTAAAAAAGCTTATTTTTGAAAATTGAAAAGAGAACACAAAACAATAATAATAAAACTAAGGTATCATATTATCTACGATATTATGTTGAAATAACCCAAGGGTTATTTAACTTAACTCTAGAAAAACAGACTTACCAGTAAAAGGTACGTGTTTAATTATTTCTTTCGTTCATTAGAGAAATTAGACTATTAAACAATATAAATAAATTTAACTGGTTGAAAAGTACGCAAAGAAAACTTCCTTGTTCTATTTCAGGAAAATTATTAATCCTGCTCTTGAATTTATTTGCACTGATTCCAAAATTGCACATAAACCATTCGTTATTTGTTAAGCCAATTTACACTAATAGGAATCATACACTTAAGTGTAAAGTTGGTTTTGGTTTCTTTAACGACTAAGCCTGGAAACAGTTTTATGTCGTCTTTAACTACAACATAATTCTTGTCATCGTTTTGTACTATTGGGTTTTCTTTTAGTTTGTTAGTATGTTCTTAATTTTTTAATTTAGGGTCTTTTTCATTAAATTTAAGTTTTTCAATTTTCTTAATTTTTCTATTTTCATTTTCTTGAGTGTCTTTAAGTTTTTTATTTTCCTTTTTCTGATGAGATTCTTGCCAATCTGATGAAGTTACGACTGCTGGTACTTTTCTTTAGGTTTTATTTTTGTAGTTTTTTTGTAGTTTTGTCTATAAAAACTATTAAAAATGGTTTATCCCAGTATCCAACACCTCTATGACCCAGAACTCGTCACCGTACTTAAATAATGATTTCCTAAAAATTGGATCAACAATGTTTATGACGATTTCTAGACATAAAAGACAGCATACTTTTATAATTCTAGTTCAACATTTTGTTTAGCATATAACTTAATATTTCTGTAAACAAATTAAAATTGCTGTTTTGACCTAAAACCCGTCACCATTGACGAGTACTAGGTTAGATAGAAATTTAAGGACCCAGTTTCTGTCATCCAAAAATTTTTTTTTACACAAAAAAAATATTTTAAGCATTTTGTTTTAACTGAAATATGGTAAGTCATATCTAATATTAATATCTTTTACGTAATATTAAAAAAATATAATACATGCAAGTCACTTACCTTAGAACAAAACACTGTTCATATACCACAACAAACATGATTTTTCTGCAGGTGTAATACTGACGTCAGACCCTCGTAATTTAGTTGCGTGGTTGTCAAGAGTTTAAGAAAATCACTAAACGTCTTGGTTTTGTGTTTTTGGATTACAAATTGGCAAAACGGGATAAAAAAATATTAAAGTGACGGGTACTGTGTACCTGGCCGGTACTGAGTTACTTACCTTACGTCTTTCAATATTTTGACACGACGACCGTTAGGTTGAAATATTTATACATTAATTGGAAGAAATCTTTTTGAACACGGTTTGAGGCAGAAAAAATAGTTCATATTTTTTGGTGACTAGGTGTAATTACGGTAATTGTTTAGTATAGGTCCTTCACATAAAATCACTATTTTATCATTATAGATGGTTAGAGTTCATCTTAAAAAGTTATTTTATACCAAAATGTTATGGCGGAAATGATAATTTATGGAAATATTGAATATTTTTTACCTTAAATCTGAAGGACATATACTAAACAAGTACGGGGGAGTAAGTATTTGGTATATGTCCTTCACATAAAATTACTATTTTGTTACTATAGAAGGTTAGAGTTCATCTTAAAAAGTCATTTCATAAAAATATTTTCTGGCAGAAATGATAATTTATGCAAATTCTAGGTTAATTTCGATTAGTTTGGGTTGTATTGAGTTAGTTTGAGTTAAATCCGGTTAGTTTGGATTAGCAAAAAAATAACAGCGCGATAGTGCCTTCGCTTCAACTGATTGACCATCAACAACACGAACATTTTTCTATTTTTTTTTAATCTTTGGGTTAGTTTGGTTAGTTTATCTCGTAAAATAAGAATAAATAAATTAATTTGGTTAGTTTGACTTAGTTTGGGTTAGTTTAGGTTATTTTAGGTTAATTTAGGTTAGTTTGGGTTAGCTTAGGTTAGTTTGAGTTAGTTTGCGTTACTTTGGGTTAGTTTAACTAATTTAACTAACCCAAACTAATTTATTTATTCTTATTTTACAAGATAAACTAACGAAGCCAACCCGAAGAAACACACAATAAATATAAAAGCGGGTATTTCTAGATTTATCCATATGGTCAAATTTTTATTAAACGTTTTATTTATGAAGTAAGTCAATCAAACAATCGAGTCTTGAACACAATTCTTGAATGGGGATTCAACAATCTTTTAACCTTCAATGCCCAAAAGACACAGGCTGATGTGTTCTAAAAACTAAGGGAAACTACCTTGACATCATCATGGAGGGGGAAATCCTTTTTCCATCCTCCAATCTTTCGCTTCTTGAAATAACCGCAAGCACTAACTTTTCATGGGATGAGCATGTCCGAGGTCTCGCCAAGTGTGCCTCTCGAAAACTGGCTGTACTTTTCCGTGCCAAAAAATACTTCAGCTCCCATCAGCTGCTTACACTCTATAAAGCGCCAATCAAACCTACTATAGAGTTTTGCTCCCAAACATAATCTGGCGCTCTTAGACCCCATCCAGCACCGAGCTTTTAGACTTATTAACGACGAAACACTGACTCGTTCCCTTCACACCTTGGAACATAGGCGGATGGTGGGTGATCTCTCCCTTCTCTACCGATATTATCACGGAGGGTGTTCGACCTAACTGACAACTCTAATTCCCTCCGGTGCCAGCTTTGTTCGTTCCACACGACGGGCCAGAAGTTCTCATCCATATGCTCTTCAACAGAGCACACCCAGAACCAGCCTCTACCAAAATTATTTCTTCTGGCGTGGGACGAGCATCTGGAACTCCTTACCAACCAAATTGTTCCCTGTTGGCTACAGTCTAAACATCTTTAAGAAAAGAGTCCATCGGTATCTTTCCTCCTCGCATCGCCTACTTGCAGTGCCTATTAGAGTATTATAGGCACCCCCTTTGCAAGTGTACTGAAGCAAAAGCAAAAAAAAATAAAAATAACATTTATAAGACCAACATTTATTAATTAGGGCTGGTATACTTCTGCTGCAGCTTTCTTTAAAGCTGCAGCTTTCTTTCAAATAGAAATTCTCCCAAGTACCCAATGAAATGGCTTTTTTTTCGCCCATAACGTGGTATTCCTTCTCTTAGATCTCTTCATGTCCTTTCAATATTTTGAGTTTGTACTCTTTTATCATCGCGATTTATAAAGTTTATTGAATGATTTACAGTTAAATGCAGAAATTGTTAATTTTTTAACCCATTATAGGTCTTCCAGCAGTCACTCACTACTAAAGTTCCTGGTTTAAGCCACTTTTTAATTATATATAATAAAGTAGTAGCATTCCTCTTTTCAACAGGTACCAAAAATATGTTTTTTGAGTTTCTTTCGAAACCACCAAAGACCCATTGACCCGGAATCACACGACCACGATTATATTTTCTTTTACCAAACTTTGCCTCGTCGATTTCTACAATAACATCCGGTCCACCGAGTTATTCGGAATGCTTCAGACACCATTGTAAACACACTTCTCTGCAGTATGAAGACCAATCAACTACTGTACTCGAACTACAGCCAACTTCATTACATATTATTTTTTGTCTTGGGAATGACAAAATATTCCATAATACTGTTAAATATCCACAATTTTCAATGGATAATTTACTCATGGAAAACCAAGTATTATTTCTTCCGCTTTTTATAAACTGACATTGTTGTTTCCCCTTTTTCTTACTTTTTTCAACTCTTAAATCAATAAATGAACATAAATAAATATGACATTTTAAGACAAGAACTAATACATTTTAACTTATATTTTAAAGCACCTAAATGCAAAGCGATTAATATTTAATTCAGCTATGCCGTTGCATTTTTCACATGATATTTAATTTTTAATAATTCCGTGCTTTATCAAAAACTGAATATAATCAATTTTATTGGAACTTAATATTGCAAATTTCCTAATATTAATATTACATGTTTGGCATTCAGCCATTTTTATAAATTATAAAAAATATATATTTTTTGAATTGTTGTCAGTGACAGCAACCAGCAACAGGCTTTTTTGATAAAAGATATTTTACATACAGCTCACGTGGCATTGGCTTGCCACAAATGTTTCAAAAAATCCTTGTTTTTGGTTAAAAAGTAGCTCTGTCGTACGTTTTCAAATCTATTGATAATGTAGATTTTGATTTCAAAACGCGTTTTCGCGATATTTGCAAAAGCTGACAGATTTAAGGTAAAAAATGTTCAATATTTCCATAAATTATCATTTTAGTATATGTCCTTCAGTTAAGGTAAGAAATGTTCAATATTTCCATAAATTATCATTTCCACCAGAAAATTTTGGTGTAAAATTACTTTTTAAGATAAACTCTAACCTTCTATAATAACAAAATAGTCATTTTATGTGAAGGATCTATTATACTAAACAATGGGGAACTTGCATAAAAATTAAATTTAAAAAATATGACTCACAAACATAATTTAATACTATTAAAAGAACCACAGTTTACAAAAAAACTAATTTTTTTATTTCTGTATAATAAATATAAGCAATTAAAAACTGCATAATTCAAATTATTCTTGTAACGGTTGTGACGTCAAGTAGCTCGTTTGTCGTCCCGCTTGACGGACGGCAGAGCAGGGAACGTCTTAGCTTCCATTATTATTATTAATATTAAAGCACAGATTAAAGTACAAATCATCACGAATTATAACAAACACCCTGGTAATTCAACGACAAGCAGTAATAAACGTAAATATTTTAATACTTGTGGCTGCCGACGCCATACTGCCTTCACTGACATTTTAATATAATGTCTAATGACTGCTTTCCGATCGAACGAGCGATGTGACGTCACATGCCGTTTCAAATGAGTAGCTTGCGGTCACAACTTAAATTGTTTATTGCAAATTAAATATTGCGATTTAAGGGCTGATATTTGGTGTGTGCTGTCTCTATAGGTAGGCCAATATATTAAAGAAATAAAAAAAAAAATGTTCAAGTTCCCTATTACCGTAGTTACTGTCGATTTTATGGTATATTTCGAGGTAAAAGTTCACATTCTGCATATCGATGCATACACTATGTGGCAAGTAAGTAGATTTATTAGCTTGAAATCTCATTTCGAAGCCAGGAAAATGGGTAAGCGTAAGTATCGGAGTAATTAGACATTTTTCAAGTGAAAAGCAGCGGTTTCTTTTTATGGGAGATTTCGAGAGGTAAAATTTTACTTTAAACATCGAAGTCTATAGAGTTTGTGGTAAGTACATTCAAAACATTTGTTCATATTACAATTATTCGGATTATTTCTTCCATGATTGTATTCTATACAAATTATGTAGATGTGGCATATAGAGTGTTAATTGTTAATTTTTACTTGCATATAAACTAGAACTTATTAGTTGTCTGATGCTTTTTTCACTCCTGTTGTATGGTCTTAAGCACCGCCGTTTTTTAAATTTTATATAGTTTTTGTTAAAGTTTTCACTTCTGTCGTGCGGTCTTAAGAAAACACCGTCTTTTTAAATCAAATATTTACGATTAGAATTCAGTAAACGTTGTACAGGGTGTTCACCCCCCCCCACCCCTTTAACTTTGTTAATTTTTAAGCTACAAAAAAACAAAATTCTAGGGATTTTTATGTAGTTTTTGCACACGTAAAGAAAAAAATCCAAAAATTGTATAGTATACAGGGTAGATCAAAAAGAACATTTTTTAAAAATCTAGCCTCCATTTTTTATTCGATTTTTGGATTCTACCTAAAATTCTAAGGATATATGTCTATTCCTAATACTTTAGGAGTTATTGACAGTTGAAGTCGCTATTTTTTAATTATAATAGTAATTCTTTAATCATTTTTAAAACAGAAGATACAAAAGCACTACTCGAAGCAATGAGGTCGAATTGAGGAAACTCAATATTTACACCTCAATGACTTCAAAAGCTAAACAAAAAGTCATATTCTTAGGTGGCTGTTGCCATAAAAAAATAAAAGAACAAACAAAATAGCGACTTCAACTGTCAATAACTCCTAAAGTATTAGGAATAGGCATATAGTGTGTTACATTAAAAATCCTTAGAAATTTACGTAGAATCGAGAAATCAATAAAAAAATTGTAGATTTAAAAAAAAAGTTTCTTTTTGATCTACCCTGTACACTGTACAATTTTTTGTCTTTTCCTTTACGTGTGCAAAAACTACATTAAAAACCCTACAATTTTGTTTTTATTTTTTTTGTAGCTTAAAAATTAACAAAGTTAAAGGGGGGGGGGACATCATAGGTGAACACCCTATACTATACTATAACTATTCTGAATCGACAACAATAATAACTTCATAAGCATCAGTGTTGAATAAAGGAATACATAGACGCATTTCTCAAATTTGGCACTTTTTCTCCCATTTACGTCATATAGTAATGGTAAATACCAATTAATTAATTTTGCATGTAAATCGAATATTCAGCTTGTATCCTGAACCCTAATTTAACACCAGACATATTTTAAGATTCCCACACTGCAAATATAATAGCAATTATTACTGTTAATGATTTTACCCAAAATATACTGTCAAGTTTTTTACAATAATGATTCTACCATTACACAGTTATAAATATTTAAGCCCGTGATAGCTAAATTGAGAGCTCTATTGTAGAAATTAATAAGGATGTCTTTAATTTTCAGCTCTCGGGTCCCATATGGCCTGTAATTATTAAGGTTTGTTAATTACCAGCTATCTGTTTGCTTTCTATTGGTATGTAGATGATAAAGTTTGCCTTACAACTATAAATTTTTAACTGAATGGGTAATTATAGTATGCTTGTATAGTTGGAAGCGACCTATTTTCCATAGCCTCCAGCTATATTTTGAATTAATTAATCACTATATTGATGATCATGGGAACAAACAAGTTATTAGTTTAAGAACAAACGTCCTATTTTGAACTAAAATATAGTTTATACTGTTTGATATATTAAGTAATAAGTCTTAAAATTTGTCCCCTCAAAACAGTACTTTAGAAGCACATTTCAAAGAGCTTATAATAAAAACAGTTACTAATTTCAGACTTTCAAGTATTTGAAGAATATTATATTTCGTAGAAAATGTGTGGTTGGATGAAGGTTGAAATCTATTTTTACAAAGAGCTTAATAACTAATAAGAATCGAATAGGGTTAAAAGTTGGTCATAAAATGGAGAATTATAAAATAAAAAGTTATGAATTATATCAAGAAAGTTGTACCTTCCATTGAAAAATATTGAAAGCGGCTTAACAACATTGTATTTTATACATGTACTCTGTGAAAATAATTACCATTAGGCGGGGTTAGTTTATTCGAGTATGGGTTTGCTCAACAACACTTCTACAAAGGATTAAGTGCTCACACAATTTTATCTCGTGACGTATTGCATGTAGACCTTTGCTATTTGGAGCGAAGATGTAGCAGGGCGATTGCATTTGGAAGATAAATCGCGATCGAGGCGCAATTGGTTGCAACGTTGCCAGACTACTACGATAGTTGCGAATATTAAGATGCCCCTAGATAAAGAATGTATCCCTTACATTACAATTTCTCCAATATTGTAAAAAAATATATTTCCATAAGGTGTTCTTTCCTCTTTTTATAATGTGATATTTCGTAATTTATTTATTTAATTATCTAATACTACTGCTCTGTTCGTGCACTTTAAAAATAATACAGTGGACTCTCGATAATCTGCCTCTCGAAGATAGGCGACGCCGGAATTGGTGGCCGCTGCCGATGCCGCACAGTGGAACGAGCTTATGGGAGAGCTTGGACATAGAATTTTTTGCACAGATTTTTTTTACTACTATACCGATTTGAATCATTTATGCCTGGTTTGAAAGATAACACAAATGACTTTTAAGTGCTTTCAATAAAATGTGTCGCCATTTTAATTTCGCGATGGCGGACATAGCAAAACAAGGTGTTATGATGGTGGCCAGTTATAGGCTTTTGGGACTTATATTTTGATAAATTTTGAGGAAACGAACAATTCATATGAAAGTGTTTCAAAAATCCATAGTTTATGAGACCATAATATAGTCATATACAGTGTGTCTGCTTAAGTTCGCACCATATGGAAAAGTTTTTATTATTAATTTTACGACAAAAAGTTATTCTTTATAAAAAGTTCTGCATGGTCCAAAACCTAGAATGCAACCATCAGATGACAAATTTTATCAGTACATACCAGTATGTACGAGGTTTGTCAAAAAACATGATTTTCGCTCAAGAGTAAAGTACCTTAATTAATTAATATGGTATAATATATGAATTATGCTAAGAATTTTATAAGGTATCCAAAAATAAATTCGAATATAGGGTGACCTATTTAAAAAAAAATTTTTTTGTTCTCCCTTGTATATGGGAGATTTTTTGAAGCAAAAGGTTACGTAGAAAAAAAGTATTTTCAAATACCTACATAACCTTACTTTTACTTTTTTTGTGACAAGTAAAATTAAGAAATTAGAGGGGGCGACATTATAGTGGACCACCCAGTACGTACGAAAGACCTCTAAGACGACCTCTAAGCTACTTATATTTAAGAAAAAATATATGAATTGATATTATTTTTGCTATTATTAAACAGTTCCAGTGTGATAGGCGTCGAAATATTGGATGCTCCTGGGGAACAACATAACAACAATTTTTGCTCATGACACTCTTTGTTGCGGATAGTTGCAGCTAAACTGCATGGTAACTGATTCAGTAGAAAGTAAAGATCAGTTTAGATGCTATAAAACATCGGGACTCAGCGAGACTTTTTAGTTTTGGTGAAAATAATGACGTCATTTTTTAAATTTTTTATGAAAAATAATTCACCAGTGGAAAAAAACATGCCAAAAAAAAACTTGTACCAACCAATATTATTTTAAAATTGTCTCCTAGAACAGAAATAACAACTTTGGTACAAAAATAATAATCTAGTGACATTTTAACCATTTAATATTATGATCTTTATGCTTTTTAGATGATAAATTTGATTAGCAAGAGTTTTGTTTTATGTGATAATTGAAAACATTAGTTGATTCCCTTAACCAAATTTGACTTTTAATAGATAAAGTATAGACTTTTCAACAAAAAAAATATTAGAAAATGAAATGATAAATTTGCTGCCATGTTCGGCCTTTAGCATTGGATCGTTCCAGTGTGTGCCGCCGCTGTGCGCTGTGTAGAAATTCACGAAATGGGAACAAGTAAATAAGTACGTTTTAAATTTCGTGCATTATTATTAACCATCTCTCTAAATACATACATACGTACCTATGTATTAGAGACATTATTCATATTATGTGTCTATACCTATAAAATATAGACGGGCACCATGTTTTTACGTACATATTTAAAATCATACATATATTTGCCGGACAATTTGCCAATTATTTAGGCAGTACCGCTGGACCAAACACCCGCCAATTACCGACTACTCTACTTTTCTTATAGAGCCGGCAACAGCGCAACCAACACAAACGATTAGTTCGGGTTGGTATGTTGGCTACAGTAATCCGCAATTAATGTTATTTTCTGGCATTTTTCTGAAATCGGAACTATTTTTGTGCTTTTAAGTGCGTGAAACTTGTACCTAATATTTCATTGCATATTTAGGTATACAATTTATATTGTTAGGTCTATTTGTACATATATTTCGAAAGTCCTGTTCCTTTAGCCGTTTGTGTACAGCCAACAACATTGAGTGGGTATTGGTACAGCACATTTATACGTCTTTGTTCGTGTTTAATTGCATGTTTTGCGGCAACTGATACTTAGTCTAATTATGCCGCAAAATTTTAGCATTCCTGACTGTAATGAAAACTATAAAAACGGGCCAAAGGTTCATATTTTCGGTTTTCCAAAAGACGTAATTTTACAACAAAAATTGCTGCCCTCTGAGCCAACAAACAAAACGAAAGTATGAGAAGCTCATTTTCCTGAAGGTAGTATAATACAAAATTATTCAAACAAACAGTTTATTACAATGGATTTACTGTAACCACGGCTAAAAGAAGACTGTATTTTTTAAACTGCCCTTGTTACCTATTTATCAAAAAATATCAAATAACGGCCAAGTAAGGATGAAAAGTTCAATAATTTTGGGGAGTTTATTGTCAAATTTTCTACATTTAAACTACCAAAGATTGGAAATTTTAAACAGACCCTCTTGAAGATAGGTGTGGTAAATACAAGCAAGTTTCAGGTGGTCATTATCATATTCCTGTGCGAGATATAGGGACAGAGAACAGACTCAGAATTCAATCAATATTGACACTTCAATCTCGCAATTTTAGCCCTATTAATGTTAATAATTTCTATGAGCTATCTGATTATGACCCAGATGAAAATTATTGCTCTCAACAAAACTTTTCCAAAATTAGCCTATTGCTTTATTGTCTCAAATTTTAATAAATGATGATCACTTTCAGGACATCAAAGATGTATTGCCGTTAATTACATATTTAGTGGTTATTGTTGCTATATTACGTTAAAAAAAGCTAAAATGTGAGAGCTGTAACAAAAATTGGTATATGACGAGCAATTAATTGTTGAGGGCAATTTTTATCTCATTAATAAATGAAATTAAAGATGCTGCTATATTACGAAAACTTGATTCTCCCGCTCCGGATGAATAATCAAATTCGAAAGTTGAGACATGGCAGAATTTTGTTGTTTTTTCTTCGAAATTCACTATAATATCATTGGAAAATAAGAGGGCAATAAATAAGCTGATAAAATACATAAAATAATAAACTATCCTTCTATTGAGAAATTGCATTATTTTGTGCGTTTTTTGGACAGATGTTTTAACTAGAATTGCTTTACCTACACCTTATACATTCTATAAATTTTTATTTGTTCACATTTGTTACAGCTTACTAGTACTAGTAATGTTGAGGTTGTCGTTTGTCGTGGCCGCAGTTAGTACTGTACGCCTAAACAAAGTAAAAGTGAAAACGAAAATACGATGTACTTCGTGGATTATCCAGAACTTGTTTTGGACGGCAATAATGTTTTTTGCAAGCCTTGTTCAAAAGTTGTTCCCTGCTCGCAGACATTCCAAATAAACCTTTTTAACTTTTAAAACCGAAAACCATGGCCAGTCGGAATTTAACGAAAATCTGTGTAAAATGATTTTGGCTGCTCAACCCGCAAGTAAAGGTTTTCCGGAAAAATATTTAAAATTTAATCCTCCAGATGAATCAACATTTTCAAAAAATCGTCGTTGGAAAGGTTTTTGGTCCCGTTGGTAACGAAATTAGAGGTAACTATATGTATATTGTCGACGACGAAACAACTGATTCGTGCGGTCTTTACATAGTTAATTTAATGATAGGAAAATTCACATAAGAAGAACCTAGAACCTCATAGCTGCAAAAGACCTAGAAAAAAAAATCAAGCAACATCTCAGTTACCCGTTTCATTCAAGAAACATTATCACATTTCTTTTTGCCGAATTCAGTTCTTACAGAAAACATTCTTGTCCTGTTGTCAGAAATATGGTAAAGTCTTCCTTCCGGTTGGCCAACGGCCTCCATTAAGAGTGCAGTTTAACAAGGCGACTTTGCCCGGAGTACTATTACCACCTGAGTGTGTCCAGATGGGGTACCTGGATTCGTGCGGCAATATTTTTTGCAGATAATTTCCACAGATTGAAAGACTTGTAAAGAAATATTTCAGAATATTAAAATGGATTAATACATCAGAAAAACTACCCAACGATAGAGGTGCTAAGCAGAAACAAAGACGCATTCCAACGCTGAAATTCGGAATGGGCGAACTGCCGGAATACATCGAAAAGAGCATTCATGTTGCAACTAAGGGAATATGCTCAAAACAAAAAGAAAGCTCAAAGAAAATTAGCACACACACAAGAAACCTAATGAAACTAAGAAGAGAAATAGATACAGAAACACAGGGTTATAAGGCGATAAATAAACGTATCAACAAGAATATCCGGAAAGATATGAGGGACCACAAAACAAAGCTGATAAGAAATACAATAGAAGATAACAGAAGCATGAATGTTCTCAGATCCAATCTATCAAACGGAAGGCCAAAAATGACCAAAATAAGAAACAAGGATGGTATCATAGTCCGTAATCGGAAAGAGATCGCAAACGCTGTTCAGGACTTCTATAAAAAGCTGTATAGTTCTATAGCCCACGATAATCACTATCAAAAAACAAAAATTCAAAACGTGACATCGGAAGAAATTCTCGAAATAGATACAGGCGAACTAATGGCAGCACTAACCCAGATGAAAATCAAAAGAAGCCCAGGGGAGGATCAAATTACCAGCGAAATGATCAAAATGGGTGGCGCAGCTGTTCAAGAAGGTGTACGAATCCTACTGAATAAATGTCTGACGGAAGAAAGAATCCCAAAGAAACGGCAAAATGCGGAAGTTACTCTGCTATGCAAGAAAGGAGACAGAAACAACATCGAAAATTACCGCCCTATCAGTTTGTTATCGCAAGTTATAACCAAAGATTGTAACAAACCGGTTGACTCACAAAATGGATTCATACCAACCATACGAACAAGCGGGATTTCGGAAGGGATTCGGTACTATAGATGACTTGCAGCACTGAGTATAACACAGAAATGCACATAGTCTTCGTAGACTACCAGAAGGCTTTTGACTCCGTCGAAACCTGGACCATACTTCAATCCCTAGACAATGCGAGAATCGATTCCAGGTACTCAAACTTGATCAAGCAGATCTATGAAAACGCGACCATCCAAGTAAAAATTGACGAAGATTCAAAGACAGATAATATCCCAATCAAAAGAAGAGTGCGGCAAGGAGACATAATTTCGCCAAAACTATTCACATTAGCCTTGGAAGATGTCTTTAAAAAACTAAACTGGCATACAAATGGAATAAATATCGACGGGGTGCACCTCAACCACTTGCGATTCACAGACGATATTGTCGTCATCTGCAGCACTGCAGAAGGACTTAAGATCATGCTTCAAGAACTCCACCAAGAATCAGGGAAAATCGGTCTTGAAATAAACTTATCAAAAACCAAAGTCATGAGCCCAGAAAATATCCAGGTAATAATTGATAACCAACCCATTGAAAAAGTATCAGAATATCTTTAACTTGGTTATAAAATTAAATTGGTAAAGGAAAATCAGATTTCTGAAATAGGCCTTTCCTGGGCGGCTTTTGGCAAATTGGGTTACATTCTTAAATCCAAGGATTTCCCTATAAACCTTAGAAGAAAATTATTCGAGTCATGTGTACTGCCGGTGCTCACTTACTACCTTGAAACAATGTCCATAACTCGCAGACATCCAGCAGCTTAAGTGGAGATGGGCTGGTCACATAGCAAGGGAGGACTCGGCCAGGTGGACAATGTGAATCCTAGGTTGGCGTCCGAGAGAGACCAAACGAAGCGTTGGCAGACCCCAGAGAAGATGGCGAGATGACATCTAAAGGATCGCAGGAAAGAACTGGATACAAACTGCAGCAAACAGGAAGACGTGGAAATCCTTGGAAGAGGCCTACATCCAGGAGTGGATAAGTGATGGCTGAGAAGAAGAAGAAGAAGATTAAAGTGGAACAACAGGTAATGAATATTAAGTGTAACTATGTATTTCTAGCAGTATTTTGCAATTAAAAGAATAGCGTACAAGTGTACCGAAGCCGACAAATATAATAGAAATATGTGTAGAAAATTGCAAACAAATACTAGATATGGTAGGAAAAATAGCAGTGGCCAAAGGATTTAAAGCGCAGGTCGTAAACATACTGTCAAGGAAAACTATAAATAATTTGGCTATTCAACCGGTCTTATTTCCAAAATTAAAATTTTGCCCTATAACTTCAGTAGATGTAGGGAGATTGTTTTCTTTGAGCAAACATGCCCTTAGTGATTCACGCCATAATGTTTTAGTTCAAAACCTTGAAGCACACGTAATAACTAGTGCGTTTTATAATTTTTCAAATTAATATTAGCATGGGTTTGACATAAATTGATAATGAAAAATTGTATTTCTGATTTAATAAAGTATTTACAACTTTCATTTATTTTCTTCAATACTCAATCCCCTGATTTAGTGAACATTTAAATTAGAATATCAAAATTTTCTTATTTTATTACTGCATACTGCATTCCTTGCATATTTATGTATTTTTTGCATATATAAGCGCATATTCTTAAGGTTTTTGGTTGCATATAATCCGGTCTTTATACATAACATAGTTTGTGTTAGGCCTAATTGATTAGAAAATAAATATTTTATTGAATGAAATATGTCAACTACAGTATGATTTATTCCTTTCAAAGGTAGATGATACTTAAATTGTTAATATTTAAGCATTCAACAAAATTGCAAACGCATCAGGCTGGTCTAGAAGTTGCTTAATTTGGGAGCTCAGTTATAATGACGAGATGTAGTTGTTTAATGTGACAATGAGGCTAAAAAGTCTGCAAAGCTCTTATTTTTTTAATTCATTCACTGGGTGTATATTTACTTCCTTTTTCGAAAACCAAGTCAAGAAGAAATCTACAACAAAAGCTTATTTTTTTAAATATTAATAGTTATAGTGTTAAAAGGACATTTTTAAGGGACATATTCGCTTCGCTCATTCTGCAAACTAGATCAATGCCTTAAAACTATTTTAACACAAATACATACAATATTGTTTTTTACAAATACCGTTAAAAAACAATAACAGGGTTAAAACTAAAATTTTTAAAACATTGGAAGCATATAGTTTTAAATACCATCATATATAAAAATATGGAAGTTGTCGCTTGTCAATAAACCATTGTTGGCTGAGTTGTTTACGGGAAGTTTGAAACATTCTGTCAGTTTTTTAAAACGTTGTGTTCTTTGCTTGAAACTACGCCGAAGTTGTTGCCCAGAAAGTCCCGAGTGCAATATGAAATTGCTTGCAATAAGTTTGTGAAGTGGTGCGAAAAAATATACTGAAAATGTATTCTTGGCATACTTTCTGGAGAACTATGGAAGGAATTTATTTTTCAAGATGTTTAAAATTATTAATGTTATAAAATACATATGTTTTTTCACATTTACTTTTAACATTTTCATTAAACTTTTAACACTTGTGCTTTAAAGTGAATGATTTTAAGGCACTAGTGCCTCGAAGTAATATTTTTAAGGCGCTACTTGAGGTTGTTAAAAATTGTATTTTTAACACGGTTGTAAAAAAAGTTCTTTAAGGAAATATTTTCTCACACTGTTATAAATATATACTCACTCTTTGCCTGTGCTTGACACATTGATATTTAAGCATTTATATAATTAATTAATATTTTTCATGTCTCCTGGTTTTATAATCAGGTAAAACCGTAGGTAGTGTGAAAATGAACAAGTTCCGCCATTTGTTCAAAAGTACATTTATTCAGATTATGACCAAATACTATACTGCAAGTACAGGGTGGCTCGAATTCGTGTCTATGTATGGGGAACTCGAAAACCGTAAGAGATACAGTGTCGGTCAAATTATGGCAAAATTGCGCATTTAAGTGCCTAACAATATGCCGTTTAGAAAGTTGTAAAATTCTGAGTATTTACGGAGATATCCGGAAAAACCCGAAATTTTGAAAAATCGTTTTATTTTTTTCCTGGGCTTATTTAAAAACGGATTTCAAATCTAGTTGCACTTTTGCATTGCCACTTTTTTCGCTCTATCCAATGATGACATCCAGTCTGAAATCCGACATTTCGTCTTCAAGGGATCACCATCAACTTTCTTTTTTTAAATACGAACTTTAATTTTTTTTATCGTTATTCAGATGGTATTGGCGTTATTAATATGAGTATGTGTTTTTATTTTTTTTTTATTTTTTATTTTTATTATTTTTTTATTATTTTTATTTTATATATTTTGGTTTGGCGTGATTTTAAATAATTTACTTTAATTAAATCTTGAAATTTTCATATTCTATAAAAATATTTTATTTGTTTTTTGCATTAAGTGGAAAATTGGAGCCCGTATTAAAAATTAAAAATAATAAAATTATTTTTTACGAGAATATGGCCTGGCCATAAACTATTACTCAAACAAGTTGCTTAGTGCATTTTATTTGTAAGCAAAATTCCAATAGGTGTTTTTCCATCGAAGTTCCTATAGTATCACGTAGTATGATTATAAATTTTTGATGTTCTCTATTAAATAAATTTTTTAATTGGTTAAAAGTTGGGAATATTTTATCTTTGCAGTAAACAACTTGTTTGAGTAATAGTTCATGGCCATATGAATATTTTTATAGAATATAAAAGTTTTAAAAGTACCTACCTTAAATTATTTAAAATTACGCCAAAGCAAAACATAATTAAAAAAATAATAATAAAAATAAAAAAAAAATAAAAAAAAAAAAAAATAAAAACACATAGTCATATTAGTAACGCCAATACCATCTGAAAAACGATAAAAAAATTAAAGTTGGTATTTAAAAAAAGAAAGTTGATGATGATCCCTTGAAGACAAAACGTCGGATTGCAAACTGGATACCATCATTAGATAGAGCGGAAAAAGTGGCAATGCAAAAGTGCAATTCAATTTGAAATCCGTTTTTAAATAAGCCCAGGAAAAAAATAAAACGAATTTTCAAAATTTCGGTTTCGGATATCTCCGGAAATACTCGCAATTTTAAAACTTTCTAAACGGCATATTGCTAGTCACCTAAATGCGCAATTTTGCCTTAATTTGACCGACACTGTATCTCTTACGGTTTTCGAGTTCCCCATACATAGACACGAATTCGAGCCACCCTGTACAATGTATAGTGTTCCGGTTTTCGTTGGAATTGTATGGTTCCTCGCTTATTAGCAAAGATAGAGAGATGCGGTTTTCCCGATATTTTGTGAACCGAAAGATGGCGCAAACAGATTTTTCATAGCCCGATTTGTTTTTGAGATACGGGGCAATTTTGAAAACTTGTACATTTTGGCTACCCGACGCAGCTCTGTTATGCTTAACTTACTGGAAGAGCAGAAACTGATAGACGTTTTTACGTAGAAGTTGATGGCATACACACATTTTTCTAGTTGCAATAGTTTTTGAGATATAACACATAAATATGTTTTTTCATAGTTCATTCGGGTCTGTTCTAAGCTTTTCAAAAATACATAATATGTAATAGCTATTTCTTATGGAAACCACTAAAAAATACCTACAACCTTTCTAGAATATGTAATTTTTTGCAATACGCTTTGGAAAATTTGCATCAAAAATGCTTTTTTTATTTTATTTAAGAAAAGTATATTATACAATTTTTATTTCATTTCTATTAAAAAAAATCGCAAATTAAAGTAAAGCTAAAATTGCTACTAGGACTGCCCGCTAACTGGCAGTCAGGCCACTTTTTAATTTTTAAGCCGCTTATTCGATTTTTGACCTTTCTCTCTTGAGATACATATGCATCAGTATGTAATTACTGTGTAAAAATGAAGATTATATTTGTATTTATAATTTTTACAGATTATATAAGCATAACAATTATAATAGAATCGAGAACGGGACTCTCGACATATCTAAAACATTTGATAGGGTGTGGCATGACGGATGATTAAGCAAATTGATCGCATAACTACCACCAGCACTGGTTCTATGGATTTTCAATTTTTCCAGGGATCGTAGCATCCGAGTTGGGATTGACGGACATCTCTCGGAAATATGCAAAGTCAATGCCGGAGTTCCTGAAGGGTGTATATTACCTCCCATATTGTTTCCGCTCTATATCAACGATTTCTTAGACATTACAAATAATTCTGTTTACAGCTTTGAAAACGACAGCAGTTTTATATCCCCATCCATGTCGCAGACTCCAATGTTAGCTGCTCGTTCCCAACGCGAGCAAGATAATCAGATTGCTGTCATCAATGAGGATATGAATGCTATTGTGGAATGGGGTGAGGAAACAATGTCAAGGTTAAACCAGGAAAGACTAAAAAAACAAATACTTGGCGTATCTACGTCACCAAGGCAGTAGCACAAAAGCTAGGAGCACTCTAAGTATAGTGCAAAGAAGTTGTATACACCACATCACCTCTTACTGCTCTTTATCGTCCAGATAGAACTATTTTTGGCATGCTGTTCTCAGGTGTGGAGCTCGACACTCAAACACTTGCTCAAGACATTTGAGTACTCCATACAGAGGAGAGTAGTCTGTCTTATGGATGCTCCAGAGTTGACTAAAAACCTTGATAGCTTTGAATATCGAAGACAAGTGGCGGACCTATCTCTTTACTGTCGATACTACTACGTAAGGTGCTAGAACGAACTGGCACTTATGATTGCACCCAGAATTGTGTCAAACAGAAACACCCATCCGGCACAAGCTGCTTATCAACATTCCATTCCGTTGCGAACACCTAGGACGTCGCTGTTACCAGACTCATTTTTCTGGAGGACTGCCTCGCTCTGGAATATACTTCCGAGTCACGTCTTTCCTGAAAACTCTAACCTACAAGTCCAACGTCCACAGTTATCTCTGCACACGCACCGCTCGTTGATTGGTATAAGATTTTCCTTTTGTATGTCTGCTGAATATTAAAAAAGAATCGTCAAGTAAAAGAACAATAAAAGAGCCAAAAGTTGGTTTTTGAGTTGAGGTAGCCAAACTGGCTGAAATATGTCAACTTATCGATTAGCAAAATATCAGTTCAAAAGCTGGCTGCAATCCTTCTCAATTATGTCACTCGATTTCTTAACTTTGTGAAAGAAGAGATCAATTGCGGCGCTTGTACTGTGTTTTCACTCAGCATAAAGTGCCAAATAAATACGTTAACACATTGATGAACTAAATAGCTGGGTATTCAATAAACTTATAACATAACTAATAACAGTACCCGAATCAATCCCTTGCATGCAAAATTAATAGTGCGGGCACAATGAAGTTAGCAGCTTTCTTTTACATTATAGGTATATTAAATAAAATATAACTAGAAATAACAGAATTATTCATTGAAACCGTACCCATATTATGATAAGATTATAGATGACCCTAACTTCCATGAAGCGTTTTAATAAAATTTACCAATATTTTTCGATTCAATCATTCTTTTTTGCCATGCGGTCGTGATTTTGGAACAGTGAAAAGGTTAGTAAGAAAATTCGATATTGTTTATTGTCTATAAGAATATGAACTTGCAGAAAAATCAAACCATTCACATTTAACGCCATTACTCATAATGATATTTTTGCATTTAACGCCACAAAAATGTAAACTTCAAGTCTGCATATAAAAGTGGCTTGCCAGGTTATGTTATTGAAAACGACTTCATTGGAGGCTATTTTTTCCATACTGTTTAAACTCATAAAGTGAAATGTAAAAGTCATGTTAACAACACTAAAAGCACATCTTGAATAGGCGCCGGCTTAAAGAAAGTTATTCAATATATTATGTTAGGCGAGATTTTAGCATTTCTTACCACATATTTCATAGAGAACTACCAAAAACGATGCCAAATTAGCTTTATTTATTTTAGAAATGTTTATTAAGCGGCATTTGTTAATAAAGCAATAGTGTTTTTCGCCTTGTTTAATTGAACTAACGAGCAGTTTATATACGTGATATATTTTTAGAAATAGCTTCCAGCCGTATCACTTTCTTGATATTTTTTGCACTAATTATTTAGAATCATAAATACTACAACTCTATAATAATAATAATAATAATAATAATAATAATAATAATAATAATAAT
>MU183442.1:150133-173152 GCA_016904865.1 Pissodes strobi
TAATAATAATAATAATAATAATAATAATAATAATAATAATAATAATAGTAATAATAATAAAAATAACCAGGCGACCAACCAAGTTGACGACACAGGCAACGACAAGGAACTACCAACAGCGGCTCTACCCACTCATGGTTTAGGACAGTCTCAATCTGCTCCTCCCAAGAGACAGGCACAAAGGCTGATATAGACAAAGCAAAACAACATAGATATTTACAAGGCATTTTTCAGAGCTGCTCAGTACGAGAACCAAACAATGGGACATTGGAAAAACTTTTACAAAGAATGGAAGAAAATATACCCAGAATCGGAATCCAGCGAACAAAACATATGTGACAGAAAAAGAGCGATAGAAAAAAAGGGATACTTAACAAAAACTGAAATCGACATGATCAAAGAACAAGTAAGATTAGAAACACAGGGAGAAAGTGCACCAGAAACAGAACAAGCAACACAAAACGAAGATAAACCCCAAATGACCCAAACGACTTATGCAATTGAATTACATATACACATAAACCAAACACACACAGATACAGCCGGAGAAAACATACAGACAAACTCAAACAATACGGACAACCAAAAGTTAATAACGGAAATCGAACAAACATTCAACAAAAATATGCTACTATACAAAGGAAGTAATCTCAGCTACAGGAAACGTCTACCTAAGCTGAAATATAACAGAAACACAAAGAATACAGCTCAAACATATAATAACTACATCAATAAATACATAGATGACGTAAAAAGTGTAGAAGACCTTATAGACATAACATATATCACAGCCATATCAAACACAGACACCTTGGGAATCACCAACAAAAATAAACCAAGTAACAAAAAAGCCAAAACAGATCCAATCAAAAAAACTCCATGGCAAATACGGTTGGAACACAAAATCAGTCAAATTCGTAGTGACCCTACACAAATGAATAACTCATTGGTAGACCCAAAACAAAAACATGACACACTCTACAAAAAATTCAACATAAATAATAACACAGGTACAAGAACAGCACAAATAACAGAAGCAATAGATACACTGAAACAAAAACTAATGGCATCAAGGAAGAAACTGAAGAGGTACATCATCTCCCACAAAAGGAAACAAGACAACACAAACTTCACATCAAGCGAAAAGCATTTCTACAAGAATTTGGAACGAACAAAGGAAGAACCAACAAATATAAAAGCACCAAAACAAGCAGAAGTCGAAAAATACTGTTATTATGGTCAGAACCAGTGGAACATGAGAATAGTGAGTGGATCAAAACAGAGCAAAAAAGAACAGAGACAGTGGAACCAATGATGCCATATGAAATAACGATAGATGAATTAAGAATCATACTGAAGAAGCTGCCAAACTGGAAGGCGCCAGGACCAGATAAAATCTATAATTATTTCTGGAAACATCTTACTTCACTACATGGAAAAATGGCACAATAAATTCAACATGTAATTACCCATCCAACAGAGGTTCCACCATCCTTAACACATGTCATAACATATCTCAAACCTAAGAACGAAAATACACACGATCCTAAAAACTACAGACCCATCACATGCTTTAACACTATATACAAAATTATCACAAAAACAATAGCAGAAAAGGTAACAAAACATATCACAGAGCAAAAAAACGAGCACGAAGAACAGAAAGGGTGTACAAAAGGTGCGAAAGGCTACAAAGAGCAGCTCATAATAGGCAGGGTGATAACGAGACAAGTAGAAGCAAAAGGCAGAAACATAGCTGTTGCCTGGATAGATTACCAAAAAGCCTATGACTCCGTTCATCATACATGGTTGCTCCACATTTTAGAAATCTATAAAATCGATCAGAACATCATACGCTTCCTTAAACAAACAATGAAAAATTGGGAAACAAAATTAATACTCACCCTACCCCACACAGATCTCGAAACTAATAACATAAAAATAAGAAGAGGAATCTTCCAGGGAGACACATGGAGCCCAAAATGGTTTGTCCTAGCTCTCAACCCACTAAGCAGCCTTTTAAAGTCGATAAATATTGGATACAGCCCAACGAAAGATTATAAAATATCACACCTGTTCTACGTGGACGATCTAAAGTCATATGCTCCGGACCAAAATCAACTGTCCTCGCTATTGGAAAAAAGAAATGAAAGAAAACATAGAAAACAAATACAAGAACAGGCTAAGAAGAATCATGCACACCCAACTCAACGCAAAAAATAAAATTAAGGCTATAAATACCTGGGCAATACCCATACTAACCTACTTATTCGGAGTCATACAATGGACCTTAACGGACGTACAAGCACTAGACAGACTAACAAGAAAAATCCTAACGGATAATAGAGCCCTACATCCTAACTCGGCTGTTGAAAGATTGTATCTACCTAGGAAACAAGGAGGACGAGATCAACATCGAACTAACACACAACATTCAAATACATAGCTTACAAAGATACTTCAACATGAAGGCAACACAGTCCCCACTACACGCGACTATCAAACAAGCAGACAAAAAATACACAGCACTCAGCACACACACACAAATGCAACAGATAGACAAGAAAACATTCTTCACAAACATCACACAGACATGGAACAGCAAAAAACTACATGGCAAATTCAAGAACGATCTAGATAAACAACATCAGCTGTCAACCAAGTGGATCGAACTCGGAGACCTGTACAGTGAAACAGAAGGATTCTTGTTCTCCATACAGGACCAAGTTGTACCGACAAAAAATTACCAAAAGTACATAACAAAAACTAACATAGAAAACGATAACTGCAGAGTGTGTAAATCCATGCCCGAAACGATACAACACATAACATCAGGATGTTCTATCTTAGCACAACCAGAATACCTAAACAGGCACAATCTGACAGCCAAAATCCTCCACAAATACTTACTCCACAAACCTAACATTAAAACAGTAGAAGAGCCATACTACAAATACACACCAGACCAAGTCAACGAGAACCAGAATTACAAAATATACTGGGACCGAGGAATTATAACTGATAAAACAATTATAAACAATAGACCAGATATAACACTAATAGACAAAATTAACAAAATCACAATGTTAACAGATATTGCACACCCCCTGGACCACAACATACAGAAGACAATAACAGAGAAACAACGAAAATACACGGACCTAGCTGAGGAAATAAAATCAATGTGGAAAATGGAAGAAGTCTTCATCCTGCCCGTAGTCATCTCAGTCATAGGCCTCATACCACCGGAGTTACCCGCAGGATTCACGAAACGTAATATTCCTCATCAAGTAATAACAGACATGCAAAAATCAGTGATCCTAGAAACATCTCTGATAGTCAGGAAAATCCTAAAATAAGTCAACAAGGTGTGAGTTTTGCGAAAGCCCTCACTACCTTTTACCACATATGTAAATGTGAGACTAAACAAAGAAATAATAATAATAATAGTTTTCTTGTTGAACAGTTTATTTTGTTTCACTCAAAATCAACATCTTGAAGTTGCGCTGTTCTTTCACCCACCCCAATCATGGTTGCTTCTAAGTGGGAGTTACCTTCGGCCAAATTGCAATTCAATACAGTTTTATTCAGAATGCCAAAGCACATTTTTACACATTAGCATCCGGATATGATACTAATATCCAGTGTAAAATGTCGATATTGTGGACAAAAGTGTTTTGTAATCATTATGATTTTTTAAGAATTTTAACATGAGAAAATAATTATTACTCATCATATCCTTCTCATATACCTAGTATTTACTATATAAATATAATAAAAACCTATCCTCTCTTATAGAAGATACTTTAAAGAAATTGTTCAAATTTGTTTCCTTTTTATTGGCACATTTTGTATACTATTCGTAATGCAATTAAATGAATAATTGGTTGTGCTTGCAAAGCTATTAATTTGACGTCAGTAGCGTTACTCAATTCTCTCATTTTGTGATTCCGATTACAATATATCCTATTTTCTAAAAAAAACCCACAAGAAGAATAATCAAACAAATAAGGTGACCTTAAGAACCTATGAGTAACATTACAGTAACCAGGAAAATTTGTATATATTACGTGAGAGTTATGAGTAATTAATATATTATTTAACTGGAACTTCCAGATAAAATATTTACCAGTATTTAGACATCTGTTTCTAGGTAGACTTTCTTCATAATAATTGTATAATGCAAATTATGTACCAAAGCTTGAAATGATGTTTTTAAATATTTCTTAATTTCTGGATTTTGAACTACTTTAACTTTTCTGCTCGAACTTACACGGTTTGTCTCAGTTGTTGCCAAAATATTAATTTCATGAATTTTTCCGTTGATGCTTTTTGTAAAGTTTTGGCTGAAATTATAACAATGATATGTTTGCGTCATATCATTTTTATTGCAAATAGAAAAAAAAATAAGTACGCTACTGAATTTTACGTAAAGACATCTATGAGCAACATTTTAAATTTTTCCAATAATCTAAAGCGGAGCTCTGAAGGGTGGCAAAAATGCAAATTTTCAAAATCGTCGCGTAACTCAAAAGCAAAGTGCGCTATCCCCCTCTATCTGCAAATAAGCCAGGAACTCCCCAAATACAATCAAAACCAGACGACCAGTAGTTACCTTTACAAAATCATTTCGTAAATTAACACAAAATCCACTTCTGAAATGCGGATCTGTTTATTGAAATGACACAGGTGACCGTTAGTTTGGACGTGTACTTTTTTCATACTTATTGCTCTCAGACAATTTCATAACACCAGCAAAAACTCCTCTAACTCTAAAAATACACTGTATTGAGGCTAAATAATCATATTAACCCATTAGTGGGCAAACATGATATTTTTCCTTTTTCAACGTGTTTATGTTATTTTTAGCACTAATATTCATAAAAAGTTAAACTTATTTATTTTTTTTTTGTAGAAAGTACAAACAAGGCGACGTTATCATCTGCGACCGAAAAAGTATTAGTATGTACAAGCAAATAAAAACAGCAATGGTAATGTAATGAACGCATTTATATAAACGAAAAAAACAAAAACTTACTAAGAAAAAAACTACTTAGAATGATACAACTTTAAGCATATTTATGGATGTGACCCAATTTCATATATTTCACGCAAAATTTTTACTTTTCCCCACAATGCTCATTTTGGCAGTCAGTCTCATTATAAACAATAATTATATAACCCATGTTACTATATCTCAGATTCTAAAAGTGTATGGCAATATATCTTCGAAACTGCGACAAACATGGTCCATTAAATTTCAAGTTTTCCTCAGAACTCAACCATTTACTACTTATATATGTATGTAACTTATATGCAACTAAAAGTCAATGCCACTACATGTGCCTGGTTTTTGTTCTAATACAGCAACCGTCAAGCTTGTCAGTCTCGCCCATACTTTTATTTTAATTGGATATAATTTTTGAAACTCAATCTCAACGATATGCACTTGCAATATCGTTTTCTTCAAAATTAGACGCTATAGACACTACTTGGTTGTCATTTCATTGCACTAAAAGTAAATTATCATATCTAAAAATTGTAAGTATTTCTTGGTTTGTTCTTCGAGATCGTCCTATCATATGCCGGACAATGCTCCAACCTATTTTCTTGAATTGTTCCAGTTGCACAATACGCTTTATTGGCTTAATGTGATAGAAGATGCACACTAGCAAAATATAGTTTGTGACCTTGATTTAGGAGCACTTCAGCCTGTTGTAGCAAAGACATAATTACATCACCTCTAATACCAAATTGTTTTCCTTTAGAGTTTAGCGGTATCTTTCAATGTATAGATTCGAAATTCATACATATATCCGCTTCTTGAATAAAGTGCCGAATATATTGCTATGCATAATGCTTTACATAATAAGGAACCATGATCTGGATTGAAAAATGTTCGTCTAAGCCTCCATGCCTCTTAAAATTCTCAGTCAATTGGCCAATAAGCGGTTTCAGTTTGTATAATGGATCTCCTTTTAATACCTTACTAATATTGTAATCTACTAAAATGCATCAGCTACTAAACAAATATCACCATGTCGCAAGTTTGAACTTGAACTTGAAGATTGTTATATAAACATTAAAGGCAAACTATAAACAACGCGAGCAATCAACGGGAGCGACTTTCAACCTTAAGCATGTCATGATCATCACTTTTTTTAGTATAAATACGCTAACGAACCCTAAGTTCTTCAAGACTTTAGTCTCGCCTCCAGCTCCCAAGGTTAGCCATTTGACGACTGCCTTCTGGGTTCTATCCGCTCTTAAAGTTAGCCATACGGCTGCTTTAGGTTCTAGTCCATTCCTTCCAAACCTGGTACCGGTTAGCCATTTGACGACTGCTAGGAACAGGGGTTTCACAACCTCCGTAGTAAAGTCCTGACAAGAAACTTGTCAGAGTGTTGAGAAAGACAAGTGTCTAAATAGTTACAGTTAAAAAGTTTAGTGAAATCTTTTAGTGCTCTTAAATAAAACCCAACCCTTAAGAAAAACTATAAATTATAAGACAGTAAACAAAGACCTATAAACAGTACCTCAAATCGAGAAAACATGCGCACCGTAGTAATCGGGTATAATAGAATCTCATTTTTTTCTGACCAATAATTATTGATAAAGTTTTATCGTTAATATATTGTTATTATTATAAATTAAACGTGCTTATTTTATCATCTCTTCTTACCCCACGTAACGCGGTCCCGGTCTACCTCAGTTACCCCCCGGCACGCTAAACAAGGCGTGTCCTCATGAGTAGAACATCCAGTGGTAGATTAAAGGAAGCATTGAAACCCCGTCATTCTACTAATCGCGACGCGGCTCTTCTCTGAGAAGTTATTCTTTAAGAAACACGCTACCCCCTAAGCTATTCGTGACAATATCATTGAAGTGCATACATTTTAGGAGTTTTTAAAATCTTTTGCCTCCTACTATTGAGGACAATTTTGCAAATGTCATCTTCCCATGAGCAGTATAGTAGTTTACTGGGATAATTACCAAGTAGAATTCTACATTTCTTGCAATGCGAATCTGTTGTTTTCCTCTATTATCATTTCCAACAGTTTATTGCCAAAAATAAGCAAAAAAAATCGGTAGATTGTGGCGCAAGATCCCACTACTCGATCAACCAGTACAATGTACTCTACAGAATATTCTCTCCATCTCTATTTAAACTATTCTTACATGTAACAACTTTCATACTTTCGTATGCGTCTAATCTGCTATCGAATATTTTTTATGTTCGACACACATACACACACACACAAGGAAAATCCTGTGCCACTCACCGAGCGGTGCGTGTGCGGAGAAGATGGTGGACGTTGGACTTGAAGCGCTGTAAGTGGTAGTTTTCCAGAGCGAGGAAGTCCTTCAGACCAAGGAGTCCCGCAACATGTATGCTGATGAGCAGCTTGTGTCTGACGTGTGTTTCCGTTTGGCACAACTTTGGGTGGAATCATAAGTGCCAGCTCGTTTGAAAAGCTCCGTAGTAGTATCGATAGTAAAGAGATAGGTCTACCACTTTTCTTCGATGTTCAAGACTATCAAGGTCTTTAGTCATCTCTGAGTCATCTTGAGCAAGTGCTTGGGTGCCGAGCTCCACACATGGGAACAGTATTACAGAGATGGTCTTATCTGGACCTTATAGAGCAGTAAGAGCTGATGAGGTGTATACAAATTTTTTGCTCTATAGAGTGCTCCTAGCTTTTGTGCTGCTGCCTTGATGATTTTGGTGAATAGGCCAAGATATGTTGTTTTCTACGTTGATGCCCAGCAAGCTTATAGATGAGGCCAGAGTCAGTGATCGTCGTTTTTTTGAGAAGACAGCTGCTTCAGTCTTTCCTGCGTTAAACTGGACATTATTTTCCTCACCCCATTCTACGATGGCGTTCATATCCTTATTGATGGCAGCAATCTGATTTTCTCGCTGGCGTTGAGAACGAGTAGCGGTCATTGCAGTCCGCACATGAATGAGGATACAAGAGTGCTGTCGTCTGCAAAGCTGTAAATAGAATTATTTGTCCTGTCTAAGAGATCATTGATATAGAGCAGGACTGGGAGGTAATATATACCCTTGAGAAACTCCGGAATTGACACGGTTTCCTCCACCTATCGAAAAGGCAAAGATGAATCTTTTAAGATAGTTAAAGC
Organism: Pissodes strobi; assembly: GCA_016904865.1. Taxonomy (NCBI): domain Eukaryota; kingdom Metazoa; phylum Arthropoda; class Insecta; order Coleoptera; family Curculionidae; genus Pissodes; species Pissodes strobi. The sequence goes on from MU183442.1 coordinate 158,279, forward strand.
CAACAACACTTTAGGGTAAAAGCTGTTTACCTTTAAGAACTGCTTCTTCAGATGACGTTGCTAAAGCTTGTGAACTTTTTGTTATCATGTACGGTTTCATTGCACAAGTTGCGCTACCAACTTTATGTGAAACAAATAAGTAACCAACAAGTTCATGAGTAGTTCAACCTAGCTCTTCCCCACCCCTACAATGGCTGCAGCAAGAGAACACTCATTATGTGTGTATCGCCAGATGCAAGAGTGGTGTGGTGTCACCAAAATCCTTTACAATGCTGATGGAAGAAATATCAAGATCATCTCCGCCCAGCAACCACCACCAAGAAAATATTTTTTTTATTTCCTATACCCAGAATATCTGGCAACAAATGCATAGGAACATTTCTGTAGGGAATTTTCTGCTCCCCAACTTCGAATATTAAAGGTTTTTATAGCAAAAATGTATAGTTTTCAAGATATAGCCAACAAATTATAACAATATAGGACTTGGAGCCCCTCCTCTCCCTCTCTCTTCAATACTCGAGGCTCAAAACCTTGGGACTTTCTAATATGCTGCCTCTAGTGGTACTGAATTATTTAAAATAGCCACCGATTTTTTTTTTAATATTGGCGTTAAAACCCAACTTTATTGAACTATACTTCGAAATGCGTCTTTTTAAAGGTACGATGTTCTTTAATGGCTTAATAATATTTTGCATTTTAAAGTTGTAATATATAATACATTGAAGCTCTCCATCTTTATAAAAAGCATACCTGGCAAACTAAACCACGAATTCAGAACATATTAAGTTCCATTTTCTGAATAATTTCGCAGTTTCTGGTAACGTATTGATATGATTTTATTTATTTAACGAAAATTTTGAATTAATGTTGTAGGAGTACAACATTATTATGTAATTTTAAATTGTGCGCACAAATCATAAAATGTAATTAAATTTCAATCATCCTGTATCTTAATACCCAAGATTTTATTTTTCCAAAAGCTAATATAAATTTGGAAAGCGAATGAGAGTTTTTGCTCAGCAGGTCAAGATCGAGAATGATATCACGACATTTTAAAAATTTGCCGAATGCCATTTTCTATAACGCCAAAAGCTATTTCTAAAACACAAATTATCGGTTTCTTCGAAATGTCGAGAATTTCCATTTTCGTGATTATTAAACTATTTTCTTTTTTAATAATACATTTTCTTTCAGCAGGTGGTTAGAAATTTGGCAAAACTAGAGGAGAGCAAAATGTCGTCGATTCCTTTCATTTCACAACATTTTAATTTCATGCGACCGAACGACTTCGATAACATAAATCCAGGATCCATCAGAGTAAATGCCCGCTTCATTCTCCAGGATCCTTGGTCTATGTTGGCAACAATATCCTACATTATAATGTTATTAACATCGCATTGGCAAGTCTTTATATATGTACCTATTTTTTACTCATCTCTATTGCAAGATATAAATAACTACTTGGTCCCTATAGATTTCACTATGCACATGTATAGCGTGCTAATACGGCATTTACCCTTAGCTTTCATTTATGTTACATTAGAGTTTTACCTAGACTAATTTGGGGTCTAAAGCCATAGGTAATAGAACTACGGCCCATAAAGTTTCTATAATCATACAGAAACTCTATCCGTAATTGTATATTGCCGTACGTATATGGAAGCCAAGCCAATTACGAGTGGTGTGCTGACGTATTTTTGTTGAAAACAGTAGACTGCGGCTTCAATTTTCCTGGCTTTATAAACCATTACGTTGTTAGTGGGATTTGTATAAAGTTATAAACTCCAGAGTTTTAATAAGCTTTACATATAAAATTGTTTCATCGATATTGTATCACGAAGGCCTTTTCTGTACGAGTTATTAAAAGCAGATGAATATATAAAGTAAAAATATTACACTTACATTTCCTACCTATATGTATTGTGGTATTTTATTAAATATAATCAATATAATGAATTGTTTTAACTGTGGATCAATATTACCAGGTTTTTAATCCCTGAGAAGTTACTAAATGCAGATTTTAGTAACATATTATTGCTTCATTGCTGGGATTATTCCTCAAATTGCGCTGAATAATATGGTTCATAATAATTATATGAAGGACCAGTTCCAAAATATTACATATAATTTTTAACAGTATAGTACCATCTTGTATCCTTTTCTTATCCTCGCCTGAGCGTACGCATTTCTTTCATTTGTTTAAAGCGTTCGATATATTTACAGCAAAATCGGCTGTGGGAGGATGGGATATAATATTGTCGGATTGGACTTCCATAAAATTACGATAGAACTTCAGGTAAGGTTTTTTGATTGAATAATTGTTATATTTCAGTTCCAGTCCTTATTAGTACATATACTTTTAAATAATATACATGCCTAAAGAAACCTATTGCTGTAGAACACTAGGTACGTATGGATCTAAAATAAACCCAAAAACAAAATAAATAAATTTTACTTCTTTCTTACTTTAATCACCCTTGTTTTGTTCTTTTTAGCATTCTTTTAAATATACTTTAAACTTAGGTATTTGAATTAGTTTCTGAGAAACTACCCGTATCTGGATAAGGGTTTATTGCAACATTAAGCAAGTCTCTTTTAGAGTGCGTCTTGAAGAGAAATTAGTCTACTTCCCCTGCCGTCGTTTATCCAGCACCTTAAGGTCAGCTTAGAGGCCTTTTTCAACTTTTTTAATGGTTCAGTGGCTTCTAAATATTAGTGTAAAAACGATGCATGAACAAGTGTAAAATAGTGATATGTCGGCCACATGTCTGTGGTGTACCTGACTCTCCAGATCCCGGCTCAACTCCAGGTCGCCGGCGAGAGGCACAGTTTACTTCTAAATGGAATACAGCAGCTTTAAGTTGTGCTTAGGTGCGGCACCCCAGATGTGTGCAATTTTTTAGGCAGGGTCTTATTTTCGCTTTGTAGAGCAAAAGCAGCTGCATTGGTGTATACAGTGTTTTGCTGCGAAATAGCGCACCAAGCTTCTGCGAGGCTGATTTTGCGATGTTAGCAATGTGATCATCCCAGGACATATTGCTGTTAACCGAGACACCCAGTAGTCCGATTGACGAGGGTGAAGGATTGGTCGATCCTGCCATAAAGATGTCAGGGCCCGCCGTATTGGCTCTCTTGGTAAATGTGGCTACTTGGGTTTTTGCTGCATTGAACTGGACCAAATTCCTGTCGCCTCAAGTTCGAACTTTCTCCAGGTCTTGATTAATTGTTGTATTCTGTTTCTGTTTGCGGTGATAATTATCAGTGCTGGTTTTCCTAAGCTCTCTAGACGATTCTTGCTGGATTATGTGAATTTTCCGATTCCTGTTTGACTAGATAAAGTTTATTATTTCTGGCGCACGCTGTTCAGGCAATGCAAGTTTAGCATTGGTGGATTTTCTCAAAAAATAATGTGATTTTTTTCTTTAGAACTTTTTGGACATTTTCTTTAATTTATTTATAAAATTTCACTAACTGCATTGGCAATTTCAGCCCAGCCCTATAATACGAATTTTCTAAGTTGATTTTAAATCACATATCACTGTATCACTTTACCCTGGCAATGATCCTCAACGCAATAATTCCTCTCTTTCTATTTGTATATGAGAAACAAAGATGGAACGATTATTTATTTTACAAAGATAATCGGTTAATTCAATATCCAGTTATTTTAAACCTTCTTAACCGGTTATTGGGTCATAAAATGTATGTTGTTTAATTTATTTAATAAATGTCCGAGAAAATCATCGGAAAGTTACACCGCTAATGATCTTTAACGCAATTCTTCTCTTTCTATTTGTATATAAGAAACAAGGCTGGAGCGATTATTTATTTTACAAAGATAATCGGTTATTTCAAACCTAATTAACCGGTTATTGGGTCATAAAACGTATGCTTGTTAATGTGTTTATTAAATTTTCGAGAAATTCATCTTAAAGTTACACTGCCAATGATCCTCAACGCAATTCCTTTCTTTCTATTTGTATATGAGAAACAAGGATAGAGCTATTATTTATTTTACGAATTCAATATTCGGTTATTTTAAACCTTCTTATCCGGTTATTGATTCATAAAATGTATGTTTGCTAATTTGTTTATTAAATTTTCGTGAAATTCATCGGATGTTAAACTGCTAAAGATTCTCAACGCAATTCCTCTCTTTCTAATTGTATATGAGAAACAAGGATGGAGCGATTACTTATTTTACAAAGATAATCGATTAATTCTATATCCGGTTATTTTAAACCTTCTTAACCGGTTATTGGATCATGAAATGTTTGTTAATTTGTTTATTAAATTTCCGAGAAATTCATGGGAAAGCTAAATTGTCAATGATCCTCAACGCACCTCTCTTTCTATTTGTATATGAGAAACAAGGATGGAACGATTATTTATTTTACAAAGCAGGTTTGCTCCTGAACGTATCCGTGTGCTGGTTTTCCTAAATTCTCTAGACGATTCCTGCTGGCTCATGTGAATTTTCCAATTCCTGTTTGACTAAATTATATTTATTATTTCTGACGCACGCTATTCTGGCAATGCAAGGTAAGCATTGGAGAATTTTCTCAAAAAATAATTTGATTTTTTTTTCTTTTGAAGTTTTTGGACATTTTTTTTAATTTGTTTATAAAATTCGATTAACTAAATTGGGAATTTCGGCCCAGCCCTATAATGGAAAGTTACTAAGTCGGTTTTAGATCGTATATAACTCTATCACTTTACACAGCCAATGATCCTAAACGTGATTTCTCTTTTTCTATTTGTATAAGAAATACAAGGCTGGAATGATTATTCAATTTAAAAGACGTATCAATGAGCTGATTTTCCTGCAATTTTTAGGCGATTCCCACTGGATTATTTCAATTTTTCTAATAAAAGTTATCCTTTAAATTGTTGGGTTCATTTCTTTCAAAATATTTAGAATTCCTATTTGGCTAAAAAATATATATTATATCTGGCTCACAATATTCTGGCAATGCAAGATTAGCGTTGGAGGATTTTTTCAAAAAATAATTTGATTTTTTCCTTAGGGAATTTTTGGACATTTTCTCTATTGAAGGCAACCTAGAAACTATCTCCAGAAATAATAGTTCTACTAACCCCAAAAAGTCGGCCATTTGTGGTTAACCGTAAAACCGGTTAAAGATGCTTAGGTTAACCTAGAACCGATTATTTACTATTGTGAATATTTTAGTATTTAAAGATATTTCGATACTACATTATTGGTTATTTTGTTTTCCATAACAAGTATTTTAATATCAGTACCGACAATATACGTGTTCTCATCTAGGCATAATCCACTAACGCGTTAGAGGATGACAGAAATTTCCAAGTTGCGCACAGACCCCACCCTCCCGATGCTTTTCTGACCTAAATTGGGAGGCAACGGTACTGTCATCAGCAGAACTGTAAACAGGGATATTGGTTTCGGTCAGCAGGTCATTAATATAGATGAGGAACAGAGATGATGATAAGCAAAAAAATTGGCAATTGAGACCATATAACTTGTGACATCCCGTTTTGGTCATTAATTAGAGGTAAGTTTTTGGTACGCCCCGGTACTGTTCAGGCTCTCGTCCGAAATACGAGATCTAATTCCGATATTTGATTCGATTTTATTTCTGTCCCGCATGACCTAGGGAATCTGTTGTTGTCTAGGAACGCCGCATTAAAATTTCTTGCGCGCGGACTTCATCTGTCTAGGCGCAAACCGGACGTCTTGTTCAGCTTTGAAGGTACGGGTCCTTTTCCAGAGAAGCCTTTCGGTCGTTAAGTCGATTTTAAAATTTGTTTTACGCCGAGTTATTTGCGGTGGATTTTGTCGACTAACAACGTAGTGTTTCCCGTATTAGCTGATCCGATTTGTTTTCGATTAAGTGGTGTGCTGTAAATACGGGAGAATCTTGCCGAGCGAGGATTTTTGAAACGGTTTTTTTTTCTGGTGAAGGCAGCCATTTTAGTACTTGGCGTTTTTTTTATGTGCCGTGTAGTTTCGCCCTCCGTTTAAGAGAGGTAAGTTTCTTTATTGATAGCAGTTTGTTTTGCGTTCTTGTATCTTTAGTATGGGCATGGTTGTATTATGTCACTTTACGTTAATTTCGGATCCGATTTATTAAGTTAAATTATTCGGTGTTACGTCATCCTAATTAGAAATTTGATTAGAGTTGATAGTACTTTTTACTACTCGGGTGGCCTAGTTTATTATTTAGTGATTATTAAATTAACCATTTTTATTCATTTCGAACTCGATTTAAGTGGCTAGATTATTCGGTGTAACGTCAAAGTGATTCGAGAGTAATTTAAGCTTTTGGGCTTCTATATTTGAATTGTTTATTCTTGGGATTTTACGAGCGGCTAAATTAATAATTTCATTTTATTTCCGACGAAATGTAATGTAGATTTTCGGCAATTTTAGTAGTTCGATTTACTTGACGAATTCAAGGCGATTAAGATACGGGTGTAGAATTTAACCATTGATTTCAATTTAGCTTTATCAAGGGCAACTATTTTCTACAGCCATTAGTTGTGATTAATGGTAAGACCGCTAATTTCATGGAATTTATTATATAACCGGAGCTAGAATCAATGCCATGGGGGACTTTGGTTTTATCTTTAATTTTATTATTTATTCGTGCAATCAACTTCTAGAGATTCGTGTGGTTTGTTGATTTTAAGTTTTAATTAGACACTAAACTGGGAAATTGGGATGTTAGGGGTTAGTTAATGCAGTTTCGTTTATTATTAGATACCGTACTAAGGGAGGCCCTCAGATCATGTCGTATAATTTAGAGTACATATTTTGGCATATTTTCGTCCATAGTCGTTTACTTTATTGAACTTTGTTCTCGTTTTATTAAATTAAAGGTAGAGGCACGCTATCTTTTTTTGATATTAATATTGGTAAGTCAGTCGGATTATCTATTTGCCAAACTCGTTAAGTACGATGTTTTTATTCAAGTATATTTTGCTGCTTTTGTTTCGCTATGTGGACCGTACTTGAACTTTTCTCTTGAATTATCGAAATTCGGTAAGAGTTATGCTTTTTTACTTGATAATAATATTGCAGGGTCACTCAGACCACTTATTGGTCTAATTCATTCAGTATGATTTTTCATTAAAGCTCATTTTAGTGCTTTTTGTTCATTATTTAGATCATATTAAAATTCTTCTATCATTATGGTGTGAATTTTATCCGTACCAGACTATGAACGATTCATTTAATTGCATTAATTTATCTTTTATTTCGTACTATTGCTGTTAGTTACTGCTTTCAACGATTATGTACAGGGTGTCCGGTTATAAATGTAACCCCCCTTTAACTTTTTTATTTACCCTCGTGTAAAAAAATGTTAAGTACAAAAGTTGTAAGGATCTTCATATAGTTTTTTGCGGTGTTACTAGAAAAACAATTGAACATCGAAATTCTACTGTGCAAATTAAATTAATGTTTTTTTAAATGGGACACCCTGTATATTCTTCCGGATATCGGTAGAGCTCTTTAAGACGAGTTCAGTAATATAAGGTTTGTTGGGTCTAGCTATAATAGTTACCACGTAAATTGAAAGAATGTCGGGTATCTGATTATTACTGAACCCCTCTCCTAAATTCTTTATTTGGTGAGCTAGAAAAAAATGTTCTATACAAAAGTTGTAGGTTCCTTCAGAAACTTTTCTGCGGTGTTACTAGAAAAACAATTGAACATCAGAAAAGCTTCTGAAGGAAGAATTTTTTTCTAGCTCACCAAATAAATAATTTAGGAGAGGGGTTCAGTAATAATCAGATACCCGACATTCTTGCAATTTACGTGGTAACTATTATAGCTAGACCCAACAAACCTTATATTACTGAACTCGCCTTAAAGAGCTCTATCGATATACAGAAGAATATACAGGGTGTCCCATTAAAAAAAAGCATTAATTTAATCTGTACAGTAGAATTTCGATGTTCAATTGTTTTTCTAGTAACACCGCAGAAAACTATATGAAAATCCTTACACCTTTTGTATTTAACATTTTTTTATACGAGGGCAAATAAAAAAGTTAAAGGGGGGTTACATTTATAACCGGACACCCTGTACGTTTATTTTTGTGGTGCCGAACTCGGTCTGCATTATTGGACTGTTTATTTCCTGTTTCTAAAAGGCTGTACTATTATTTTAACTGATGATGTCGGCTTCCCTTGGGCGAACTTAATCTTTGATATTTTTTGCATAACTAATATTAAGCTATAATTGTAATATATTTCTATTGCTCTAATATATTATTATGGGGGTGCTTTTTCTCCTTTATTCCTTGTTTTTTTTAACTTTCGGTTAATTTTTGAAATTTGATTTAAAATAAAACGGGTAATGTCCTGTTTATTGAATCTGACATTTGAAACTGCTGAATTATTTGTCTTGGAAAGATAGTATATAATAGCAATCGATTCACATATCGTTGTGACTCGTTACTGGGAATGTTTCCATTCCTACCGGCAAGGTTTACCTTGAGGAACTCAGGTCATGCAGCAGGTTCCACGAACAACGCGGGTATCTCCAGTTTGGTCCGTAACGAACACGGTGGCGCCCAAAGAACCTCTCTCCGGAGCAGCGGGCAAATTGCTCGCTCACTTTACAACTTGCTACAAGGCCTTGCATTCCGATCTTGCCGGGTGTTTACTTTAACGACGGAGATCTGGTCGAATTCGGTTAGTGTATATTAAGACTAATCTCGGTGGAACTCGTCATAGCTCCACGAGCGTTGAGCATTTGAATTTTTTTTTCTTTTAAATAAAAAAATAATAATAATATTTTTATTATACAGAAAGCGCGTTGCAAACTTACTATAAAGTTTAAAATTCTACCAAATTTGAAGAATTAGTGGAACACCTAACTGGTATGGTGTTATTACTTGGGGACAAGTTTTAGGGTTGCTAGAACTACAGTGACTCTATACAAGATAGTGGCGGCAATGGGGGTCTTTTTTATTAGTCCGTAGTTTTAGCCGCCATGTAATTGCGTAATTCTAACATTTGGAAATATCCAACGTGATAACTCATAATATAAAGGCCAACAAGATTTCTTATTTCCTCACCATTACCATCCTGAACTGTACCCTGTTGCATTTCCGACATTGTTGAACATATTTCTGTAGAAATGCATCAGAAAAAGTAATTTACTGGTTCAGGGGATGAAAAATTTTCTTGAGAAGTCATGTACGATTGACTAACCTCATGCCCAAAATGAAATTTGAGAAAATTTGCAGTTTTCTATTCGATTTGAACTTTTGGATTTTCAAGATCGAAAAATTCTCTCTTAGTTCTGCTGTTCATTATAATGGACATGGATGTTCATCTCGATTTTACAGCGATCTGGCGACTGGGGCTATATTCCACGACGATTTTGAAGATTCTCGCGTTTGCACGATACCATTGTCAGTTTATTTCGGAAGTTTTCGTGCGGTCCCAAAACTCGCGAGGTTATTTCTGAGAGTGTTTTGTCGTAGCGTATAAGTTTCGAGAGCTCTTCCTAATCCAACTTATATTCTATGCGGTGATTTGCTTGAAGTTTTCGGCTTTTTTGTGTCAAAAGTTGTAACAATATGGGGTGCGCTAGTGCTCCTAGGTTATTTCTGCTGATACCGTTCTCCCTTGGGCGAAAAGAAAAACAGAAGAAAGAAGCGACAAAGGCTACAACAGAAAAAGAGGCTACGTGTCGCGTTAAGGAAAGCTCTATCTTATGTATTACACTCGTGTAGGACATTGCATAGTTCGCGTAAGGTATCTATCCCAGTTCGTTAGCGACGGCAATGCTATTGCAGCGCGTGTCTAGCTAATTAGACAATTAACTACTCTTAACATTAATATTTCAAATTATTTTAAACTTTTAGTTTTTAACTTTTGGAATTCATTCCATTTTGTCAACTTTTCCAACTTTTTGAAATCTTTTCCAAACTGTTGGAATTCTATCCAATTTTTAAAAATTTTCCAAGCTTTTGAAAATTTTTCCAAACTTTTCAAATTTTTCTTAAACATTTAAAAAAAATTTGAAAAGTTTGGAAAAATTCTTCCTGCTTCGCAATTATAGGAATCCATAACTAACCCAAATAAATTCAAAGGTTTTCATCCTTAACTTTACGATTCATTCCAAGTATTTTCAAAGGTTTTCAACTTTTCTAAACTTCAAAGATTTAAGAAATTTTTTCCAAACTTTTCAATTCCTTTTAAAGGGTTTCAACCTTTCGAGTCATTCCAAATATTTTGAAATTTCTCCAGACAGACAATCCGACGCTTGCCCAATTCTGATTCGCAGTTATAGGAATCCATAACTAACCCAAACAAATTCAAAGGTTTTCAATAATCGTTTTCATCATCGTTTTTCTATAATAGATTGAAAGATGGATAGATTCATTAGATCACAATCGGTTAATAGAAAACGTAATCAAGGTAGGAGACCGGGTAGGGTAGCAAATGTCATCGATAGGACAATTCTGAAAGTAAAGAGAAGTACATTCCTTCAAATTTCCCATAGTGCATCAAAAGTAAAGCTATCTATTCAAACCCGAATTATAAAAAATTTAAAAAACAATTTCCTGCATTATTTATGGAAAACTATTATAAAAAAAATTTATAGCGGAGTTATAGGGGCTTAAGAATCTGGGATTGTTTCCTTTTGAAAATTGCTACGCGTTGGCTGGCAGGTACGATTGAATTAAATTATTCAAATTGAAAATGAAAAAAAAATCACCAATTCGTCATTTTCAATGATATCGACGCGGTTTTTTGGTACGTTGTACCCCTAACCCTTTTCTTTAATCTACGGAAGTTCGGTAGCTTCAGATTTTTCCGCTTTCTCGTAATAAAATATTATGTGGGGCCGTGTCGTGTCAAAATTTGAAATTGAAATTCAACTGGTTCACACTGTATAAACGGCATCATCATTTCTAAAATACCATCTTGTATGATTTTTAGCGTAAATTATCTTCAAGTGATCAGCTTTTCTATATAAAAGAATATTTTTCTTCAAAAAAAAAAAAAATATATTACCTATAAATAGATGTTAAATATAAATGTTGTATCGTTTCCGTATTGTCAGCTCATTTACGAGCAATTTTTAAGCAGGTTTTTGTACAATTTTTCCTGCATTACATACTACTTTGGTATATATTACCAAAACAATTCTTTGAAGCCACATACTACAGCTAAATGCTGCCCTAAGGAAAGCTAATTAATATTGCAGCATCACTAGCCTTATATAATGATAGGGCACACACCTTGCCCCGACCAGGTGCTTGTTTCGCGCGCCGAAAACACGTTGTTTGACGTGTGGCAAAACGCGGAGAATACCAAAGCATGTCATTATTATTATAAGGAATGTGTTATAAATGTACCATAATTTTGAAAATAAATATATATGTATGTAAATAGATGTTTTTACATTTTTCCTCAAAAGTCCACTTTTCACACATTTTAGAAATTGACAAGCATTTAGAGAGTTTTTCTCCTAGAAATTCGTTATTGAACTGGTCTCGGTTTTATATAGTCTCGGTTTTTCGACCTTCGCGACTTTTTCGGGATAGTACGACCTAAAGAGACTAATTTGTCAAAAATATAGAGGCTCAAAAAAATACTCGCTATTTTCCGATTCTCGTCAAGACCAACCAAAGACGGTAAAAGGGAACGTGCCTAGAAAATTTCTTCAAAATGAATTAATTTTTCGACAGTTATCGTGTAGCAAAATTTGACGTAATAACTCGCAAACGTAAAGTCTACTAAAAAACATTTAAACTACTAATTAATTATCACCCTGTCCTAAGTTTGAATTTGAACATGGAAAATATCATATAAACATTCAAGTCTATTTATAAACAATGCGAGCGAACAGCACAGGCAATTATGAACCTTAAAGTTGCAACGGTTAGCAAATTTTATGATATAAATAGTCAAGCAGACCATTAGTCCGATAGACTTTTGTCTCTCACTTATTCCCCTCTCACCTACTGCAGTACTTAAGGATGTAGCAGGGGCTCTGACAATACCCCCTATAACTAGGCCAACTAGCTAATATTAAAATTAGCAGTGACGTCATCCTAAGTGGTCTATACTTTTTGCCATAAGAAAAGCATTAAGAGGAGCCAGGAGGAGCCCAGTAGTATTAATTATTTTATCGCGCCTACTTCCGTATTTAACATTGATTGCCACGCTGGGCGACTGGAATGCCAATTCCCATCTCGACGTCATGTATCCGGTGCTGCCAGATTGGGCGCTTTATCACAATTTGAGCTACTTCTCACTGTACTTTGTCACAAATTATTTTTCAAAGGAAAGTAAAATATTTGTCTTGGATTCCAAGATTACAATTAACAATATATTAGATACTTAATGTAAAAGTTTGCTTTGGTATATTATAGTATAGTTATATTAAATATAAATAAATATTTAAAATCCGAAAAGTAAATATATAAAAACCGGAAAGTAAAGCATTAACGGAATCAAAACCTTTAAGAAAATAAACGTGGCTAACCAATAGCCTAATTATTTTGTATAAATATTTAGTTCCATTTAAAAGCATAATTTCAAATGTCATTCAACAAATGCTGTATAAATTAAAGTCCAACTAAATATACTTTAAATAGTTTAAAACCCAAATAATGTTTGAAACTACCTCTACCAATGATGTAGATATGTTCTATATTGTTGTGGAGGATTCATGCTAACCTTGTAATTGATTGCCTTGGGCTCCACAAATGATTACGCTTGTTTTGAATTGGTATAGAGCCTCTTCGGCTCTGGCTCCAGGATGTAAACAACACAAGTGCTAGTTTAGTGACCCTAATGAATTAGCTAGATATTCTCGACGTTTCGATAAACACGTCTGCTATCGTTTTCAAGAATAAAAGAAACTAAAAATGAAAATGGTTAGCAAATACAATAAAACAGTAAAAAGCTCTTGCAGATTGTCAAGCTTCGAACTGACTTTGTTAGTGTTAAAACCCCTCTTAAGGGAACACATTTAATAGATAAATTTCAAAAATCCTTCACCAGAGAAATACTATCAGCCTCCAACGATGATCGGAAATTTAATTTTCTGCTAAAAATGCAAAATTGACTAGATTCTTGGCATTCAACTAATTTTCCAAATAGACTGACTCGACAAACCCACACTGCATTAAGCCATATCGTTCATAGGCTACTGGAAGTGACTGAATATGAAATGTCTTACTGGGCAAATTTCAAACAGACCCATTGAAAGGGCGGTTTGGATGTTTGGAAAATATAGGCAATTAGCTGGTGGCCATTATCATATCTCTGTTCGCCAGCTATATGAGTCAGAAAAAAGGCTAAGAATTCAATCTTTATTATCATTAAAATCTAAACATTATGGAGATATCAATGTAAATACATTTTTGAACTTCCTGGATATGAACCCCCGTCATTAGATAACTCATTAAATTCTGACTATGTTATCAATTTATTGCCCAAAATTACAATTACACAGTCTGATACAGAAGCTATAACATCGTTTTTAGGCAAAAACGTCCGAAATTCCAAATTACCAAATACCCAAAATGTGCCTTATATGACTTGTTACATAACGGCTCAGTTTCATTGGCTACCCAGGATAAGTGCACTGAACGCGACTTGTCACGACTAGTCGTCCGCGGCGTCACGCCTTGGATGGCGTGCAGGTTGTATATCTCAGATTATGGCTTGATCTACATCAGGTAAGAAGAGATAAAAAACAAAGCACTTTGGTAAAACAATAATAACGTGTATTGGTCAAAGAATCAATGAGTTTACACTATAGCCGATTACTAAAACATGCACGTTATTTCGGTTGAGGTATGGTTTGAATTGTTTATAGGTCTTATTCCTTGTATTGTAATAAAGTTCTTTAAGAACGGTGTTGTGTTTTAATGTATGGTAAGGTTTGGTTATTTCATGAGATAATTATTTAAATTTCTTAGTTTATTTCGATTTTACTTTACTAAGCACTTATTATTTAACTTTACAAATTAATTGACATAGAATCTTGACAGATCTTTCGTAGATTCGACTTTAGTAAGTTTAGGCGGGTATCCCCCAAGAAGTACGTTCTCGTCAACTGCACTTCCCGAGTTGGGTCTGACGATTAGGATATAGTTAGAGCCTCTACTACGTCCCTATGGACTGCAGTAGGTCAGAGCGGAATCGGTGAGAGACAAAAGTCTGCTGGACTGATGGTTCGCTTGACTATTTTTATCATAAAATCTGCTGACCATTGTAGCTTTAAGGTTCATAATTTCCTGCACTGTCCGCTAGCGTTGTTTATAATTTAGGTTAAATGTTTTCATAATATTTTTCAAGTTCAAACTTAGGACAAAGTGTTAATTAATTAGTAGTTTAAATGTTTATAGTAGTTTACATTATCAAGCTATATGTAGAATACTTTGTTGGTCCTCAGTTCAATTTATCTCACCTACGTGCATTCTGTCATTCAATTATATTAATTATCCTTTACAATAATTAGTTGTACAGCTAAATACCTAGATTTGAATGAGTTTAACATCTCTGTTTACTCATACAATCATTATAAAAGGATAATCGTTTTAGAAGAATTAACCCCCAAATGGAAGAATATACAAGCTACCTATACTTGTCGTCTAGCAAATTACTCTGACATTGATATTGTTCTATACCTTTGCATATATACACACTGTCAGGCGTTTTGCATATTCATGTGACAACGGCTGCTGGATGGATTAACAATACCTTTCATCCTCGTTTACTCGTGACTTTAATTTGATTAAACTCTAATTTAATACCTTTAACAAACATATAATGTGAAATGCGCGACCATTTTCCATGACTATCCTGCTACCTTTCGGCAAAGTTAAACAGAAGTTGGCCATTATCCGAGTT
>MU183442.1:173552-200335 GCA_016904865.1 Pissodes strobi
ATATATTATATAAAATTCCTATGTATATATATTATATAAAATTCCTATGTCACACCCCGTCACGATTTTTAAATATATGATTGGAATAACTCCCTTAAAAGGTTACTTTTTAGAAATCCTTATCATTTGATGCCTCTATGTAATTGCCATTTCGTGTATCGCTGCCGATTCGACATTTAGTTGTAAAATTTAAGAATACATAGTTTAAATATATTATCTTCATTTATTATATCAACGATCCCTATTTTTACATACTTCATCATTAAAATTATCTATTTTTATAATTTCTAAATAAAATTTGATATTTTTAAGGAATCATATGGCTTATTTGTCTAAGACGAAAAGGATACCTCATGTGTTTACGCAGAACTTCGATGACACCCAAAGATCAACATGTTTTGTACAAACTTTTTTGACATTAATATATAAATTGGGGGCGCTAATACGATTCTTACTAATAAAGGCTCAGCAAAAAATCCTAGTTTTCATCTTCCGTAGTTAGCGATTCAACAGCATTATTTGTACATAAGGCAAAATGATGATAGAAAGACAAAAATTCCATTTCAATTTTATCGTTTTCAGAGGTATATGACTTTATAAATAAAAGATCACCTATTATCGGAAAATTATTCAGGAGAATTCACGATTTTGCGAGATAGCCGGAACTGTGAAGTGGCTTCAATTTGACCCCGAGCAAAATTTGTGGTACCATCATTTAGATGAAGACTCAGAGACGTCCGTAATATTCTTTAAGTATTTTTCATCTGAAAGATTGGATATGATTTTCCCAAGTTTTCATGCAGAAAATACAAAACTTAATAAATTTCAAAAAAATATTGACTTTTAGTAAACCGTGAAATGAAACGAGATATGGTTGTATCCCATAAGCTGTAGTAGAAGATGTCAAGGTGAATAAAAAAGTAACCTGAAAATTATACAGAAAATATGAGATAATTACTTCGAAGATGAAGCAGGAACAGTGCAAAAAGAATAAGCAATGTAATAACAAAAGCTTTTGATAGACTTGAGTTGAAATGAAAGAAATACCTAATAAATTCATAAACCTGATTAATAGTCAAAACAGCAGAAAAAGGAATACTCGGAAACACTAAATATCATTAAAACAAATAAGTCGCCAAGACAATACAGAGCGTAACCCAAAAGGTTCCTAACATATAACAAAAGCCTTAATAACTTTACATGTAAAGAAAAATTTAAGCAATACAAAAACTATGAGATAATGAAATTCACGGAGCTAAAATTAACACAAAATTTAATCTTATTAGATTTTAAACATAATTATAATTATTGTAGAAATGTGACTCTGGATTTATGTAGATATGATCCATATCAGAATTTTTTTCAACGTACTGACCAATAATATAGATTCACGAATTCAGTAATTTCTCAGAGAGAAAACCAAGATTTTGTGATACTCTTTAAAAATGCGAAGATCATGTACAAAAATTATATCATAAAAAAACAACCACGAGGGAATGAATAGATTTTTATATCACGTCTCTCCCGACCTAAAGAAGGGGTATTGCTCTGGATGAAAACTGTTCAGACGAATTTTAACGATTATCTAACTTTGCTTCAGCAGCATATGGAAAACTACGCTACGCCCTGAAAAACATCATTTGGTCTTACCGCCTTTACGGGCAAAAAATATTAAAATATGAATTGTAGTCTTTGAATGCCACTAGATAAGCCTCTACTTCTATGAGAACGAAAACCGTTGCTTATGCTACGCCAGTGGCCAGTATGTGCCTGGTGGATCAATTTTCTTAAGCAATTCGATTTTCATTAATGCTGTTCGACTTTGCGGCTCCATAATTATGCTGCTTGCCTGGGAGTTATTACTGTTACCACGCTTTGTGCACATTTTTGCTTTCATTTCTGTTTCTGCCAATGCAATGTTTGCTCCACTTCAAATTTATATTGCATACGTTATTCTTTTCTTTAGCTAACGAAGCTATTTCGAAAAATAATTTTGAAGAATTTCTGCTAACAGAACATTGGTAATGGTAATAAAATTGTTATTATTGTTCGAGTTACGTCCAAGTAAAGTTTATTCTAGGTCTGTTGTAACAGATAAACAGCAATGACTCCCAAATTTTAGGAGATTTTGCACTTTATGTAACATGGACTTACATATTTCATGTGCTGATGTCAGTCGTTAGATCACTTTGATTCTGAATACTAATTTCAAATTATGAAGCCGGAACTGAAATGTTAGAAGGATATTATATTTAACAGAATAGCATAACATATTATCCACAATTGACAATATTGAAAGATTGTTACGGGTGAGAATAGGGATTCGTTTATATAGAAGGAAAGGAGCCTGTCACGGGTGAATGGTTATTTACGTTACAGGTGCAGTTAATGTGTCATTACAGTGCGAGTAAGTCCATTAAAAGAATCTCTCGAGAATTCTCCAGACATCCTCCAAATTACCAAATATTTCCTGAAGTGATTTGAAAAAATGGTGTAGCGAAATAGAGATTTATTTAAAGGAAAAGGGCTATGTCGATGTTCTGCAAGATCCATCTAGATTATCCAATACTCCTCTATTCACTTTTCCAATTATTTTAATTTTGGAAGGACATATCACGCACATAACTTGACCGCTGAGTAATCTCTTTCAGAAACGTCAAATAATCCTGATTTACCTATACCTGAAGGCAACACGGATACTTCAGCCTCCGAACGTAGCTGCCTTCCAGCCAATAAAAGCGGGATGAAAATGTACTGTTTGAGCGACTGGAAAAGGATAATCAGACTTTAACTACAGAACGATTTGCTCCTATTTTGGATAAATCATTCCAAAATTCAGTCCTGTGGTACTTGTCAATGGGTTCACAACTTGTGGCATTTGCCCTTGCAATATAAATATAAAATGATTTTCCATGTGAATTGGGAAAGTTTCCAAAAGAAAACATGACACTTGCACTGAGACAAATATTGGAGTCATCAGAAAGTTATTGTCATATGAGAAAGGCATCAGTATATTGGAAACCGATAAACCTAAAATATTACTGGCACTACAAAATATACAATATTAGACACAAGCCAAATTAAAATAAATATAAAAAAATGCAAGAATGAAAATAAATAAAATGCATTAAAATACACACTATTTTAGTGTAAATTATTAGAAATATGATAACAGGTTTAAATCACAACCAAGTAAAATGGATTAAAATTAAATGATGGACCTTAAAGGAATCATATAATTTCATAATAGTAACCTGCACTTCTATAAATATGAGATAAGCGTAATCACAGCATAGTTTTTACTACTGGTATAAAATGCAGGACCGAACCCGAATAGGAAAGGGTAGTAGAAGACGATAGTCCATTTGCACGAATTCAGGCAATATTGTTTGTTACTTATTGTTGTCTGGGTAATATTTAAATTATTCCGATTGGCTTTATATGGCAAATGTACGATAACGATACATCGCAGAAAAAAAGAGAACAAAAAAAAGAGATAAATAAATTAAAAGGGCCCGTTGAGCACAGCTTTAAATGATAAGATGACTCATGGAGATACGTTGCTTAATAAAATATTATGTCCAGGTCTATTCCAGTCAGTACCAGAGCGAATCTACATTGCCAATGGAGAAAAGGTTAAAATTATACGGAAAAAATAATCGGAAATAAAATTATATGAATTTAAAATTGGACCAAAATCAAAGACAATACCTGTTACTCGACCTGATACACCTTCTCATAGTTCTATTAACAATATTTATATTCCAAACACTTCCACGTCAGAAAATAATTGTAAAATTTTAAATATAGCGGATATTCTAATTATAATATATGAAGAACAATTCATTTTCAAATTTTATAATAATAAAATGAAAATCCAGAGAGTTATAAATAAATAAAAATTATATCTGAACAAATTCAATGTAAAGATTCATTAAAATAATTTTATACTGGAAAATACCTCAAATCATGATCCACATGTGTTGACATTAACGCAATGGTAAAAAATTAAAATAGACATTGAAAAACAAAATGACATCAGAAAACAACAAAGAGCACAAAACTTGTTAAAAATAGCCGGATATAAGAAAAATCCCAAACAAGTTATTCAAAATAAAAAGAACGTTCTATCAAAGGCCACAACCTCGATGGAGGGATGCCATGGCTACCAAGATGCACCAAGCAGGAATCGTGCCGGCAATCACAAAGACCGTCATGAGCTAAATAAAGGACAGGACACCAACAACGCTGATCAACGGGATAGCAGTCTACATCATCAACCCAGCAGATGGCAGCAACATAGCGAATAGAACAACACGTCAGGCAGAGAGCGGAATATTTCAAAGAAATGGAGGCTGAAGATAAACGAGACCAAAACGCAACTTATCAACTTCAATCTGAAGCGCAGGAGAGAAAGGGCACAGATCACGATCAACGGAACACGGATCGAGGACACGGACACCGTCAAGTACCTAGGAGTCACGCTGGGCGCGAAGCTGATATTCAAAGACCACATACAGGGCACCAGGAGAAGAGCAGGAATAGCAGCAAGCGCATTATTTCCATACATCACGATGCTGTCAAGCCTGGACATCAAGATCAGACTGTGCAATCATGTACGCCGCGCAGGTTTATAGCTTCGCAGCGAAAACCAACAACGAGAAGCTATACACGCTGGAACGGAATCTGCTACGCATAATCTTGAACTATAGATGGAAGGATTTCAAGACTACGAGATAACTATACAGAGAAGCTGGGAAAAGGCCGCTAGAACAGAGACTAGGAGAGACAGCGACGAAATTCTTCAGGTACACGATGAGGACGCAGGAAATAACCAGGAACAAAGGAAGGATAACCATAGAAGAGATGTCATTCAGGAAAATCCACAATATGATCCAATGAGGCCAATAACTGATTTTGAAAGCCAACTATACTGTACGTACAAATGTATATACGGCGGGCCCTAATATCATTATGGCAGTATCAATCATTCCTTCATCCTCGTCAATCGGACTACTGAGTGTCTCGGTCAACAGCAATATGTCCTGGCAAGACCACGATGCTCACATCGCAAAATCAGTCTCGCAGAAGCTTGCTGCGCTATTTCGCAACAAAAACACTATAAACCACAGCAGCTGCTCTTGCTCTAAAGAGCGCAAATAAGACCATGCTTAGAATATTGCTCACACATCTGGGGTGCCGCACCTAAGCACACCCTAAAGCTGCTGTATTCCATTCAGAAAAGAGCTGTGCCTCTCTTCGGCAACCCGCAGTTGGCTCGGGATCTGGACAGTCTGGAACACCGCAGACATGTGGCCAATATATCCCTGTTTTACAGATATTTTCACGGCAGATGTTTCCAGGATTTGGCCCGCATCATCCTGCCCCCAGCTGCGCCTGTCAGACAGTCGCGACAGACGGCAATAGCACACCCGTTTGTTGTACAACGGGAAACACCTAGAACGTCGCTCTACAAGTACTCCTTTGTCTGTGAAGCTCACTCTCATGACATCTGTTTCCCCCTAATTACAACCTACAACTATTCAAGAACCGTGTCAATCAACATCTTCGCGCACACACCGCTCGTCGAGTACCATAAGATCTCCATTTTGTGTGTGTGCCACTATCATAAAATAAAAATGTATTTAAAAGTTTTTTGGTTGGTGCCAAGAAATTTAATATAATCTATGGCATTAGGTTCCCAAGAGTGTGGAGCCTTCATGAGCGAAATCCATTTGCCATATCATAGGACAGACTTATCTATGACCATTTTTAATATAGGATTAAAATATTTCTATGGCAGTTCCTTGGTTGGATGATTGCTTCTCCATTCCAGTACTCCCATTCTCCTGCAATATTTTAGAGGTTTGAATGTTGAGATGTCCGTCTGTAGTAAAATGCGGGTGGCGTTTGGATAGAGGGCGAATAGAATTATTTGCAACCTAGTGCAAAAGTCACAAACTGTCCAGGGAGGTAGCATAACTGTCCATGAATAATGTAACCCAAAAATCCACATTTTACTCCACCAAATGTTTGTAAAAAGTACTGCCTATATGCTCATCCATCCAGATATAGTAATGGTAACAACAAATTCTTTTGGTACAGAGTCACCAGTCTCTTTTGGCGCTCTATTGTAATCGTAAATACTGAGAGGTGGAACAGTTAAACACGATCAGTGCTGCCAATTGTATTTTCTATACTGCTCACAAAATATAGTCCTGATTACTCACAAATTACTCACAATCCCTTGAATGCCCGATTACTTGAAATTACTCACAATTTCAATACCAAAATACCTAATTATTTAAGAAAAAAGATGTATAATATTCCGCTTCATTTATTTGTTTTGGTGAACTGAGTCACTGAGTGACGGAGTGACCCATGCACCTAATGTCAACATTAGTGTATGACGTCATAACTAGTAAGACTTTTAGGCAACAAATACTAATATAAAATAAAAATCGTCCAATTTACGCCCGAAATTACGATGCGGTACTAGCTATAGTTGCCACCTTTTCGCTATAACAGAACAGAAGTCAGACGATTGAGCTGAGCTGAGAAATAACAAAGAAAACCGACCTGGCCTATATAGGGAGTTCACAAAGATAAGGTATAAAACTTCAAAAACTTGGTAGAACCCCGGAAAAAATGCCGAAATTCCGCGACCATTTGCGCCCTCTATTATTACTAGCGCCAACATCCAAGGCTGCCCGGCAGCAACGATTATAAACAGGAGTATAATCATTGGCCCGGCAGGATCCTCTATCCAGCGCAACAATTAGCACCCTCTATTTGCCAACAACACTAACAACCGAAAATAACAATTATCTGTACTTTGTAAGACCGTTGTTCTTTATTCAAACAACAAGACCAAATACTTTTTCATATTTTCCATCTGACAAAGCAAAAATATTGAAAAAAAAAATACTAGCCGATTACTCACATTTTACTCACAAAATGGCATTACTCACAATTTCGCTCACACAATTTGAAATTACTCACAAATGTGAGTAATTACTCACAAATTGGCAGCACTGAACACGATGTACCGAACGTATACCTTGAGACGGAAATAATAGTCAGTGACGTCAGTCACTAATTCGAAAACAGACCAACGTGAGCGGCTTAAAGTAATATTTAATATTTAACAATAAATCTGGTATGAAATGCTCGCAAAATGCCGCTTATTCTAAATGCGGACACAGCGTTCCGGCACAAAACGTGCACCGCTGCCAAATTCATTGTGGCCCGTATACGCGCGTTACGCGGAGCATTTGAAGCAGCTGTATTTTAACAGAGGTTCGCGATCGACGGTCGTAAATTTACTGATATTTTACGACCGTCGGGCTGAGGTCGCAACGTTGCAACAATAAACGAGCATGTACCTTGTGAGAGATCTGTTGCATAGTCGCGCTTGCGAGTTTAGGTTATCGTTTTGTTTTAACATTGAAAATATTTCTGCTTTCCTAAATAGGGCCTCAAATCGTGAAAGAGTGCATGCTACATTTGCCACACATAACGTCGTACGCGTGAGAGATCGTGTTAGCTTGTTTATTTAAACTTAAATTGATTATAACGTATCGGAATCGGTTCTAATGACTAAAATAAATTGGAACTAACTGAAACTAACCGAAAGTGTATTGAACGACTATCCAAAACTAACGAGAAGCACCAAAACGGGCTAAAACGTATCGAAATCGATTTAAAATATTGAAGTAAGTTAAAACTAACCCAAATTAACCGAATTTTGGTGACTAACCAACACTAACCAAAAACATTAAAATTGCTTATAACGTATCAGAACCGGTTCAAATTACTAAAATAAATTGGAACTAACTGGAAGTAACCGAAAGATGATTGAATGACTATCCAAAAATAACTAAAAGCACCAAAACGGGCTAAAACATATCGAAATAGATTAAAAACTTACCCAAATTAACCGAATTTAGGTGACTAACCAAAAGTAACCAAAAGCATTATAATTGCTTATGACATATCGAAAGTTGATTGAATGTCTAATCAAAACTAACCAAAAGTAACTAAGAGCTCCAAAACAGGTAAAACATATCGAAATAGATTAAAAATATTGAAGTAAGTTAAAATTAACCCAAATTAACCGAATTTTGGCGACTAACTAAAACTAACCAAAACATTAAAATTGCTTATAACGTACCGGGACCGGTTCAAATGGCTAAGATATATTAAAACTAACTGAACTTTACTGAGACTTGACTCAACGACTAACCAATAGTAGGTAACTAAAAGCATCAAAACGGGCTAAAACGCACCGAAATAGATTTAAAGTATTGAAGTAAGTTAAAACTAACTTAAATTAACCGAATTTTGGTGACTAACCAAAAACTCTAAAATTGGGTATAGTGTAACGGAACTGGTACAAATGATTAAAATAAATAAAAATTAACTGAAATTAACCGAAAGTTGATTGAACGACTAACCAAAATGGACCAAAAGTAACCAAAGGTATCAAAAGGGGCTAAAACAAGTTGAAACTAACAATTAATCGAATTTTAGCAACTAACTAAAGTTAACCAAAAACATCAAAATTGGGTATTACGTATAGGATCCGGTTCAAATGACTAAAATAAATTAAAATTAACTAAACTTAACCAAAAGATGTTGAACCAAAACTACTCAAGAGTAACCAAAATGGGCTAAGACGTATCGGAACAGATTACGAATAAAATAAGTAACTAACCCAAATTAACCGAATTTTGTTACGACCTACAATATTAACCAAAAACGTTTAAATTGTTTTAACGTATCGGAATCAAATGGCTCAAATAAATTGGAACTTACTGAAAGTAACCGAAAATTGATTGAATAACCAACCAAAGCTAACCAAAAGTAACTAAAAGCACCAAAACGGGCTAAAACGTATCGAAAAAATTAAAAATATTGAAGTAAGTTGAAACTAATTCAAATTAACCTTATTTTGGTGACTAACCAAAAGCACTAAAATTGGTTATAACGTTTTGGAACCGGTTCAAATAACTAAAATAAATTAAAACTAGCTGAAATTAGCCGAAAGTGAACGACTAACCAACAGTAACCAAATGCACCAAAATGGGCTAAAACATATCAGAACAGATTAAAAATATTAAGCTTATAAGGTGAAACGAACTTGAATTAACCGAATTTTGCCGACTAACTAAAATTAACCATAACGTATCGGAACCGGTTCAAATTACTAAAATAATTTAAAACTACCTAAAGCTAACCGAAAGCTAATTGAATGACTAACCAAAACTAATCACAAGTAACCAAAAGCACCAAAACGGGCTAAACCGTATCGGATTAGATTGCAAAAATTAAAGTAAGTTAAAACTAACCAAAACAAACCGAATTTTTTCGCCTAACCAAAACTAACTAAAAAGATTAAATTTGATTATAACGTATCGGAGTCAGTTCAAATGATTTAAAAAAATGAGCGAATCTGCTAGTAGTCGAGACACTGATGTGTAAACATATCCTATAACGACATCGGTTGTAAAAAAATGACAGCAGCACTTTGTATTCCCATGCGGTCACCCATCCAACTACTAACCCTGCCCGACGTTGCTTAACTTCAGTGATCGGACGAGAACTGGCATTTTCAACATGCTATGGCCGTTGCCTGTAGTTTTAGCTTGGTCATAGAATAAAAATTACGTTTAATAACCAAGTTTAAAATAATAAAAAATCAACGCGAACGAAGCCCCGGGTAAAAGCTAAACCTATGTTCTTTGCTACACTCTTGAAAATATCTGTACAAAATTTCATGATGATTGAAACAGTTTATGCGTGAAAGCGTAAGAAACAAACAAACAAGCAAACACACTCACAAACACATAATATTAAGTGAAGAGTGGTGGCTGTGTGCATGTATGCACACAGTGCATGGAGAACATTTACGTAATTACAACCATAGTTTTAGCCCTCATTCCAACTCAAAAATCTTACATAGTATTTCTTCAAAGAATTTCAACAGACTGGACTTTTTGGACGATATCGAGATCAACAGCGATTTGTCTCAGAACAACCACTGCCTGAATACTCAGGTTAATCTAAATAGATCATACATTCCTCTGCACAGGAGACTTCTTAACTAAGGTTCCTTTGTTTTTACTTGCATACTTTTTACTTGCTGAGTTTGTTTTCTCTTTATTTTCTGTAATAGCTATCCACTAAGAGTACTTCATTTATTTTACTTCACAGCTCATTTTGGGTGGGGTCAGTCTTGCCCATATCTACTGCACTGATTATAAATACCCTAACAAATTTTTATTTCAAATAAAAATTATAGCACCCAAACAAGGGGGGGGCAGTCTCGTAGATTGGGTCGAGCTGATGTCTGCCTTTAATACGGTTGTTTTTCATAATTATATAAAAAACAAAAAAAAATTTGACTTTAGTTTTCCTTCCTAATATTCTTCTACTCAGTCAAGTAAACATCATCTTTCTTCAATACAATGACTTTCTTGAGTCATCATTTATGCTCTAGAAATTATTTATATAACACTTTTTATATAACATTTTTATTTTTTATTTAACATTGATCTTATCTTCTGGCCTCAACTAGCTTAGTGTAAGCCAGTCTGTTCTCCAGACTTCCTTTCTAATGTTACTTGCTTCATTTGTATTCTGAATAACTGTCTGTACTAGTTTAACATTTATTTTTAAGATTTAAATTTACCGCCAAAAATTGTTTTGCTTGGCATGACTGTCAACTTCAACGACACATTTTGTCGTTCCACGTAAAACGTGGTTGGGCATTGTCCGTTTTAAAATTATGTTGCCTTTTAAAATGTGACTTTTGACTTTTTAATTGTGATTTGACCATTGTTTGTTGGTGTTGTTTGTTTACTCTTCGTCGATATGTTCTTCAGGTCCAATGACAAGTAAGTGTAAGAACCTCTACCATTTTCCTTTGTCTCTAAAAAATCACCCAAAAGTTACAAAAAAAAACACAATTTTTAAATTTCACACCTATTTATGCCTTTTAAGCTTTAAATACTCTCTGAATCTTGATATAATATTGTCATTTCTTAATTTTTTCATTTCATTCTTAAAGTTCTCACAGCAGCCATTTTCTTCTGCTAATGGGTGGTTCTTCTACTTACTTTACAGGTAACACTGATGATGGCTTAGGCCGAAAGCGCTCTGTTATACTTTTATAAGAAGTCCTTTTGGATTAAATTTTGCATGGAATACAAAGTGTTTCATTTGACATAATATTAGTTAGGATTATTTACTGGCAGCTTCGGAGTGGATTAATTCACTGCACAAATTCGACACGATAATCTAATGCCATCAGGAATAACATCAACACAGCTTATTTACCTAGTAATCTTGGGCCGACATCCTTAGATTTGGGAGAGTCAATAACCAAATTTTGCAAATTTTAGAAGAGGGCTATGACTCAATATTGTTTTAAACGCCTCGGCATCTAAATAATACTTTTGACAGTTCGTTTGATTTAAAATAATAATATGCTCTTTTATCATCTAAAATCCGTTTAAAAACGATTTTAAATGACAAAATTGTATAAAAACCCAAAAATTCGTACTTTTTTAAGACGATAGCCGTGACTTCTGACGAATTTGTTGTGGATTTTGAAGCGAAAATTCATTTTAAATTCAGCCGTCCATTAAAAATAAGCTGTGCAATGGATCCAAATACACTGCGAATATAATAATTAATAAATATTACTTTTGACTGTTCGTTTAATTTAAAATGTGCTTTTCTATCATCTAAAATCCATTTAAAATGATTTTAAATGGCAAAATTGTATATAATACCGCCCTAGTGGCTAGAATCGGTTTACACATTTTCGTCCCATTTGCCGAGATTTACCCTCATAACGCCGCGTAAGATGTTTACATATCAATAAGTTGGAACTAACGGAAAGTTGTTTGAACGACTAACCAAAAGTGACTAGAAACAGCCAAAACGGGCTAAACAGAATCAGAACTGGTTAAAAATATTACAGTAACGTTATGGCTATACATAGTCAAAAGCGGTCTTATCGTGCGGGTCCAAAGGTCACATTTTTATTTATTATTTATTTATTTATTTATTATTATTTTCCATTAAATGTCATTACTTTGATAGATTTTACACGCAAAATCTGCCACAAATGAAGTTTTTACTGAAAATTGTGACCTTTGGACCCGCACAATAAGATCGCTTTTGACTATAATTATATTATATTAATAGATTTTCCTATCTAAACGTGAAGGGTAATTTTTTCTGTTTTCATATCTACCCATTTTTGATGTGTAAACATCTTACGCGGCGGTATGAGGGTAAATCTCGGTAAATCGGACGGAAATGTGTAAACCGATTGTGACATTATAAGCCCGTCGCATTGAGGATTTTTATACAATTTTGCCATTTAAAATCGCTTTTAAACGGATCTATAATTTTCCTTCTATAAGTTTGTTTTTTTAATGGACGGTTGAATTTAAAATGAATTTTCGCTTCAAAATCCACGACAAATTCGTCCGAAGCCACGGCTATCGTCCTAAAAAAGTCCGAATTTTGCGATTTTTATACAATTGTGTCATTTAAAAATTTTTAAAATTAAACGGATTTTACATGATAAAAAAGCACATTATTATTTTAAATTAAACGAACTGTCAAAAGTATTATTCAGATGTCCAGACGTTTAAACCAATATTGAGTCATAGCCCTCTTCTAAAATTTGCAAAATTTGTTTATTGACTTTTCCAAATCAAAGGATGTCGGCCCAAGATGAGTAGCTGGTAAAAGAACAAGCTTTGTAGATTTTCCTGTCGAAAGTATGCAGTGAATTAATCCACAGTAGAGTGCTATAGACGGCCTCAATTCTCCCCCTCCAATTTTTTGCCCCCTCACCCCCCTCCCGTGACTTTGAGATAGACCCCGCCCACTTGGTCTTAAGTGTATTCGACCTTGAACCATATTGGCCTAATTTCACCTTGAATGTCCTTGACATTTTACCTTGAATGTCCTTGAGTGTATGTTGAAGGTCGCGCATATGACCTTGGGATTGCTCCAAGCGTGTATGACCGTGAAGGTCCTTGGAACTGCTTTGTGGTCCTTTGCCTTGAATGACATTGAGGTAATTTGATCTTGAATGCCCTTGAACTTTTGATGTGTAAACATCTTACGCGGCGGTATGAGGGTAAATCTCGACAAATGGAACGGAAATGTGTAAACCGATTTTAGTCGCTAGGACAGTACTATATAAAATTTTGCCATTTAAAATCGTTCAAAGTATTATTTTTATTATATTATATTCGCAGTGTATTTGTATCCATATCGCAGCTTATTTTTAATAGACGGTTGAATTTAAATTGATTTTCGCTTCAAAATCCACGACAAATTCGTCCGAAGCCACGGCCATCACCCTAAAAAAGTTCGAATTTTCGGATTTTTATATAATTTTGCCATTTAAAATCGGTTTTAACGGATTTTAGACGATAAAAAAGCATATTATTATTTTAAATTATAAGAACTGTCAAAAGTATTATTCAGATGCCCAGACGTTTAAAGCAGTAAAATTTGAAAAAGCTGGTTATTGATTGTCCCAAATCAAAGGATGTCGGCCCAAGATTGTAAGGTAAATATGCTGTGTCCATATGTTGATGATATTCCAGGTGGCATTAGATTTTCGTGTCGAATTTGTGCAGTGAATTAATCCGCTCCAAAGCTGCCATTGCGTATTATTAAAGAATCCTAACTAATATTATAAATGCGAATGTTTTTGTTTTTATTCTATGAACATGCTAAAATGTACAGGTAAGGACCATAGCACCTTGAAAATGCCAGTTCTCGTTCGATCACTGAAGTTAAGCAACGTCGGGCGTGATTAGTACTTGGATGGGTTACCGCTTGGGAACATAACTTGCTGCTGTCATTTTTTTTACAACCGATGTCGTTATAGGATATGTTTACACATTAGTCTCGAGTACTAGCAGACTCGCTTAATTTTTTTATTTATTTTTGTTTTAATTATGATAATGTTTAATATTATTGCTAAAAATGCATTTCTTTAAATATATTATACCTATATTATAAACACTCGTGTGTTTGTATTTTTACATTTTTAAACTAAATGAATTTCAACGCAAATCACATTTTTGCGTTTTTATTTATCATTTTCACTTCAACAAAAAATGTGGAATTTGGATACTACGGTCGAAGTTCTGATCAAACCTCCGATAACGAGTAATAAACTTAAAGTTTTATTGATTTTTGATGTAAACTTTCGATGCAACCTTCAATATGATATTTTATGATAAGAAAAACCCCTTATTATCCATGACTCTTTTTTTCCTAGCCCTAATAAATATTTTACTATTTGTTTGTAGTACAATTTTGTTGCTTATTACTACATTTAGGAATAATTTTAAATATACGTTTTTTTGCATATTTTAGACTAAAATCATGCATATTTATGTGAATAAACCTTATTTTTTTTTAAGTGGATTTTTGCCCAAGTTTACTTATTAGTATTCCATTATATAGTTATTATAACATATTAATTTACAAAGCAATTGAATCCGCCGCTGGAATTTCCTTCTCTCTTCCCTTACCCCTCGAGGCGTGCCTTCAAACTAAAAATGAGTCACTGACTATTATTTCCGACTTGAACTATAGATAAATCTGTAAGGACTGATTTTGCTATGCCACAGTCATCTTGAACATAGAAGAAAATTTGTTTCATCCCCGGTAAAAATGCGGTTTGAACCGTCTCGACGTGACGAAGATTCTTTTGTTCAAGTTATTCGTAATTTCCCTGGAACCCTTTTCCTATGTCGGTTTGACACACTTGGGATGAAGGGGCGGAAGCTGATTCTAATTTTCGGATTGCCAACTGAGGATGCCTCTTTAAGAATGCCTTAACAAGACACTTGTCCGTAAATGGATTTTTAAAGTTATTACTTCTTTCACTGCATGAGAGTGATTCTTCAAGGCCGCGTCACGAGAAGCTTTGACATTTTCTTCTCGCGAGAGAGATAAAGTATATGACTCTCTCTTCTTTTTCTTTTATGGAATCGGTAAAGAAGTATCGGTAAAGAAGTATTCACTTCTATCGCGTGTACTCTAATACACCCGACTTTTTTTTGGGTTTTCTACTACAAACTTCGTTACTGAACACTGTTTCCCATTTTGTCACTGTGAGAACCCTATTCTGTCTGCAAAACAGTTTACGATGAAATTTTTTTCTTTAGTTTTTAAGACTAGTGGTACTCCACGGGAACTTTTAAGAAACTTTCCTTAGAGCGGAAGGTGTGAGGTGGCTCTTGAATATCTCTTATAGTTTCTCTGTTCAGAATTTATCTAGAAGTTTTGTGTTTTAAAAAAATTTGGTGTGTGCTTAAGACCGAGAGAGAAGTGAAAACTTCAATAAGCGGGGTCATCGTTTATCAGAATTTTGATCCGAGCCTTTCTTGCAGAGATATGGGCGAAAAACGGGTTTCCCCCCAAAATTCCCCATTAAATTAGAGCCCCGGTCCCCACCGTATGGCCTAAGGTGGCCCCCCATGGGGCGCATCTACCATAAAAATTTCGACCACGTACCTCTTCCCGTTCTCCCGAAATTAATTATTTAAGTTTTTTCCTTCTTTTCCCTCTCCTGGCCAAACGGAGGGAGGTACGGGGTCCCGTTTTCTTCCAGGATCTTCTTTTTACCCCGGCTACATCCCCTGAAAATTTCAGCCCTCTACCTATACGGGAACATGCCAGTAGAACGAGCGTTACGTTACATATCCGAGCATGACGCGTGATGCGTGATGCGTGACGGCGCCGTCTCATTCAACCCCCCCAAAAAAATATCGCAAAACGCGCCTAAATAAGTTTTCACTTCAAAAATTTGAACAGGTTTGAAGTAGAAAATATACCAAAGCCTATTTGAACTCAATCGTATCTCATTCCAAGCGCAAAAGACAGTTGTTGGCCACTACAAATATAGTAATTAGCCCTGATCAACAACTTTAAGAAAGATAAATATAGATAAATTTTACACTTTCTGTTAATATGTTTTTAAATTCTGACCAAAATTATTTTCTTTTTATAATGACAAAATTAAATAGCTCTTAAATAATCTGTAGTATAACCAACCCGGATCTGTTTAACATAGTTGAATGAGATAGGTAAAGTTGTGCTTTGTCTTTATTTTGCCAATGATCGTCAAAATAAATTTAAAAAAATCAATCCCTACGTTTTGTTATTATTATATCTTGCACAACTTTACTTACCTCGAATGCGCTTCGACGAAACACAATTAGGGAAACTTGAGGGAATGGGGCGTCATGTAAATTAAAACACAGATTCCTAATATACATAATTTATTAGAGAAAACGTGCCGGACTCAGCCTGGAATTCACGAGGGGATAGAGTACGGCAGAGAAACCCTCGATCTAAATTCCTAAACCGAATTAGCCTGTATAACCTTTATTAGTATAATAATTAATTAAATTACTGTCTCCCGCACCACAATTTGTCGTTCCACACTTGTGACAACTACAATGCATTCAACTGAAGAGTTTCGTATTAGTTAGCCAGACGTTGCCAGCAGGTACTGAGGTCCCATACTGGAGGCTACTTAGCTATAGTTGCAATTTGAAGCAATATCTCTAGAATAATCTTTTATCACATTTCGGGTGTTTTTAAGCAATTGGCACCAAGGCGAAAATCAAGGTTACAAATTAATGTTAATTTAAAGTTCACATAAGTTTTATACAAAAGCAAATCATAAAAAAATAACCTTTGTTAAAAGAGCGACTTAGTGCGCTTTGCCCGCAAGCCCACGATTTATTGCTAGGATATTCGCCCAGTCAGGAGACGAAAATGTTAGTAGATTCATCAAGTCCCTTGCTTATATTACAATCACAGTCATACTAAAACTGAAATTCCAGCACGAAAAGACAGCAAACAATCCATTTTTGTTTTCATTTAAAACAATGTTATTCACAGCATAAAACGATTTCATTAATTATATACACATGTTATTCCATCATATGAATTATCCATGAGAATTGAAGAAATACTTGTACAAATTATGTTAATAACAATATTATAAATTTAATTTTACTGACCTGTAATAGACGATAAAAGAAAAACCATTCACAAAATAAATTGTTCACTGTGCCGGTTTCAGACTATCTATCCCCGTTCTCGAGTGATACCTTTCGGATCTCTTCAAAAAAAACCTCGCAAAACCCGACTTCAATTTATGACTTGTTTTCTCTTTTGCTTTCTTTACATATATGGATGTCCAAAAACCGAATGTATAAGGTCTAATAAAATAATATTTAAAATAGGCAAAGACCTCAAGTTATTGGCGCTGTGGTCAATAATAGAAGTCATCACGAAATTCTAATACAGTTATTGACCATTAATATTGCTTGCCAAATTATATTTTTATGAGTGGTAATACCCAAGTCAACTGTCCCAGTATTAAAGAAAATAAGTTATTAAATATTCGTTACGATTGGAAGAAGACAGTTGCACTGACGTTGCTGCAATTTTGACTGGTTACAATGAGACCATATTTCATATAAATGCAGATATGCTTCTATTCTGTTCTATATAGATTACTTCTGTTAATTTCACCCACCCCTTGTTATTTTGAATCAAAATGTAAAAGGCCGATTACCGGCTTACAGCCAACAACTTAATAGTTTAGACGGATGTTTCATTAAAAACATATTTTTCATAAAATATTTTTAAATATAACGTAAATATTTATTCTAGGTAAGTGAATCCACCAGCCAGATATTGTCTACGAGCGCTAAAAGCTTCTTGTATCTTCAATCAATATGTGCTTGTAAAATTAGTCAATATCAAATGACCTGCCAAGCCTTTTTCATATAATAATAACGTAAAAAAGTTTAATTATAGTGCTACGCACAATAGCATTACATATGTATATGCATAATGGCTGCATTAAAATTTAATCGAAGTTGTATGATTTATTGAATAATTTATGTGAGATTAGTAATATTTGGTAAAACTCAATATATGGGTTGAGCTATATCGTCCTCGATAACAATAGTTGCCAATAGCAAAACATTATTTACTGCATTATTTAGTAAATATAATTATTATATTCATTTTAAACCGTTAACCCTTCATATTCTAAAATAAATTGGTAATAGCAATAAAACCTATAATAATTCCCTTTGTCAACGTACTATCTGCATGCAAATTATGCGTTCAATAAAATATTATCTTGTTTCCTAAAATTCATAGCATAAGCAAATAAAGCACACGGGGCTAATTAGAAATTGCTTTTAGGAAATTATCTTGAATTTTCAATAGGTTGCAGACCCTTCCAAAAGGTTTTTATGCGCTTAGCCCTATGCCCCATGTGACGAATATAGAAGCTAGCAAGTAAATTTGGTAAAAAACTCAATTTTGACAGATTCAACAACTTAGTTACTCAACTCCTTTGTCATTTTTAAACATTTCCTGACTTTAAGGTGATAATGAGTGTTGCGCTCTTTGCAAATCACTTTTGAATATTTGTTAATGATGTAAATCAATAACCCCCAGAATATCAAATAAAAATTGTTGACAGGCACTCATAGATAGATATAAATAGAAAATTTCAACTAAAACAAAACTAGATTTTTCAATTTTGAAAGTTTGCCCCAATTAGTAAACTCCAGAGTTACTAAAATAATATTAATAAGAATTGTAATATTGTGAACTACTAAATAAATATCACTCTGTTCTAAGTTTGAACTTGAACTTGGAAATTATTATATAAACATTAAAGGCACACTATAAGCAACGCGAGCAGGCAACGCGAGCGATTATCAACCTTAAACATGCAACACTCAGCATATTTTATGATATAAATACGCTAGCGAACATTCAGTTCGTCAGATTTTGTGTATCAGCTAAACCTGATTCGTCTTGCTCGAGCACATTGCCCGCGGACTCAATTCCCTTACCTGAATCGTCTTGCTCGAGCACATTGCTCGGGGACTCAGGGGTTGCCTTCACTCAGTATTACAAATCGAATTTTCAATGTAAAAATCAGTAAAGTTCAAGTGCAAACTCTATGAAAGACAACACAAACTGTTAAGAAAAACTATATTTATAAATCAGTGACCAAGGACTTAAAAACAATTCATAAATATACCTCAATCTGCAGGCTACAGTAGCACAAGTCGTCCAAAAAGGGGCACATTTCACAGTATAATTATAACTGCATACTCAATAGTCAAAATACTTATACATAATTGTACTGTTAAATTAATGGCAAAACACTGAGAAGCAAGAAAAACAAGCGGCCGCAATTTTGCCACACCTTTCAAGGATCAAACAAATGAACCCACCACGACAGACGGCTGCGCAAATTACAGCAAGGATCATGACACGAACACCATCTGCCAGGCTTCGAGTAAACAAGCAGTCCGCTAAACAACGCAAACTACCATGAGACACAGAAGCAAATTCGCCAGCAGAACCATCTGTCATTAACCAGCCCAACAGGTCAGAAAAAATCCACCAAGGACATCACCTACCAGATGGGAAGCCAACCAGAGGGAAAGCCTGACCAATAACCAATCAGCCAGCCAAACGACAGCCACCAAGGAATCTGCAAAAAAAGATGGCGTATCAGGTCGCCATCTATCACCCACAAAGCGAAACAGAGAGGAACAGCTAAAGAGTAACGTATAGTTTTCTTTTATCAAGCAAAACCGTTGTTAATTCACATCAAGAATAGGCAATAATACGAAAAATAATATGATTCTTAAAGCCATTGGATATAGAGATTGGAGAGTTGCAAAGATATTTAATTTCTATAAACAAAACCAGTATCTCGAAGTAGGTCAGCGACTATAATCGAATAATTTGCTATACAAAGTCCGCAAATTTTTTATAAGCCAAGAGGTGTAACTGAGTCATATAAATTGCTATCATTTTTATAATAAGACATAAAATGCTATTAATTTTAAAAATAGTAAGTATTGTTTGCATAGATAGGACCGTATGTAAGTGATAACTAATCAAAATGATTTAATTTATAGGATATAATATCCTAAAAATCAATATTTTAAAATATAATTTTAGAAATAGGTTGCGTATGCTTCAATATTGGTAAACTATTATACATACATAAATAAGTTTGATAAAGTTCTATATTATGGATGTAAAAATAAGAATTAAGGAACTATAGTTAGATAATATAAAGACAGGACCGTCTTTTGAATATTAACTAGTGTATATGATTCTAGAAAGAAATAAGTAATAAACTATTTTATTTTCGTAAATCTAGAATTAGAATTGTAAATATTACTGAGACAATTTATAAAGTTTTGATAAAAAAGTGATAATTCAAAGAACTTTCATGGGGTGGATGCATTACTTGCAGGCTGAATCTATAGCAATTATTCAAAGCAAACAAAATATAATTGCGATACAAATATCAGTATTTTATAAAAAGTCGAGGAATTGTGTCTAAACGTTGTTTGACTAATAGGCGTCTATTAGCCAATCAACGGTACAAATAAACATTATATTTAGCAATGTTCGTAGAGATCGTAGAAATAGGATGAGTAAAACTTTAATATTGATATGTAAAATACTAGCAGGCATGACCGTTTTGTGAATATTATAGAGTTCTACATACTATTTGTTCTTTATATTTTGAAAATCTAGAATTAGAGTTGTAATAGTGCCAATATATAAAAATAATTTTCTATTTCTTACATGTATATACCAAGCATCAGCGGAGGTTCATACTAGTAATATACTGCGGTTAAGGCTAGGAAGGAAATAGCAAAGGATCTGATGATATTTTCTTTTGTATACCTATAATGTAATGCTGTAATATGCGACAGGTTTTCTCGATTTTAGGTCTTTCCTTTTAAAGGAATAGAGGTCGTGTTAACGTTGGGAACCAACGTTTAGAGGGCGGGGAAACGTGTGAACTACTAAAATGCATAAACTACTAAATACATTTCACCCTGTCCTAAGTTTGAATTTAAACTTGGAAATTATTATATAAACACTAAAGGCAAACTATAAGCAACTCGAGCGATTATCAACCTTAAAGATGCAACACTCAGCAGATTTTATGATATAAATACACTAGCGAACCTTCAGCTCGTCATACTTTGTGACTCACCTAAGCCTGAGTCGTGTTGCTCAAGCACATTGCGCGCGGACTTAATTTCCTTATCTAAGTCGTCTTGCTCGAGCACATTGCTCGCGGAGTCAATTCCCTTACCTGAGTCGTCTTGCTCGAGCACATTGCTCGCGGACTCAGGAGTTGCCTTCCCCAAGTATTACAAGTCGAATCTAGAGAGATTTATTAAAAGATAATTTTCAAAGTAAAAATCAGTAAAGTTCAAGTGCAAACTCTAAGTGGAAATTTAAGTGAATCTAACCCGAACTAGCTACAAATGGAACACAACACAAACTCTTAAGAAAAATTATATTTATAAAACAGTGACCAAAGATTAGAAACAATTCATAAATATACCTCAAGCGAGAAAGCATGCGCACCTTAGTACTTGGGTATAATATAATCTTATCAACATTTCTGACCGATAGACATTGTTAATCTTTTCTAGTTAAGTTTGACCAATATAGGTTGTCATTGTTTATCCGAAGTGCTTTCTTTATCATCTCTACCCACCAGACGGAGAGCGATCAAGGATCTGAGCTACTCTCCGGCACGCTAATCAGGGCGTGGCGCCATGGGATAAAAACAATTCGGGACAATATTAGGAACAATTTGAAGTTATTAATAGACCTAATTAATGACTGTAAAGAAAACTTCAAATAATAATTAAAGCAGGTAAGACATTAACCGGAGTAAGCGTAAACATTCGTTTTACTTCCATTTCAAGACACTCAAAAATCAAAAATGGAAGTGTGGCCCACAAGAAGTTTATATGTCCTATTTTGTTTAATAAATTTTGACCATCCCTACTATAGCGTTTAACGGACCTTAAAGTCTCGTAAAAATTTGTTATGAGGAACGTGATCAATCTCTGTGCAATGAAAAGGCATGGAGAAAGTAGTTTTCTAATATTTTTTACTATTTCAGAACCGTGAAATCGACTATCCTACCCTAATATACACCAGTTGGTATTACAATTCATTTTAAGAAGTCTCGTGACTGAGTCTGCACAAAGATTTCATTTTGTTGATTTCATAAATGTTACATTGTTGGTTGCAAGTAGAAGTCGGCCCTTTAAGCTGCTCTAATTTGGACATGAAGCCTCTTTTAACATATTTCTGTATTTTTTATATGTTCAATGTGAACATTGCAATCAAAATTCAGACACCAGTGGCCACCACCGTTGTTATCTAATATATTAAAAATGTATTATCAATGATGTTTTTCTTTGTGTTTGGCTTATGTCCTATGTGTAATTTATTTGCCAAATATTGTACAGGAACCGTAAGCAACTTTAACTTTATTGCCAATATCTAACAATAATCTAAGATTTGCATTAAAATATGTAATCTTGAATTTAGTTCTCTGGAAAACTTAAATTTGCGAAGTCTATTACCTTACGCTAGAGAGTTGTTTGTTGTTATTGTAGCGTTCTAAGTATTTACATTTGATTCTAACATCCCTATTCTGAACTTAGAATTTGCATCTTAAAATTTAAAACATTATCTATTTCATACTTTGGAATATTGGAACGCATCCACTGGTATCGACGGATATACTTCCGAAGTGCTCTGTGGTCGTCTTTTATTTTCGAACGATCTCTTGACGGATATGAACGATATTTTTTGACAATTGACGTGGCCTTCTCTTCCGCACGCTGAGCGCATTCTCAGGGGAGAAGATGAGTCTCGAAGTTAAGATATTCTCTTTGCAATTTTTGACCATCAGGTCTAATTTTCGTATTACATTATTATAAGATAATAAGCACTTGCCATCAATATTATGTCGTATTATCGCCAATATAGTTCCATAAATGTACTTTATGTTGAGCGAGGTTACCCTTTTAAAAGGCATTTTACATAGGTGTGTCTATATTAGATAGTTAAATATTTGTAATTTAACTAGGGTCCTTCCTCATGTTTGAACCTCCATCCTCTGCTCGGTTTCTACTAGCCTAGCGAGATTCTCCAGTTTCGTTTCAGCCCGTTTGAGGTTTTTTTGGCGAAATGATGCTAACCGCACGGCGTGACGTGCAGCTTCACCAAAAGCAGTAAAGTTCCAATTGAGGCAAATGATGCTAACCGCACGGCGTGACGTGCAGCTTCACCAAAAGCAGTAAAGTTCTAATTGAGGCAAATGAAGTAGCTATCTAAGTTAGAAAATAGCCACCAACCAGTACCAGTAACATCCATTTCCATATGACCATATAGTAGAAGTAGGCCCTATAGTCGCCTATCTTATTTTAATTGAACTTATCGCCAAATTACTTTTAGTCAACAACATACCTGTGTCTACCCTAGATAGTTAAAATTATTTATAATTTAGCGAGGGTCCTTCCTCGGGTCTGAACCCCCATCTTCCGCCCGAACTTCCACTAGTCTAGAGATATTCTCCAGTTTCATTTCTGCCCGTTTGAGACCTTTTTGTCGAGATGATGCTGACCGCATGGCGTGACATGCAGCTTCACCGAAAGCCGTAAAGTTCTAATTAAGGTCAGTCAAGTAGCCCTATGAGTTAGGAAATAGCCACCAGCCACTACCATTAACATCCAATTCCGTAGGACTATATATGTAGGTCATATAATTACCTATCTCATTTTTATCGAACTTACCGTTAAATGTCTTTTGATCGATTATTATCTTTTATTGTATCTATTACTGCTGCTTATCATTATTTGATTAACTAATACCGATTTCCTTCAGTACCGTATATGATATTATAATGGTTAGCGAATGTCTCGCTAACACTATAGTTATTATCCGACTTATTTTTTGTATTACTTACTATAACTTCCTGTAAGCCTCAAGGCAGTAGACCGTCTTACCTAACTACCTCCTTAGGATTTTATCCATAAGCAGGTTACCGAATTGAGCTCATTTCGATTTCCCCTGTAGATTTTCATTGACCATATCACAAGTTACTTTATTTGATTTAATATATTTTTTAAGTCTTTATTTGTCCACTGATATGATAGCTGCCATAGTATTAATTTATAATTGATTTTTTTATTTAGGGTGATTTATGATTGTCTGTTATTAAGTCAGGCAGTATTAATGATTTAGAACTTAAGTTTATGACTTGATAAACTTATATTTTGGGTGATACTTATTTAGCAGAATCTTATTATTATTTTAAGTGCGACACTATAATCTCAATTAGGTTTGAGGCATAATTAATTTTCGAAAAATTCAGTATACAATACATTAAAGATATCACCCCTCCCCCACTTTGACCGCCTCCCGCTGAATCGATTTCCGTCAAAAACAATCCGAACCTCTTTCTCATGGTCTTCAATATATCTACAAAATTTCAACTCGAACCCAAACTAACCCAAATTTACAATGATCAAAGATGATGCATGTCATGTCCAGACCTGTGATAAGACCACGTATCGTGACACCGCCGCGAACCTCGTCGCGTATAGTCTGGACGCTACCCCGTAACCGCAACGCGTGACATCGCTGCGTTTACCGCATGTGATTAGTCCGTTCCATGTTCTGTCGGTCTTTTAGCGTCGCATCAAAGGGATGCTACGACGCTTGGTTCGACAAGTCTGGACGGGACCGCGTATCTTCAGAACGTTTTGCATAATTAATTGAAATTTAACCAGTGTAGCGGCTATTTTTGTTTCGAATTACTATTTGATTTTTTAATATCAAGATGGAATGGGGACAGGAGAACCCGTTAACATTTATAGAATTACGCAATAAATAATCTGTAACTATGTACGCTGCCGCTACAACGTCCATGATGACCGAATATTTTTTATTTAAATGAGCGGAACGCTGTGAACGGCACTATGATACGCGACGATGACACGCGGGGATGATAGGCGACGATGACATGCATCGAAGTTCGCCTCGTCGTAAAAATGTTCGCGACGCTGTCACGTCACGGGGTTTTGTCACAAGTCTGGACGCACCTTTAAGCCTGAATGTTATCGACAACTTAGCTAGTGCGTTCGCTAATATGTCGGTAACTTCCTCAGCGTTGGGAAATAACGAACAGCAGTTGTGTTGGTAACATTCCAACATGCCTCCGGGCCCAACGCAAAATGCATTTCTTTAACTTGAAACTAATGATATTGCTATTCTTGTGTACATTTTATCAACTCTTAGAAACCGCATGGAGCTTGTTTAGGTTCCGAATCAGAACTCCGAACCCTGGGTTGAGCAGCTTCCTAGGTAAAAGATATGGACCTGAAACTAACCCACACCCATCATTATTTCTAAAAATCGCGATGGCAGAAAAGCGAACTGCGTCTCAGTCATTATATATATATTAACAATTTCATAAATAAACCCTTGAATAAAAGCATTCTTCAAATTATTTAATTTTCATAATCAAGTCTAATACAAATACTTTGTGATATTATATATTATGCAACAGAATCATAAAGAGAAGTCGACAAAGATATTAATAACCACATATTCAACACAATCAGATTTGTTGTACCTTTTGATATATTATTGAATGTTACGATATTATGTAATCTAAACTGGATGTGGCCTATTAATGATTTAAAAATTGGAAACAAACTGTTATTACACACAGTAACGGGAAATGAAAAATAGCCTGATGAAAAAATAACTGTTCTCTAGGGAGGTTATTAGCGATGGCAAATAAAAATTTACATATGTTTTAACGCGGTTTCAATGCTATCACTTTTAGAGTGGTAGTTTTATATAAAGTGGATAAAATGCAATGTTTGAAGTAACTGTATATAGATAGTTTGATATATTGCTATGTGTTGCTTAAACTACCAATTTAACTTTTAACTGTAGAATAAAACAGTAAGTGCAGCACGATATAAATTACAGCAAGAACCAAACATAACCGCACGTATTTCATTTACGAAACAAATATATTCCTAAAATAAATTTATATCATTTATTCTAATTCTAATTCTAATTTATTATTAGTTTCTTTTTGTACTGAAACCTATATTATTTGCTTAGGTAAATACTGACATTTTTCAGATATACCGCTTTATTACTTGACATTCTTATTGCCTACTACTACAAGATAGTTTAGTCTCTAGGGTTAACCAATTAAATTGCTGCTAATATGCGCGGACATCATTTGAGGTAATAATAAGAGGGATAATTAGTACACTGCATTTAAATGTTTTAAAATAATTTAATGAGATATTTTTCTCTACATATGTTTCGGCTTGATGAGGCCTTTATCAAGAGTAGTTGTATACTAAAATCTAAAATTGTTATACCCTACCAAACCGCCTGATGGTATTTTGTTATTAATGCACTGTCAATTATGCAGGTGTTTAAAGAGCAGGTCAGTTGGTCGTTCGTATTTAAAACGTCTGTTTTTTGTGACTTTTGATTTCTAGGTACTGTATTGATATAGGTAGGTGAGATTGTATTCATAGGGTGTGAATTAAAACATGTATTTTAGGTATTAGGCACTTTAATAATGTTAACTTTCATTAAATATGATCAATGTATAGAATGATTTTAACTACATTCAAACATTCATCCGCTACTCTACATTAGGTTAACTATTAGTAAATGTCTAATATCTAACAAAATTTTTTGATCAGGTATATGAATTTAACATAAACCTCTTTATTTGCTCAATTTAATCACCACTCTTTTATTTCAAAATTTCCACTGACTGCTTTTCCGTTCACACT